>OY856409.1:1846684392-1847271892 GCA_963693085.1 Alisma plantago-aquatica
GCGACATGCACCGACGCGCTCAGTTAATGGGTTTTCAGACCGGACCGACCTAAACCCACTTGGGTTGCCCCACCATGTCCATGCCTAGCCCATGTTCCCTATGATTCCTCAAATACCCTCTGAATAAGAATCCATATATAAAGAGGAGGAAAATACTAGAATTCCCCAATGTGGGACTAAAGCTAATGCCTTTTGGTTTGAAATACATTAGAAACACAACAATCTCCCTTGTTAAAATAAAACAAAATTGATTTCGAGCAAATCACTGGAAGAACTTAAACAAATGACATGCATAAACTTTAGTAGAACTAAGTTCTTTCAACCAAAGCATAAAGTAGATGTACGTAATCTGTAGAAGATTGGTGGAACTGTGTTCTTGAACCAATTCCCCTTTTATCAGATTAGAGGTTCATTACTCACATGGCATTCATAAAATCAATTACCATTCTTACAGTTTGATGCCTTTAGGCCAGACGCCTACTAGGAATATTCATGAGTGTTCTAGAGATTTTGCCATGTCTCAACAGGAGCCGCCCCACTCCACACTCATATAGTTAAACTTTCATCAAGTGTATATTGCATTTATACATACCACCAATACTGGCTATGAAATCTATTAAGAATAAAATATAATCAACTAATTCACTACAAATTAAATGAAATACAAATCATTATAATACATTGAGTCAACAATGATTTTGTTTTTCCCATTGAACCTCCTTCCTGGGATCTCCGTTCATGAAGGTTGGGTGTCCATCACTTTGACTTCTGATATGGGCATAATCCCATTCTCCTTGATGTGTTGCTCACTGTTCGTTGGCTTAATGGCTTTGGTAGAGGATCGACCAAGTTTAACTCTGACTTTACATTATCTACTAAGATTATGCTATCACGTATAAGTTGTCTCACAATATTATGACGTAGATGAATATGTTTACTCTTCCCATTATAAACTTTGTTTTTAGCTCTTGTTGTGGCAGCTTGATTATCACAGTGTATAAACATTGGTGGATAAGGTCTCTCCCAAATGGGAAGATCCATTAGAACATGTCTCAGTCATTCAACTTTAGTTCCAGCCTTTTCTAAGGCAATAAACTCAAATTCCATTGTGGAACGAGCTATTCATGTTTGTTTGGTGGATTTCTAAGACACAACACCTCCACCCATGGTGAAGATGTATCCACTTGTAGATTTCAATTCATCTGAATTAGAAATCCAATTGGCATCATAATATTCTTCTAGCATAGTTGGAGATCCACAAAAAACCAATCCATGATTAATTGTACCTTTTAGGTACCTTAGAACCATATGTAGAACATCCTAATGATCCTTGTTAGGATTTTGAGTATATATCCTTAATCTCCCCATTGCATATGCTAGATTTGGATGAGTACAATTCATTAAGTATATCATGCTTCAAATTACTTGCGCATATATGACTTGTTGAACACTAGTACTTTTATTTTTCTTAAGATTGCAATTATAATTAAAAGGTGTGATAATTGGCTTACAATCAAACATTGAAAATCTTTTGAGGATTTTCTCAACATACTATTCTTGAGAGAGCATGATGCAACCATCACTTTAAGGAGTTTAATTCCCAAAATTACATCTGCTTCTCCCATATCTTTCATGTCAAAATTAGAAGCCAAGAAACTTGTTGTAATAATTATGATATCAATATCATTACCAAAAATAAGCAGGTCATCCACATAGAGACATATAATAACACAGCCTTGGTTGTAGACTTTGGAATATATACACTTGTCTCCTTCATTTATGTGGAACCCATATGATACAATGACTTTATCAAATTTCTCATACCATTTTTTAGTCACTTGTTTCAAGCCATAGAGAGATTTGATTAGTTTGTATACCATATGTTCTTTTCCTAGAACAATATAACCTTCTGGTTGATCTATATAAATTTCTTCATCTAAATCTCCGTTCAAGAAAGTAGTTTTGACATCCATTTGATGTATAATTGATTGCTTAATATATGCCAAAGCAATTAAAAATCTTGATTGAAGAGATTCTAGTTACAGGAGCAAAAGTATCAAAATTGTCAATATACTTTTGTTGTTTATATTCTTTGGCAACTAATCAGGATTTGTATTTATCTACAACCCCATCAATTTTTAATATACTTTTAAGTATGCATTTACATCCTATGGGTTTGATACCTGGTGGAAGATCTTCCCATGTGTGATTAGATAATATAGATTCAATCTCACTATTAATTGTTTCCTTCCATAAAGAGGAACCAAAAGAACTAATAGCATCATTGTAAGATTGAGGGTCATTATCTACAATAAAGGAAAAAAATCATCACCAAAATTCTTTTCCTTTCTCATCCTAGTGGACCTTCTAGGTTCTACATCATCATATTCTAAAGCATCATTAGCATTAGATGTACTTGGGACATTCTCTAAAAAATCATTTGAAGGATTAGATATATTTTTCAAGGAAGTTTTTCATAGGAAAGATATGCTAAAATACAACATTTTTAGATTCAACTATTGTATTGGGTTCTACAATATTGTTGCTACTTCTAAGAACCAACAATCTATATGCCACACTATTTTGAGCATAACCTATAAAATACCATCTAGAGTTATAGATTCCAATTTTTGTTTCTTAGATTCAGTTAATAAAACTTTGCTAAACACCCCCACACTTTGAGGTATTTCAAAATAGAAGGATATCCTTTCCATAATTCATATGGAGTCGTATTCATCTTCCTACTGGAAATATAATTTTGAAGAAAATAAGATGATAAGATCGCTCCCTCACAAGTTGTTGGGTGCTCCCAAATTAATCATGATAGAATTCATCATCTCTTTTGAAGTTCTATTTTTACATTGAGCAATTCCATTTGATTGAGGTGAATATGGAGGAGTGTATTCATGTATAATACCACGAGTTATAAAATAATCATTAAAAGGATCACAATCATATTCACCACCCTACCGAGCGACGACGTTTTATTTTCTTATTAAGTTGATTTTCTACTTCTGTTTTATATTTAGCAAACATTTCAAAAGCTTCATATTTTGAATGTAATAAATATAACTTTGTATAGCGTGGGCAATCATTTATAAAAATGATATAGAATCTTTTTCCACCTCTAAACAAAATTCCTTTTAAATCTCCAAGGTCTGTGTGAATCAATTCTAATAATTCAAAATCCCGATGTAGAATTTGAGGATACAGTGTCTTTGTAGATTCATTTTCAACACAAACTTGACACTCATAACTTAAATAAAAAACATCGTGCATATCTTTGATCAATCCTAAAGATTTCATATGTTGTACATATTTAAAATTAACATGTCCAACTCTATTATGCCAAATATTAAATAAATCAATGATATAAGTAGAAGAGGAAATATCATTAGCAGAAGAGTTTGGTACATTCAGAAGAAAAAGACCATTTGAATAGTACCCCATACCAAGGTAGTCCCTTGACTTAGAAAGAATGACCTTATTTGATTCAAAAGACACCCTCTCCACAAACTTAACAAGTTGAGAAACAAAAATCAAATTGACCCTAATGTCTAGAACATACAACACATCTTTGATCAACAAGATTTTTCCAGAAGTCATATTGATCACGGGTTGTCCTTTCTGGTCACAGGAGAAGCACTTGAGTTTCCCATGACAACTCGATGTTCATCCCCTCCTACTTCTAAGTAGGTCACGAAGGCATCT
Source organism: Alisma plantago-aquatica (assembly GCA_963693085.1). Taxonomy (NCBI): domain Eukaryota; kingdom Viridiplantae; phylum Streptophyta; class Magnoliopsida; order Alismatales; family Alismataceae; genus Alisma; species Alisma plantago-aquatica. The sequence goes on from OY856409.1 coordinate 1,846,688,104, forward strand.
CTATTGCTACTAATGTGGCAACTAGCCCCAGAGTCGATGATCTAATCATGATGTTGAAATGATATGATGTTGACCAGGCTGGTGAATGCCACAAATACATTCTTTGTCACAAGGTTGGTGGTTGGTTCTTTACAATCTTGAACCACTTGCTTCTTCCTATGTATACATTTAGGAGAGGTGTGACCAGGATTATCACAAAAATAAAAATAAAAATAAAACATTCTTTTTGTTAATGTCTTTGTTGCCTTTATTTTTATTTTTATTTCCTCTCCCTTTCTTATTCTTCCAGTTATTTTTAGACTGGTCAAAATAATTATTATATTGTTTAACTTCATTGTTAACAAATTTTGCAGTACACGACAACTCTTTGTTCAAATCAGATTTTTCTCTAGTACAATTTTGATCATCCACACGGTTATGTATCATTATATCATCCAGTGACATTGTCTTTCTTTTCGGCTTTAAATTGTTCTTACAATGTTTCCAAGAACTAGATAAACTCTCAATTAAAGACCCAACAATGAAATACTTGAGAAGATCGTTTTTTTTTATTTTTCAAGTCATCTAGTAAAATCTAAAATTCATGAACTTGACTTGTTATTTCTTTATCTTTAGACATATAAAAATTTAGAAAATTCATAGAAAGTATGCATCAAACAACTGATTATAAATAGTACTTAAAATCATAAGATGGAAAATCTGATTAGCCTTTTCCCATTTGGCATAATTTTTCTAGTTTGAGTTTAGATAGAGCAAAGGCTATGTTAGAAACTTCCAAAGCAATGTATATTTTTTCTTATTAGCATCGATAATGGGACCCACTAAAATATTCAAACTTAGTTACATCAAGAAAATGAGTTGTTGACATAGTTAAAATAGTGACTATCTGATTATTGAAAGTGGAGGGCGTCACATGAGTAAAAGATATTTCAAATCCTTCCATCTTAGTACCCATCACAGATTACTCTTAAGATTGTTGTCATGATGGGTATAAACAAGAGAATTGTAAACATGAAATGGTAATAGACTCATTGAGACGTGCAAGTATGTCTATCCTTAAGAGTGTTTCCACCTTACTTGACGACAAATGTTGGTGCAGTAGCAAACACGACGACCACTCTCATAGGATAGAACAATGTTTGAAGTGTCGATGTGTGCACTCACAAGTTGCAGTCTCCGATGAACAATAGTTGACCATTCTTCTAGCAATCACACAGGCAACATTGCTGGTGAAATGAGTGAGAGAGAGATTCATTTTTCCTATATGTAAAAGACTCGACAACGTTTTCATTTCATAGAAAAGTTGTAACGGCGGTTGCCAAATGAAAGGACACCTGCTAGGGCTGTAAATGGACATGGGTATACCCGTATACCCTTAAACCCATACCCTCTAAACCTGGCATGGGTATAAATTTTTATAACCATGTAACCACTTACCCTTATACCCATGTAACCGCATTTTACTGGGTAAGGTTATGGTTATGTATGTATCCATACCTTGTATACCCATTTACCCATTTATTTATATTTATATACATAATTTATAGTACCATGTAATGTTTCATATTGTAGCACTCACCTTTAGTAAGTATAAGTACCTTACAATAGTTTAAATTTCACATTTTTCCATATTGTAGCACTGACATATAGTATATATAAATACTTTGCAATAGTAAAATAAACAAACACATTGAACCTCACACACCCTCATAGCAAAACATGAACATTTCACCAAATTTATAAGGCCACAAATTCATTCTCTCATTCCTCTCCTCTTTCCTCACTGCCTTGAATGATATTTCTCCATTGAAATCTCATCTTTTTTCATTGTCTTGAATGATATTTCTCCAGTGAAGGTTTACATATTATAGACTAGATGTTCCCTTCAAATGTGAAGGCAAGCCAATATAATTTATTAGGTCAACGGCAAGTGTGCTATTATATTAATAGTATAGTCAAACTTTGTAATATTGTTCACCAACAAAGCAAACAACTATCATTTTTTGTGTGCTTTTGGTTGTCCTTTTAAGGTGACATTATTTACTTAATTAACTATAATATTCACACAAAATGAAATATATTTAACGCCATACTAGTATCGATACCACACTGGTAGTTTGTTATATCTTGAATTTTGTGGTATGTTATTGTAGCAAGTCTATACATAATTGTATACCCAGTTACCCATCCATAACCTGATAGTTATGCATATATGGTTATGGTGCGGGTATAGATTTTGAATAAGCAGGTATATACCCATACCCATACCCTTTTAACTAAGCAGTTACAGTTATGGATATGGCCATAACCGCACCATACCCTACCCATTTACAGCCCTAACACCTGCAGTTGGTATCTTCAAATAGTCCCAACAACAACTTTAAAAGGTTACAACACATGTTAAAAACGTCATGTGGACCAAGTGGTAAAACCGATATGGGGCTACGCCCATGCAAGGGGCTTTGGGAGGCCATATTTGCACCCCCACTGTATGCAGGATGCGACGTACGCCGACACACCCGGTTAAAGGGTTTCCAGACTTGACTGGCCCAAACCCACTTGGGCTTCCCCACCATGTACGTGCATGTCCCATGTTCTCTTTGATTCTTCAAATTTCCTATGGATAAGAATCCATATGTAAGGAGGAGGGAAGTATCAGAATTTCCTAATGTGGGAATAAAGCCAATGCCATTTGGTTTGAAATACATCACAAACTCAACAGATACAAACTCAAAGGTAATTTGGGTGTCCATATGACACTATATAGAAAACACATAGGAATAACTAATATTTTTGTTGAGAGTGTTTAGGATGAGTTTAGTGGGAAACAATTAATTAATTATACCTAGTGGTGTAAAATAGCTATTTTCATACTAATTGAAAAGTCTATAAAATTTCACTATGCGAAATAGTACTCTAATTGAGTTGCATCTATGTCGACTAAATTCAATTAAAGCACAATCTAACCACCTTTGGTCTAATGGGGATATATTTTAGTCAAGCTAAAAATTTACATTCGGTCGAATTGCAATTGGACCAATAATAGTATGTCTTGTGGAGTTATAAATTTTGGTAAATGTCTCAACCAAATTAGGAAAGCAATCTACATATCATAATGGATGAATACAAGTATAAACATGATTTAATATGGTTTGTTCCATTCATCTTATGTTCTTACATCATTCCTATTCAGTTGTACAACTACACATGTGCAAGTTATAATTATAGGTACACCTTGATTTACTAGCTTCCAAACACATACATCAAAGCACAACCTTTGACATTGCATCCTATATTAATTCATTGATACTTAATGCACATACTAATCACACAAACAAGAAGTATTTGCATCTCCGAAATTCGAGAGTGGCAAGTCCATAAATCCATCTATATCCTTATTTCATATCCTAACAAATATATTCAAAGGATAAGTTTGAGATAGTCAAATTAAGAGAATCATACCTTCAATTTTTAAACAAAACAAATTTATCTCATTATTTTTTTCATTGCTTTGTCAAAGTAAGAAAATTGGGCATGATCACAAACTCTCGCTCGAGGAGTTACTCCCCCTAAAAAATGAGAGGGTACAACAAAACTAAGAAAAAAAATATGTACCATATGAAATAGCACGATAGGTTTAGGGAACAAATTGTGAAATATGTCTCCATATACATGAGAGGAATTTTATGACTTTAAATACAAAGAGATGGAATTAATCACAAAAATAGGTAAGATAAGATACTCTCAACAAATTGTAAGGTATATTAAGCTCACTATTGATATATAAAAGGAACCAAATGAAATGACACGATAGGTCTAAGGAACAAATTGTGAAATATGTCTTCATATATATGAGAGGAAAATTTAAGTCTATCAATACAAATATATCCAATTAAGCATAAAAAGAGGTCAAGATAAGATACTCTCAACAAATTGTAAGGAATGTTAAGCTCACCATTGATATATAAAATCTAGGAAAAACCAAAATGATTTAAAGACAACAAGCTATATTACAAGCATGAGCTCCCCCACAATCACATACTCAAGATAAAGTGAGATCAGACCAAGAAACACAAACCAACGTAAATATATCCAGTGCAAAGACAAAACCACACTTGTGACGAGTAGGATGAATCCTTTCAGAATAAAAGATCATTAATTTTCTCCACAAAAATTGAATATTATGTATATCAAGCATTATATGACACAAAAAAAAGATATTATGTTGGGATTTTAGCATAATTAGGACACTTAATCATACTAGCGACAAAAGGTCCTTATAGATGTAAGCTAAAATGGGTAGTTGAGTTATCTCCAAATTTAGGTCAAATGTTTGCAGTTTAGTTACTTAACTATATATAATAAATGTAGTTATTTACATAAGAAAGAAAATTATTGTTTAAATTATCAATGAGTCTAGTTTTACAATATTATTTTAGTTTTTTAAAGTTTGGAATTATCAAATTATTATCTATCAGATATTTCAGGCATATTGCAACTAATACTAAATATTTAAACATGCTTATCCACATCCATATATTATTACCTAATATAAATTATGCATAGTGGCATTCATAATATACTATATGTGATCTAGCTAAATATCAAGACATGTATCGTCATCTAGTTCAGGAAAATGGGAATTCAAATCATCCCTATAGGAAAGGGAATAGGAAAAATAATATTAGGAAATATATCTAGGTTTAGGTATGTTACGATGCTTCTTTACTAGATGTTTTTGTTTGAAGAATCATTGGTCACATGACGCTTGTAGGTCTACATATTGCTTCTTTTAAGAAAGGTTTAAAGAATAAGAGGAAACTAGTTTCTAAGGAAGGATTGCATTTTTATGTATGTTTGGTCAATAAAAACTAAATGGGTGTGTGGAGGGGGGTAATTCCACATCTCTATTTTATGAGATTGATAATCATGTAAACAAAGTAGGAGCATAGTTATAATTAAACAAATGTATATTGTGGTATGCATAATCTGTGACTATAAATAGTCATCAGTAGATCACTTCCCTATATGTGTGTGTGTTGTTTCTAGAATCATACAAATATTATTGGAACTATCTCTAAGCTAGATTACTCAACTACTAAAAAGATCTGATTTTATCATTTGTTGACTTGTTTATGGTATTGGTTGATTGTATAATAAAGAATATCAAAGATTGGCATATGATAATGTCTAACCTCATTTCTACAATATGTCACCTTTAGGTTTCATTACATGTTAAATTCTTTAACATGGATCGTAATATGTTATCCATTGTACTAAATACTGACTGCTCATGAGATTGTGAGGGAAACATGTACCTATAGCATGATTGGGTCATGTAGATTGTAAATGTCACATGATTAGGCAACATAGACCATAAATGATCTCCTCACTATATTTTAGTATAGGTTATTCAACTGGAAAGGTGTTTTGGTTTAGGAAGGATTGGGATATCTAGACAATATATGATTCACCTCTACCAGGACTTCACAACTTGTGGTACATCTCATGTATACATTACAAATTTCTTCTTGAAAGATGCCTTGAAGCCTTTATAGAGAGACAACCTTAGAATAGGTCATTTCTCAATGTGTAGCCATAAGGATTTTGTAACATACTGAATCTTGGGTTCATTTGCAATTTGACCCATTTTCAAGATTTTATTTTCTTCATATCCTTTTTGTTCTTTTTTTCCTAAATTTTCCTATCTTTTCTATCCTCTTTGTCCATAATGTTGAAATTGAGCAACCCTTAATGGTTGAAATTATATTTGACCCACTTTTATTTCAGTGAATGGTTTTTTTGCACAAATATCTCAACTAGTGTTAATTAGAGTCTAATAAAGCAAAATGATCATTTATGAGAAAATTAGTAGATTATACTAATTTAGAGTTTTATGGCTTTTTGGGATAAGAAATGAGGATAATGTGGAATTGAATTAGTAATGATAGAAATAACCCTCTTTTGTTTTCTCTCTCCTCCTAAATGTTAATAAAGCATAAAGGGGTCTAAAAGTAAAATATACATAATAAATGTAAATAGTTGGAAGTTATCAACTAAAATTCATAGGTTTGACTCTCTAAAATATCCTACGAGTATGTGATTAAAGAAAATATATTAAATATGAAAATAGTGCCACAAATAACTACCAGAAAGTAGATGGGTACATTAAGTGAATACTTGACAAAATAATATCAAATATTTTCAGAATATGAAACAAATGTTAAATTCGAACTCCTTGTATTTTAATCAGTCTACATATACATGTGCATATTAATATGATGCCATTTGCTCCCTTAGTTGGTGGTATGAAATAAGGAAGTCATTAGTTAGTCTTAATCAATTTAATTCTCTAGTTTTAGCAAATGAGTAAAAACCATTTATTTCTTTCCCAGTTAAATGAATATTTAAAATCCTAATTACTTTAGGTTTTAAAATTTGTATTTGACTAAGAAATTAATAACTTTTCTAAACCTATAACGCCTCGTTGCATTACTCCCCTAGTTAAATTAGGAAGCAAGAGTGTTAAAAGAAGTAGATTTAATAGGAAAATTGACCACATTAAATATATGTCATTCATTATATGGATGTAACGCTAGGCGTCACCTTCCTTTCCTTGGTCTGCGTTCATTTCCCCAAAATGCAAGATGCATTTTCACAAAACATGTGACGCCTGCTCTTTGACCCCGACGCCTGTGTGCCTGCTCACGGGCTGCAACCTTGAAACAGGCGACCGTTACTCCTTGATTCATCATGAGCATCTCCCCTCAATGTAACACCCTACACTACTTCCTACCTCGTCTGCGATGCTACCCTAGCGTCAGGCAGCAACAGCCGCACCGGGGCTCCCCCCTCCGTCTCCTGTCCATCTCCTATATCTCCTCCCCCATTTCTTGCTTTTCTCCTCAACACCCCAAGCCCTAGCCACCAACATCCTTGTCTTCCTCTCCATGCCTATCTCCAACCTACTCAGACCTCACTCGCCTCAACAACAACCAAGCACGGTGACCCCCCTCACATAAATCTACAACATTGACATATGGTCATCGTCACGAACCTGCAAAACCTGGCCGCCCTGCTTGCTTCCTCTTCATCGTCACTTCGCCAGCAACCAACACGGCTCTGTTAACCATCGTCTACACGCCATCCTCCTTCTTCTTCCCTACGCCGACCACCCTGACAATAGGGTCGTCGACACTGACAACAACGACGTCGACTCCTTCTCCAACAACAAACACCACAATGTTGGCAACACTATCATTGATATCTACAATACTTGCCTTCCTCCTCGCTAGCAATCAACCCATCTATGAACGACAACACTACCAGCACCACCATGCTTGATCACGTCTAACACTCCGATCTCCTCCTACTATCGACGTCTGTCTCCAGTTTGCAACACAACCTGTGATACCGGACAATGCCTCTCGACCCTCACCTGCAACACCATGCTACAACTCCTCCACCGTCACAACTCCATGTCGTTCCATCATCTTCATCTTCACCATGAAATAGTAAGACATCACCTAACATGATCCTAACACCCCCCCTAACTCCTTCCTCTCCTATGTAGAAACACAACATGTATTCTCTACATGCACCTCTAGCTTCAACAACCACCAACATCTTCTTCTACTACGAGGTTCTGCAACTATGTCCTCTTAGCCAGATCTTAAGCAAGTAGATCAGATATGCTAATAGTATCATGTCAAGGGAGGACACCACCTGAAGATCTAGAGAAATTATCTTGGGATGAACCCTAGATATGCTCACAAACAGATCATCACAGATCCATTGGGTTCTGTTGTCTAAGGTCTATAATTCTCTTCTTCTTTCACTCTTTCAATCATTAACTTATGATAACAATGGGAAGTAAACCATGGTAATTAGGATATAGATCTAATTCCCTATGGTAACCAAGGACTGAATATCTAAATCTTAATTTATGATCTGTATAGTAGATCTAGAACTAAGGAGTTGTTTTGCAAAATGTGTTCACATTATTATATCATATTGAATTACTTGTATAATGGTGTGTTTCCGCTAGTGGTGCTAACACACTACTCGATTGAATAGATGCGCCCCACAAGGTCGGAATGCACAGTGGATGGGGGTTTGATTTCAAAATTTATAAACCTAAACTAGCTACCTACGTCTACTAAGACAACTACACCCACAAGTGCACGGGGTCATGTCGTAGTATAGGAAGGTGGCAAGTATAGGGTCGATCCACAGGGAAAAGAGGGGGCACTAGAGCTAGGTTAGTTTGGCTAGGTTCCTACTATAGAGACTAGGGTTAAGGGTTTAAAGGTTGATTTGATTGTTAACTAAGGATGAACAAGAAAGCAGTTAAAGACAGGAATGAAATCTATGTTAACCCTAGACTAGATTAAGGCTAAACAAGCAAGAAAGGATTAAGCTAGGTATGAAAAGGCAAATTACACTAAGGCAAGAAAGAGAGAAGCAAAAGATCAATTAAAGAACTACATTAGCATGAACAAGACAAGAGCAAAGCAAGAATCTAACTAAGCAAGGAAAGAACTAATTAAGCTAAGCAAGCACAAAACTAGGGTTTTAAGCAATAAAGAGATGTGTGGGCTGTTTAGGGGTATGAACTTATCACTTAAGTTGGGGGGTGACATATGAACATTATTATTCCATTTAGATCATCCAAACCAAACAACAAGTTAGAGTCTAATGAATTAACCTAAGCTACTAACTGGCCATGGATATGCTAGGTTGTGTATAGGGGAACTAGTCCCTAACACCCCCTACTACCCTTACGAGGCTCAATTGGGTTAGGGATTAGGTTCAATTCAATTAGAGTCTAATCAAGTCTAGGTTTCTAGATTAGGCATTCCTACGGCAATTAGGGGCCGAGGGTAGTAATGGGGAGGTGAAATTAGGGTTTTGGACCCCAATTCCCCCACATTCTAGCCTTGAGAAGGCTCCATGCTAATTGCACTAGAATTATCTAATCTAGCTACTTAAATCTCTCACTTAGGTTTAGGGAGATTTATTAGGATGTAGGAATATGGGAGGCAACCTAGGGATCCAAGAATTGGACCTAGGGTCAAATCCCAAAATTCACACATACAAGCAATTTGCCTAAATTCCTAGGTGATTTCACACACAAACCAACAAGCAATCCATAGAGAAAGAAATAGAAATAGAATATAATCATTAACAAATGAAATTACAAAGTTAACATGTCATTCCCCCCCAACATGGTATCAAAGTAACATAATTTCCCCCAAACAACCCACCCACAGGGGCCTAGCTACTCATAGAAATGGAAAATACAAAAAGAGAGAAGATAGAGGAAGAAGTAGCCATGGAGCTCAGTGTAGATGAAGGACTCCTCCTCTCCAGCAGCTGCTAGGTCGTCCTCCTCCTTCTTCTTGGATGGAATGGTGTAAAATGGTGGTGAGAAGTGGATGGAAGGCTTAGATATGGGGGGTTATGTGGTGGAAATGGTGAAATGGAGTGGATTTGAGGTGGAGGTGAAGTGGAATGGAGTGGAGGTGACAAGGGAGCAAAAATGGGAGTAGAAGGTCACCAACCCCCAACCCTCAGCCGCCACTAGGGCTTATATAGGGATCTAGGGTTAAATTAGGGGTAAAATGGGGAAAGCTGTGGAAAAGTGGCTGGATTCTGTGGGTAGCATGGCCGTGGTGGGGTACCACGGCCGTGGTGGGTAGGGTAGGACACGGCTGTGGTGGATGGGCACGGTCGTGGGAATAAAAATGACAAAGTTACATGGTTTTTGTCAAAACAGCCACGGCCGTGGTGGGTCAACACGACCGTGGTGGAGGTGGTGTGCCACGGTCGTGGTGTATGGAACGATCGTGGTGGGCTTGGTGGAGGTGGTCGTGGTGCTGCTGCACGGTCGTTTTGCTCTGCTGTGCCATGACCGTTTTGCGGAGCACGGCCGTGGTGCCTTCTGCTTGATTTGGAGGTTGAACCTGTCGATTTCTAAGTGACCTAGCACGGCCGTTCTGTGGTACCACGGTCGTGCTGGGTCCTGGATCGACACTTTAACTTAGATCTTTGGCTTTTCTTGGACTTCTTTGCTTCAATTGATTTTTGACCACTAGGGGTAGGTCGAGGGAGCATCAAACTTCACTTTAGGCCTCTCCAAGTGCAGAGGAACCCTAGGATCACCCCTTCTCTCTCTCTTCCATCAAGCGTGGTCCAAATGCCTGAAAAATATGCAAATAATGTCCATAAGTGCATTTTATACAAATAAGCATATTAGGGGGAATGACATGCAATCTAACAGGTATAGATGTGATTGAAGAGCAAAAAGACACATGATTAAGCCTTAAAATAGGGTTGAATCATATAATATCCTATTAGTTTATACATGTATCCATGTAGTATTACATATCAGATGATGGATGTAAGATGAGCATGTTGCCTTATTATAATCTTGAATGTCATGCTCAACTAATAATGGAAGATTATATATAAGATGAGTTACATTTTAATACTACACATAGATTATCAAGAATTATGATAACCATGTTTCAACAAAACCCTAGATACACAAATACATATTTATGATATAGATGGTAATTATAAATACAAATATAATTATCGAATGCATCTAATATTGTCTTCTTATGAATTAAATGGTGAAAAAGATAATAATGTATAAAAGAATATACTTTGATAAACATATATCTAGATGACATGTTAGTTGGATCAAAGCATGTAAATATTAGTGAACGTAATAGATATTCATGTGGAATATACTTACACCAATATACATGGTAAGCATGATGTTAGGAATAATATGGATTCACATTATAGAGAAGAGAATGACATCATTAAACCTAAATTGGAAGAAAATATATTATTATCCACATATATAAGTTACATAGACTTATGTGATACAAATGAGTAATTAGAACTAAGATTGATATATAAAGCATCACATATTCTCTCAACAAAGATTAAAATCATAAACTCTAACATGACATTAGATGACTGAGAATACAATAAGAATAATATAATAATATAATAGGAATGAATATGTTCACTTTGACTTGGCTAACATACATAACATGTTTCTAGGATGAAAAGTTGACTTTGTGGACCAAAGTATACTATTCAAGTTAACCTTTATGTGTGAAAAGAGGTATGTGCAACCCTATCTTTGTATGTGCATTCTAAACCCTAAGTTGGGCATGTTTTATCCAACCCTACTTTCCTAATGAGGCATGAGCCTATACATTAGTTTCAACAATTCTTGTTTATTTCACTATAATTATTCTAGGGCCTTGGACCCCACTTGCAAAGTTTTCAAATTCTTAAGTCTGCTATGAAATTATTCAAGCATGATGATATAAATGACTAATTAACTAATGTAGCGTACATCTGTACAACCACCCATAGTGGACATGTGTAAATTTTCCAAGGGGAATGTGATAATTCTCCCCATTTTTATATATATTCGGGTGCTTGGGAATGTGTAAATTCTACCTCACCCAGAGGTTGAGGTTAGGTAGGTGCCTCATCCGTATATTAGTTTAATGTAGTCATATTAAATCATGCATGTAACTTTATTATTACTTGACTTGGCAGAATTCTTATTTATTTACTTGCCTCATACTTTTGACCCTCTTAGCATAGTAGTTCTTTATCATGCAATACTTTACTTTATGTTTGTCCTTATTCCTTTATTTGACACATACTTTCTCGTCTTGCGGGGTGATTCCAATCACCCAGGTATAGGATCAGAATGCACAACAGGAGCAAGGTGAACCAGCCTAAGACTAGGAGAAGGAGTTCATCCTTCCATCATGGACTATTTGTTAAGTTATTTTTATTGGAGACATATTGATGTAGTTGAGTTTCCCATTACTTAGATCCTTTATTTGTATAAAGCATGTACACCCTTATTGGGAAAAATTTTATGTAGTCTTTATTAAATTGAATATAGTTAAAGTTTTAACTTCTGCTGCTATTCATTGGATTTTGTTTACCATTTTAGTAGAGAGGTGGTTTCACTTCTTTATAGATTTGATGTAAAAAGCTTATGTAGTGAGTCACCCTAAACATGAACATAGTGACATTCACTTGGCATCTATAGCCAACTAGGTTTGGTAGCACAAGAAAATTATATAAACATGATATAGAACAAATAGATAAAGAAGATTAGAAATCATTTGAACAACAAGTGGGAGTTAAATCTATGTGGAATTGTGATTGGGGAAGATTTACACACACTCGATACTACTTACGATGTTGTCTTCAACTCATATTGAATTCATAATCACATATTCATAGTCAATGTATTTGTATTTGTAGTTTTCTAGGTTCTTTCGTTTGTATATGTTTATGAATAGTTTCATACTTGTTTTATGCTTTACCCTCTTCGGACAGGTTTGCATTTGTAATTGTGAAAAATTCCATTCACTGAGCCAACGACTCATAAGCATAATTATCTACACAATCTCTAAAAAATAGCTTGAGATGAGTGGTGACATTATCATATTTTCGAACCCTAACCTCTTGTGCGACTTCCAAATTAAATCCGTTGCCTACATGATAATCTCAATTTCAAACACTGCACACAAGGTCAAGAAGAAGAATACCAAAGAAAGTCATTAGGAAACAATACTAATACTTACTTATGGAGAAACACAAGCAGTGCATGCACACGAACAAAAAGCAAACCATTCAACACAAACTCATCATTCAACATATAATTACAAATTTTATTATTATAAACTTTGATATACACATTGAATATACAATTTTACATATGAACATACTCCAACTATACATCAATCTTGTAGACAATAGGTCCACCTATACATCCTTACACCACACAACACCTATACTCACATGTACACATAGTCACCTTAGTCGTTCTTGAGTGGATGAGGCAATGACAACTAATGGGAATGATAATTGTTATATGTTTGTTTCGATTAGTATGCTAGGTTTAGCAGTCCCTAGTGTGCTATGGACATTTGGGTAAGTCGCATAGTTTTGCGGTATGTATATGTGTACGTCTAGAATGGAGCTTAGTCACCTCTACGTTAAACAATTGTGTATGGTTTGTTCAATATTACATTATAAGCATACTGTGGAACCAAGTAATGGTATACTTATTTATATATGTTGAACGCATATGCCACATTGATTATGCGGACATTTACTTGACGGGCTCTGATAAATTGTGAGAGTTGGTATTTGTTATAGGTTAGCTTAGAAATATCTAAATTAGTGGTTACGTGATCCTAATATAGTGTCCCACATAGCAATCAGGAGAGGGTTGCGACAATAAGCATATCTAGCAGTCTATCACCTCAGTAGAAGTTGTTGAATCATGACGTACATAAAACTTTATTTAGGACAATATAAGTGCAATATATTCCACATTCTCATTCTCTAAACACTACATGGAGGAATAAGTTGTGATATGACGAGGGAATTTGTACCTCTTGTCGGAGTCATTCCACCATTTTTAATTACATCAAAGATTTAGAGCATGGTAGAATAACCACAACTTCCGAGCCTTGCATGATATGAGCGTACAGAAAAAGATCGTCACTACCTGTACGATTGGATGTCCACTTCCTTTAAAAGAGTTACTAGATGTTCCAACGGTCAAACATACTTGAATGAATTTTTTAGATGACTGATATAGTAGTCTTTCCCAAGAAGCGAGAAAGTGAGGAGTGAATACACGTACAGATTTCAATTTCTAGGTAAATTCGAGATTCGTAATAATTTGTTCAACCTGACTATATAATTATGAAATTCTGCATTCTCGGAAGTTTAGATTTTAATAAATTCTACATCTCATAAATTTTTTAATTCTGGAATTCTGCATCGTCGGAAGTCGAATGATGGTGCAAGGAGAGATGGCCAGTGAGGCTCGGTCACTGTCGGTCGACCGACGACGCCCGGTTACTCCTACTCTCATTTCAGAAAGTGGTGGGAGTAGGAGTGTAGAATGGATGTGGGCTCAATTGGAAGGCCCACGAAACACGAATGCGTGGTCGGGTCTCCAAGAGTCATCGATCCGACACCGCACAATCCCTAGGCACCGGGTCGTCCAAAAGTACGACCTCGCGCCTTCTGAGTGACGAATCGGTCGTCCACTCAGCACCCTTGTTCCGTCGCTGCAGCCACCGTTCCGGTCCCGCCGCCGGCTTCCCCTTTATCTGTCACCGTATCGCCATTCTCCCGCATTCGGTTTTGGCTCGTCGGCAGTGCCAAATACTAGTGAGCAGGTAACCAATCGGCACTGTGGGGATGGGGTACGCCGTTGACACGGAGGTGATCAAGCCTCCCTCTGACAAGCGCCAATACCGGGTGCTCCACCTCCCCAATGGCCTCTGCGCCGTGCTTGTCCATGACCCGGAGATCTTCCCCGAGGGGCCTCCTGATGTGAAGGACGACGACCGGGATGATATGGAGGAGGATGGGGATGAAGAAGATGAGGATGAGGAATCCAATGGAGAAGAGGACGAGGACGACGGGGAATATGACGACGATGAGGAGGACGAAGAGGATGATGAAGGAGACGAAGTGCCTCATGCAAAGCAGAAGAAAGGCAGCTTGCCTACTAAAAAGGTTGCAGATAGTACTGTGACTCAGTGGATTAATTGCCTTTTATATTTTATCCTGTTCGCTGATCAATGCAGTTTAGACTAATTTCTCACTTCCACCCTTAATGCACGAACAAGCTGCTTTCATCCTGTATTTGTGGTGTATAACTTGCTCAGTGTCACCAGACCCGTTAACTCAGATTGAAGCAAATTGATATTCAAACAGCTGAATCAGTGTCCTTCACATATCAATCTACCGCCAATAAACCTTCAGCATAGAATCATCTAGACAGAAGGCTGCTTAATTTGCTCATTGCAACTGCAACAGAATTTGGCTTCCGCAATATACTTTGCCTCTTTTGTCCCTCTGCACCTATGCTAATGGAAACCCGCCCCAGCACAAGTGAACACAAAGGAGATGATGTCTCCCTCTTCGTTCCCTTTAACGGAAATATAGTTTTCCTCAGCTAAACTTGCTATACTCATCAGGCAAATTTCTGTCTAGCCCAGTCAGTCCACACTCTGGTTACCGAAATCCTTTTAGGGGTAGAAGTAGGCTCTACCAACTCACCATCCAATGACTAGAGTGGAATGTCCAATTGAATGCTCTTTAGGCTCTCTTTACATTTGAGTTTACAGAAATTCTGAAGTACTGTTTCCTAGAAGTTTTAAAAATATGAAGGAATTTCTCATGTCAGAAGCCTTATCCTTTTTAGGGATTTATACCGTTAATATCCGGTTTCCAAATCTGCATTGGTCTATGCCTTAAAAGGTGGGGTTTGTCTTGGGGCTTATTTTTAGGAACATCTATAAAATACATTTTCACTTGTAATACAAATAAATATATGTATATAATAAACATACTGGTCTGAACTAATAAACAAAATCTACGCTGCCTAAGTGCAGTAGTGAGCCAAGGGCGCCTAGCCCTGGCACCTTAGTGCCTCCCCCCTTAACATGTATATGATTGTTATCAAGGAGGCACCATTTAGTAAATCCATGAGTGCATCCACAACCAAAAATCATGATATTTCATATTCATTATTCAGTCCCATTCTATCGAATATTAAATATGGAATGCCAAACAGACATGCATTTCTTATGGACTTATGCTATATATAAAAAGTTTCATATACATTTTTAGGGTTCAATAGCTTTTACATATCATAAAAAACAAACTGAGAGTATTCAAAGTGACAATTCAAATGTATATTAGCCACACAATCAGTCCAAAATGAATTATTATAATGATTAGAAGACAGTTGCATGATTTCTCCCTAATATGTCGAAATTATTACAAATATATCTTTAGGAAGAGCAATCATTCTAAAATAGTATGGGTTTTGGAATTCGTCTCGAAACAGTGTAACAAGTCTATGTAAAACAGCAAATCAGTTATGTGATTGTCCGTTCTGTTTCAGTTTGCCTTTGTTTTTTCCAAAAAGGGACAAAAAACCAGTTCTAGTTTTTTAATTAGCTTATAATTACAAATAACTAATTTGTATAAAATACTTACCCTTCTCTACAGCAAAATATAACAAAACCGTCCATCACATATGTGACTGTACATCATCATACAGGTGTTGCTATTCGTCCGGTCTGACATGCTGATTGGTCATCACTATATTGATCTGCTGGTTAACTGAATTTCTATCCAGTCGTATGGTGCACATATCAGACCATTGTTCACAAGCATTAGGAAATTACCACAATAGTCTTGTTATGTGTTTCCTATCACATGTTTAGCGATGTGCTTGAATTTTGAAGGAAACAATCACAGAAATGAAACAATCATAACCGTGAGTTTGTAACCTAAAGCTAATGTAGAATCGGTAATGTTCTACAATGCCAACAGTAACGAGTTATTATTAAATCTGATAACATTTACAAAAACAGACTAACAAGAAAAGTGCATGTGATTCTGTTGAATTTAGAAAATAACAGATAAAATTAACAGGCTAGACCATCCTGTTCAATTTATGTTGAAATGCCAAACCTGTTCAACTTGAATCTGCTTCTTGAGAGCCATTTCAATTCAACTGCATCAAGTAGCATTGCAAGAACTAAATCTCTTGTTAATACGATTATAGACTGGCTTAATCATAGAAATTTCATAGCATAATGACTTTGAAACCTTGTGCGAAAGCCTAAATGAATAAGGCTTCTTGCATTCTTCTGCGCTCTTTTGTTTGCAATTTGCAATTCTTATCTGTGAAAGCATCATATTCATACTGAACTGAGTATGCATCTGATTTGAAATCCTTGCATGTAATATGAGCTTGGAGGGTAAAATTTGTCAACTATCTGACTGGAGTTATGTCCTGTAGACCGTTGAAAGTCGGTTAACATGTAAAAGTTCTAGAATGAAACTACACCTTTGTCTAGTGTGAACAGTCCCACATACACTAACTGTAAGAATATCAAATTGACAATTATAATGGGATATTTATTTTTCCAATGATTGCACTTATACTTGTTCAGCCATTTTTGCTATTATTCCCATCTACTACAGTTACCTGAAGCTAAATGTGGTAATTTTTTCAGGCCGCTGCTGCAATGTGTGTCGGAATGGGAAGCTTTTCAGATCCTACTAATGCACGGGGTCTTGCACATTTTTTAGGTTTGCTTTCTAATTGTCCTCTCAAGTAGTCATAACAACTGCATCGCTGTAGCTATCTTAGCAAGAACCTTCTATACCCACCTTGCTTGTGTCTATATATACATATCGATTGATATTCAAATTGGAAGCCTGGGCCTATAAAAGGATTGAACTCGAATTGGATACATATATATCCGAAATCCAAATCCGATTTTTCTCATTATATATGATATTCAATTTCAAATTTGATGGATTTCAAAAACAAAAAAATAACTGAATTTGAATTTGAATTAGAAATTCAAATTCGGATAATATTTGGATTAGAAAATCCTTTTTGTCCGACATCTTGATTGGGGATTTTTTTAATGGCGATAAGTGGAAAAAAATTATTTTCTCTTTTCTTTATACTCGATTATACGAGTCTAGTGATAAATATATCATATCAAGTTATATGCATTAAGATATTAGAGGATTGTTATTTCCTTCTCCAATATACCACTAGGATTAATCAAGGATCATACAATTAGAACAAATGATGAATATTTTTTTATGCTTAAAAATCACACTACTACATTAACACAAAATGTATACTTCTCTTAAAAGCCATCATCCCTGGCTTTTTGGAATCATCAATGTTACCAAAGATGGAGAATATTTGTGTGTATTATAGATAGGATGGCTATCCTTTATATACGACAACGGTAGTTGTCAATACCCATTTACACAATGTGGGATTAATCCCAATATACAAGAATATAGACAGACTTTATACACCTAACATTCCCCCTCACACCAGTGTATAGATATTGTAAGCACCTAGTTCGTTACATAAGAATTTGACCCGACATCCATTTAAGGATTTAGTGAATAGAACTGCAAGTTGATCTTCTAAGCGAACTGTTGTGAGTTTGATCAACTTGTCTTGAACCTTCTCCCAGATGAAGTGACAATCGACTTTGATGTGTTTTGTACCTTCATGAAAGACAAGATTGGAAGATATGTGAACTGTAGCTTGATTGTCACACTGTAATTTCAAGGCTTCCGATTGCGGAAATCCCAGTTCTTCTGTGAAGTTCCTTACCCATAGAAGTTCATTGGTGATGCGAGCCATAGCCTGATACTCAGGACGACAATCTGCTTCTTGCTCTTCCAGGAGACAAGGTTACTCCCAATGAAGACACAATATCCAGTCACAAATCGTCGATCAATGATAGCCTGGCCACTCTGCATCAGAAAATCCATGCACCTTTAGGTGCCCATGACTAGTGTAGAGGAGACCTTACCCCATGGTTTAAAATTTCGATTTCGACGCCATTTCCGATGGCTCAAAAACAGAAATTTACAGAAATTTCAATGGAAATTTCGAGATTTTACGCTTATTTCGACACAAGATTTCGACGACCAAATAAAGGAATTAAGTCACGAAATTTTATCAGGATGATGTACATACATAAATACACCTATTTATGCAATAACATCATATATTGATCTTGGTGAGGGGTCCTACATGTGTGAAAAAAAAACTGTTTCGAACGAGATTTCGATGACTTTTTAATATAATGAAGGAATTAGTTTATAGGTCATCACGTTAATAATCGATTTCAATTAATACTTTCTAGCTTACACTATGAATCATCAAAGAGTAAAAATACTACAAGTATTCTTAATCTAGGCCTAAAATTATTCATAAAATTGGAATAAATTACTAAAATTTGCTGATACTAATAGTCTAATGTATTGAATATATCAATTGAATACATTTAACTATATATTATTCCGAATAGTAGTTGAAATTTGATGTATGTAACAAAACATTATACACAAAAATTCTAAATTGTTTTAGTTTATTTTCATTTTAAAAGTCTAAATTATAGATAATTAATATTCAAAGTATTACATAGTTGTAAATTATTGTTACAAAATTCATCTTTAATATAAGATATTTATTTATAAATTAAGCATTTGTTAAGTGTTACATAATATACATGAATATAACGTTACAAAAACTTCAAAAAGAGCTCATTTGAAAACTATTTTTTCCATTGTTATGACGAATAGGATATATATATATATACATTTAGTTAGATTTGCAAAATCGTTGTAGTTATATGTAATTCATAGCATAATTTCATAAATCATCAAGTATAAGTTGTAGACTATCACTTGTAACTTGCAGTTCGGTAGTAATCTTTTGATTAAATTGGGGTAAAAGTGGAAGATATAGATGTAGATGGGAAGGAGAAAGTAAACTTACCTTAGATCCGAAGAACAAAGCCTTTAAGAGCAAGAGAATGAAAAAAAAACCAAAGAAATAACCCTCCAAGTACAACAGGCTTTGGACCGTTGATTTTCGAAATTGTAAACCAATTTCGGTTGTGTTTCGCGAAATGCATGCCCAAACTGGCCTTTTTTTTAACGAAATTGTTGTATTTTGTCGAAATTTCGCCCCCCTTTGCGAAATTTCAAAATTATACTTAATTATTCTGGACCGTTGCATTTCTATGTCTGATTCCCGTCGAAATCGAAATTTCAAGCGAAATTTTGAACCATGCCTTACCCTGGAGTTCGTCGAGATAGCGAAGGATGTGGATTACGACATCTAAGTGACCATTGTGTGGCTTGTCCATGAATTCACTTACGACACTTGTAGAAAACAAGTGTGAGATAATTTAATTTTTCAACTAGTCGTCTGTACTGTCCAGGATCTACAAGAGGCTCCCCTTGATCTTTATACAGTTTAACTTTAGGATCTATTGGTGACTCCGCACATTTTGATCCAAACATACCCGTTTCTTCAAAAAAATCTAGTACATACTTGCACTTAGGCATAATAATTCCATCTTTGGATCTTGCCACCCCAATACCAAGGAAATTTTTAAGAAGGCCATGATCTTTGGTCTAAATTATGTCGTGAAGAAATTGTTTCAAACATGCAATGGCTTGGTGATCATCACATGTGATGATGTTGTCAACATAGATGACTAGAATGATATAACTAGAGGATCCATGTTGATAGAAGACAAAGTGATCTAGATTGTCCCACTTTAGGGAAAATGTTTCAACAAATTGATTAAACTTCTCGATCTACGCTCGGGGTGCTGCTTTAGACCATACATGGATTTATGAAGCTGCAGACAAGATAGGTCCCTCCATGTCCCTGAGCAACGAGCCCAGGTGGTTGCTCCATATATATCTCTTCAGTCAGGTTGCCATGAAGGAAGGCGTTCTTGATATCTAGCTGATGCAATGGCCAGGAGAAATGAGCAGCTAATGAGATGAAAAGCTGAACAAACGTCATTTTGGTCATATGATAAAAAGTCCTCCAGGTAATCATCCCCATAGGCTTGGGTGTAGCCTTTTGTTACAATTCTTGCTTTAAGTCGACCAGTAGTCCCATTTGGACCAACTTTAACTGAGAACAACCATATGCAACCAACTATTGCTTTATTTAGAGGAGCGGTCACTAGACTCCATGTGCCATTTGTAGATAAAGCAACCATCTCGTCCTCAATAGCTTGTTTCCAACCTAGGTGATTCAGTGCAACAAACATACTGCGAGGTTTTTGGCCAGTAGATAGGTTTGAAATAAAAGCAACAAATGTAGGGTATAAGCAATCATATCCACAAACTTAGATATAGGATGGGCAGTGCAAGGACACTTCCCTTTTCTTAGGACAATAAGCAAATCATTGAGATCTGGTTGATTCTAGAACCCCAAAGACAGATTGATTGGCAAAAGATTGAGAGATGCCCCATCATCTTGTACATGTTCTAAGTTATCCAGAGAACTTGCATGATTGGTGCCTGTTCTAATGGATGGGTCTCTAGCATTAAGTGATGGACTCAGTGTAGGGTCAATGACAACTGAAAAAGATGGAAAGTCTTCAGATTGTGGAGAAGGCTGACAAGTTTCTATATATTTTCCTAAGTAAGGGGCGTTTGAAAAATGTGACATAAGCATATACTAGAAAACGATGTATGGTTGGATTATAACAGATAACCCTTTTGCGTTTTAGAATATTTGAGAAAGTTACACTTTGTCGCTTGAGGATTGAGCTTGTTAAGGACATTACCTAATTCGTGGATAAATTAACACACCCAAAGCATTTAGGAGGAACACTATGTAGTGGACGGTTAGGATATAAAATCTGAAACTAGTTTTGATCGTCGATACTGATGAAGGCATGCGATTAATTAGATAAGTAGTTGTGAGGACAAGATCTCCCTATAAAGTATAGGGAACATTCATATGATGAAGGTTAGTTCTCACAGTTTCAATAATGTGCCTGTTTTTTCGTTCTGCGATCCTATTTTGTTGAGAAGAATAAGGACAAGAAGATTGATAAATAATGCCTTTGTTGGAAAGAAACGAGGTGAGTGTACGATTAAAGTACTCTTTTGCATTGTCAGTTTGAAAAATGCTAATACTTCGTTATAATTGTCTCGATTTCAGGCAAAAATTGCACAATAGAAAAAATCTCAGAACGATTTTCATGAGATACAACCATGTAGTTCTTGAAAATTCATCAATAAAACTAACAAAATACCGAAACCCAAGTTTGGAGGAGACTCTACTAGGTTTCCGAACGTCGGAGCGAACAATATGAAAAATAGAGTCTGCAATTATAACATCTACAATGGAAAACTAGACCTACGACGCTTTCCTAGTTGATAAGTTTCTCAATCAGGTTTTTCTAAATGAGAGAATTGAGGTTGTTAAATGCAAATCTTCTCGAGAGATAAGTGACCAAGGCGATTGTGGATGTGTAAAGGAGATGCAATCATGCAAGCCTTCAGAGTTTTGTCTAGATAGCAGAGACCAGCTTCCTCATACCCACCACTAATCACCGCCTTCGTTTGAACGTCCTGTATCAAACAACAATCAAGATCCAAAGTGATGAAGACACAAAAAGTATGGGTTAATTTACTAATAGACAATAAATCAAAAGAAAAAGTAGTACAAATGGTGGCTGACATGTTGATATGAGGAAGGGGAGATATGGTCCTAGCGCCCTGAAAGACAATTGAAGATCCATTCACAATTGCGACTGTAGGGGTACTTCCTTTTGTCGTGTACATTTTGAGGTCAAGAATGCTTTGAAAAAGATGAAAATGAGAAAGGCATGCGGACCAAACGGTATTCCCATTGATGTATGGAAGAGTATGGGGGATGAAGGAGTTATGTGGTTAACAAAGTTCTTTAACAAGATCATGATGACCAAGAAGATGCCGGATGAGTGGAGAAATAGTACTATAGTCCCCATCTACAAGAACAAACGTGATGTTCAGAGCTACACAAACTACAGAGGTATCAAGTTGATGAGTCCCACAATGAAGCTTTGGGAGAGGATTATTGAGCAGAGACTAAGATCTATAATGCAGATATCAAACAACCAATTTGGTTTCATGCCTGGAAGATCAACAACATATGCTATTTTCTGATAAGGAGGCTTATGGAGAATTATAGAGAAAGCAAAAGAGATCTTCATATGGTGTTTATTGATTTGGAAAAGGCTTATGGTCGAGTACCCAGAGAAGTGTTGTGGATGATTTTGAAGAAAAAGGGTGTGCCAATCCAATACATTGATTTGATCAAAGACATGTATGATAGCTCTACTGCAAATGTGAGGACTCCTGGAGGAGAGACACCAACTTTTCCTATCACAGTTGGGGTACACCAAGGATCCACACTCAACCCATATATGTTCGTTCTTGTTATTGATGAGTTGACAAAGAATGTTCTGGATGATGTTCCTTGGTGTATGTTATTTGCTGATGATATTGTTTTGATTGACGAAACTAAAGATGGATTGAATGATAAAGTTGAACGTTGGAGAAAGGCATTGGAATCAAATGGATTGATGATTAGCAGGAGCAAAACTGAGTATATGCATTGTAATTTCAGCCAATCTCGCAGTGTGAATGGAGCCAAGTTGGATGGAGTAGTTTTACCAAAATGTGATAAATTTCGTTACTTGGGTTCTATTATTCAAATAGATGGGGATGTCCGAAATGACGTTTGTCACATGATCACTGCAGGATGGTTGAAATCAGTGTTTTAAAAATCGCCCTAGGCGGCCGCTTAAGCGGCCGCTTATGCGCCACAAGGTGCTGTACGATTAAAATGTGCTATAAGCGGCGCTTAAGTAAATTTGAGAAAAGCGGCCGCTTTTTGCCCGCTTAACCCGCTTTTTCCCGCTTTTTTCCCGCTTTTTGCCCGCTTTTTTCCCGCTTTTTGCCCGCTTTTTTCAGAAAAACTGCTGTAAGTATATAACATTAAGTACATTATATGCCATGTTTAGTATTGACTATAATATATTAAATTAGCATACATTAAATGTTCTATGACATACTTAGTTCTAATTTAGAATGCGTACTTTGTGTGTAAGCTGTAATGATATGGTACTATTGTGATGTATCCAAGTGAATTATAGGTAACTATTATCTAATTTAGAATGCATACTTTGATTAAATGTACTGCTGTAATGTATGACTATTTGATGATGTGCAAATGTAACAATATGTTTGTTAGCTAGCTATGATAGGTCTATTATTTACTGTTTAGCTATGTAAACATGATACAAAATTGTTGTTTCATCTTGTATATACACTTATTATTTTATGTGTAGGCTGCTTTATCTATGACAAGTATATTGTTTACTATATTATATAAGATACAATCGTTGTTTTATAGTTGTATTCTAAACTATTTGGGTGTTTTATATTGTCTTGTACAATGTTTAGATATGTATAAACATTTCAAAAATATAGTATTTATATACATATGTATGTAATTTTGCATAAAAGTTTATAGGAATTGGAAATCCGCTTTTCTAAAAAGCGCCCGCTTAATCGCCCGCCTGGCGATTAATCGGCTACAAGGTCCCGTCCGCACGCTTCCCGCTTCGCGCATTTTAAAACCTTGATTGAAATGGAGGAGTGCAACTGGAGTTTTATGTGATCGGAAGATCCCTCTCAGGTTAAAAAGTAAGTTTTATAAAACAGCTGTACGGCTAGCCATGCTCTATGGGAGTGAATGTTGGGCGGTGAAGAAACAAGGTCTCAACAAGATGAACGTGGCTGAAATGCGTATGCTGAGATGGATGTGTGGGAAGACAAGAAAAGATCGCTTGAGAAATGACTATATCAGGAATAAAGTGGGGGTAGCGAGCATTGAGGACCAAGTTGTGTGAGGGCCGACTCAGATGGTATGGACATGTGCAACACAGATCGACAAATGCGCCTATACGAAGCAATGCTATTGAGTCAAGCACAATATATAGAAAAAGAGGAAGACCTAAATTAACATGGGATGAGCTTATAAAGAGAAATTTTGAATCTCTACATCTCAACCAAAATATGGCCCATGATAGAGCTGAATGGAAACGAAGGATCCATGTAGCCGATCCAAACATAGTTGGGACTGAGGCTTACATGATGATGATGACATATTGGAGATAAAGCTAGGTATACTTGTAATATGATTTGTTGCACCAGAATCTGCATATCCATGATGACGAACATGTATTTGTGGATCGAGATATGCTGGCTATAGAAAGATTTGACGCAGTGTTCTGAAAAGCGGTAATTGGTGTACGGGCAAACAGGGCACCGAATAGAGTATATACGGTATGCGGGAGTATAAGCAGGAGAATAATCATTTTTAATTTGTTATGATTTTTTAAATATTAATTATAAATATATATAAATTATATATTGACCATACACAAGTTTTGTATTATTCCTATATTAGAATTGTACAACCAATATTTGAGTAGAATCTTATTATAATATGAGATTAATCATGTCCTAAAAGTAGGGAGTTAAACTACACTTAGATTATAACTAAGCATAGATACAAACAAAATGAACTATATCTAAGTAATCAATATAAGGAATATGCATCTAAATCATTATTCAATATGGAGCAGCTAATAATAACAATTGATCATAGACTAATATTGTAGTAAATAAGTAATTAGACACATTGATGACATTAGAAAATAAAACACTAACAGTAAGAATCAATTCAATAACAATTAACTATTAACTTATTGAAAAAACATGGGGAGAAGACCAAATATGTGAAGAGGGGGAAGAGAATGTAATTGTAATGACCAATAAGTAGGTTTAAAAAAAGCTGCTGTAAAAACAAACTACAACCATATTTTGAAAATCACCGATTATTGGTCCGATTATTCATATGCGGAGCGGTAGACCTGCAAAACCGATTATTCGGCCGATTAGACCGATTTTTCTAAACACTGATTTGACGTGCCTGGCATCTGAATATATGAAACAACATATGGGGATACTTGTTGGGATGCCTGGATCTGAAGGAGCTGTTTATATTCAACATCACTCATCTTGATTTGACAAGGAGTTTGCTCAGTAGATTTTTCAGTGGAAGTGAGGTTGGCAACATGAGTCCAAGATGGGAAGCCATAAATGGAGTAGCATGTCTCCTTCTAGTGACCCTTAGTGCCACAGTGGGAAAAGAGTGTCCTTTCCCTCTCCCACCATGACCACATCCTCTAGTAAATAGATTGGTGGTGTTGTGGGAGACAATGGCAGATGAATCTTCGATAGGATTAACTGGAGAGTTTTGCTTGAGAAAGGCTTTGGAGACGTGTTGATATGATTCTACCAGGGAGGGAAGCTCTGTCTCTTACAAAATCTGCCTTCTAACTCCGTCGTATTCCTTGCGAAGGCCAACACGGAACATGGTAACAATCATCTAGTCTCGTTGCTTTTAGAGCTTGGTAGGGTCGATGGAGATGGGAAGGAGGCTATTAGATCTTTCGTGATGCCTGTGACCTCTCCAGAAGATTGTACATCTCAACTGTCATGTTATACACCTGGGAGGTGTTGTTGGATTACATCAACTGGAGATGATCCCAAACCGACTTGTAGTCAGTCAAGTGAGCTTTATGTCAGCCACATGAGGCTCCATTGAGTTCCATAGAGCAGAGGAGACTAGCGTCATGTTGTTCCCACTGTGGAAGAGAATCATCAATGGGAGGTCCTTCTGTGAGATGCTTCCCTTTTCCCTAACCTTTGAATCAGATTGTGATCTTGTGACTCCATTGACTGAAGTTGCGTCCATTTAGTTTGCCCGAAGTGATGACAAAGTGTTGAACAAGAAGAGGCGTGGATGGCAGAGATGTAGGATGTGAAGGCTTCTCGTCTCTCATGATGTAATGCAGGCAAGAACAACACGACACGTCGATGGTGTGACACAACAAATAGGCCGATGATTGGGGTAAACCCTAGCGGAGACACGTCGTGTAAGACGACAAGGGTAAACCCTAGCGGCAACACGTGTAAGATTGTGACAAGGGTAAACCCTAGCGGCAACAACATGTTGAATTCTAACACAATATGTCTTCGCAATTCTGCAGCCGTCGGAGATGATCCTAGATCGAAATCTTGTAGATTTGTTCGTGCACGTGGGAAAAGAAGAACAAGGGACTAGCGTGAAGATGACTTCCACGGATATGGATCCGGGTGGAGATGATTTCCATTCCATGCAAGGAATTTAATGACCGATACCGATGCCGTTTCGGCAGATTGGGTATAGATATTTACAGGTATATCGACGGAAATATCTACATATGCAATCCTGGCCATATCGACGCCAAAATGAACGAATTAAATCATGAAATTTTACAGGCGTGGTCTCAACACCTAGATGCAACGTTTTATGCAATAAAATTCTATATTGGGTATGTGGGGGGGGGTCAATCATGTGTGAGTTAAGGAATATGTCCTATTTTTTTGAGATTTCGATGAAGGATAACAATGACAAAATGCAAGAATTAAGATCTGAAATTTACTAGCACAATCTATAAACTCATGTTAACACACTTATGCAATAATATTCAATTTACAACAAACATATAACAACATAGTAAATTACTAACTCACATCAGTTGTGTGTTGAGTGGCACGTTGGTTCTCTATACAATATGTTGTTCATATGGGCCACATATTGCTCCCATGTCATGTAACTTCTGTAAGACTTGTTGTATGAAACATATTCCTCATACACTTCAGGATTGGCAAACTGCGTCATCCCAAACTTCGAAAAATGTTTTTCCAAATCTTTTAGATATTTTTTCTTGGTTGCTGAAATGAAGGAAGGTTGAGTAGAAGCAGGTGGAGGTGCCCTTACTCGAGGAGCTTGAGGTTGAGTAGCTGTAGAAGCAGGAGGAGCCCATGTTTGAGGAGCTTGAGGTTGTAATGGAACACCGGCAATAGGATAAACTGTAGTATGCCTACCACTCCATGTTTGACCTCCATCACCAGAGTATGCTTCGTTGTTCACCCGAAAGCATCCATAAGGGCTACGGATAGAGTATGCTTCGTGATATCCCAAACCCAGTTCTAATTGTAATCTTGGTGGTGGTTCAACATGATATCCAGGATACCCATGTTGGGGCTGAGATGGGTATGGAAGTGTCTGCCCAAATAACATATCTTCGAATGAATGTTGAGATTGAGAGTCAGATATGCTCATGCTATCAATTGAATCAGCAAGATCAAAATAATAATCACTTTGGCTATGCTATTGTGATTGTGGATTGCATGGGTAGGGGTATGGGCTTGTAGTTGTGGGCATTGTGGCACTGTCATGTGGTGGAGGTGCACCGCTGTAATCTTTCCCAGTTCGAGTTTTTCTTCTTTGGAAAGTTTTTTCAGCCATGGGATTTCCCTGTTCTTGTGGAGGTGCAGCCCTAGTAACATAACGCCGATCATCATTTTGAGGATCAATAGCTGGAAGTTATTATGGAGAGCGTTGGCTGCGATTATCACCATCATTGCCACCATCATCAGACTTAGATTTAGAACCAGATGTAGAAGAAGAAGAATCTGAGCTACCTAATTGTTCTTCCACTTCTCTATTGATTTCCATATCAGTATTAACATGTGCAGCTTCAGGATCAAGTCTTTCAGGCAGGGCATCAATAATAATATCATCACCATTATTTGCATCAAATTGCTCTTCTATATATGGATCTGGACGTCCATCTAAACTATCAAGAACAACACGGCCTATCTCATTCATCCATTCCTCTAAAGGATTTTCTGAATCATCCTCCAGTCCTCTACGTCTTTCAGTGTTAAAAGTATATGCGGTGTCAATGGGATCATGGACAACAACAAAATCCACTTCCTTGTAGTTGGCATCACGTATTGCTCTAACCCTCAACCGCATGTTGTAATGAACGTATACAAGATCCCTCAACCTGTTTGCACCAAGTCTGTTCCTTCTCTTGGAGTGTATCAGTCTATCAGATTGAAAGTGCTCCAGTTTCTTTCACAACCCTCTTGCAGATGTTGTTTGAGAAAGGATGTGAATAGCCACTTTTCTTAAATGAGTGGCACCTGTTCCATTCCAAACCCACCACACACAAGCAAGGAATAAGGTTTCGCCGAAACCGGCAAAATTTTGCCCCAAAATACCGATTTCGATAACACCTGATATGAAACCATGCGGCTGTGTCGATACTGTCGCATTTCGCGAAATAAAAATGCAAGTTCGCCAAAGTTTCGATGGTTTCGCTAATTTCGCCAAATTTCGAGGGGTCCAGTGCAGTTTTTCCAACTTATCTATCGGTAAGGCCGAAACCGGCGAAACCTGCCAGTTTTTGCAGCTGCTTTGTTGCTGCTGCTCTTCTTTGTGGAGAAAAGGGTGATTTTGAGGGGGATTTTCCATTTGGAGCCAAAGATTGACTATATTAAGGTAAATAAATATATTTTCTTCCATTTTCATTCATTTCCAACCTCTATTTCTCCTAATATCATCTATTTTGAACACTTATTTCTCTATTTCACATAATTTCGTATTTTATACTAAAATATTAGATCTACTCCACTATTCATCAAATTTGTGTGTTCTAAACATAGATCCACACATCTAAGCCATGGATCTATATATATCTTCAATAAATTTACACAAATAACTAATTTTTATATATTTTTTAGATTATAAATACTAATAATAGTATATATAATATATATTCATCATAACTAGTTATTTCACTTAGCTTTAGTAGAAGAAGTTGTTACAAACACTAATATGAACACAAGGAAAATAATTTTTTGTAAAAAATAAGATATTTTTTATATATGCACCATTTAAAAATCCGAAAATTACATATAGTGCAAATGTCTCGGGCCCGCAAGGAACATATCAGTACTACAGTAGTGTATTTTCTGATGGTGGGGCGCAATCATGGAGCGGTGGTAGCTCAGTTATTCCTGTTGCTCAAGTCCCAATGCATGCTACTTTTCCTCAAGCTCGTCAACCTCCATCTGAAAGCAGGAGTCGATATCTTAGAGATCTGGAAGATCACTTTCCAAGGTTTGGGATGATGCAGTTCGTTTCTGGTGATGTGCACGAGGAACATGTGATTTCATACAACACACTTTACATAATGTACATGACCTGGGAGCAATATGTCAACCATATCAACCATGGAACAAAACTTCGGCGAAGTTGGGCGAAATTTCACCGAAACTTCGAACTTCGAGCCTAGGCGAAGTCGAATCCTCAATACTTCGACTTCGTCTAAACTTCGGGGCGAAGTTTCCCTGATTTCGTCGAAGTTGGTTTTTTTGTATGTATTTTCGTCTCAACTTCTCCGAAGTTGTCGAAGTTTCCTCGAAGTTGGCAAAGTTGGGGCGAAATTGAGACGACCCAGAACATTAATTCTAACTAGTGCACTAATGGCCATATAATACATAAGTGTTGCCTCCAACCCTCTTCACAACTTCTAATATCAACTCCTATGTTTGTTGTTTCCACTCTTTCCTATTTGGTTGTATATTTGTATATAATACATATGTTCAACACTTGAACTGCATTAGTATGTGTATTGCATGCTTGACCATTGCAGGCGCACATCATATTATCAACCTACTTAGGGCTAAAGAATCATGAATCGTGTATTTTTGTTAAATTAGCAATTATAAGAGAGGTATAACATAATTAGAAGTTTTCAATCGAAGTTTCCTTCAAATTCACATCATTTTCTTCAAAAATCGGCATCGAAGTTTGTCGAAGTTTGCGTCTAAACTTCCTCGAAACTTCCTCGAAGTTTCCACAAACTTCCACTTCCACACCAGGCGAAGTCGACACGAAGTCGAAGTCCTGCACCATGATATCAAGTTATCAAAACAATACAACATGCTGAACAACCAACTCAACCAACACGACACTCAACATACAACTGATTTGAGTTGGTAAGTTACTATATTATTCATATGTTGTAAGTTTGATATTATTGGAGAAGTGTGTGTACTTATGTTTATGGATTGTGCTAGTAAAATTGCATAACTTAATTCCTATATTTTGTCATCGAAATCCTTCATCGAAATCCTCAAGAAATAGGACAGTTCCCTTACATCCCACATGAAGGACCCCCCTCCCAACCTAGCCCCACATAAATTTTATTGCATAAAACGTGCATTTAGGTGTAGAAATCACGCCTGTAAAATTTCATAAATTAATTCGTTCATTTTGGCGTCGAAACGGGCATAGTTGCATTTATCGAAATTTTTGTCGAAATTTCCATAAATTTCGGTTTCCATGCTGTCGAAACGGTATCGAAATCGGATACCTTATTCCTTGCTCACAAGGATCACCTGCATCACGGTCAGCAACCGCATTTGGATGGCCAAAGCATCCAGTGCTTTCACGAAATTGGCGCAACTGCAAAAATAATATACACAATTTTAAGATGATGAAATCAAAGGAAAGAATAATGAGAAATAAAGAATGTAACTAAGTCATATAGTTATATACCTCTTCCAGTACTAGCAATCACTCTTCTGGAGAGGTAATGAACTTGTTAGTGACTTCTCTCACTGCATTCATTAGAGTCGCATTCAAGCCTAGTGTCCGTGAGTATTGGAACCTCGAATTCAAATAGTAAGCTGTCATAAATATAAATAAGGAAATTAGAATGACATTTTATTGTAGACAAGTATGAATTAGACCAATAACTTAGAAGTTAGAATATAATTGAGTAATTGAGAATCATATACCTGCTTTATGCAATGGATGTAAAAGCATATTTGTCTACCTGCTTTATGCAATGGATGTAAAAGCATATTTGTCCAACGATTCTCATAAATTTTTATGTATTGCTCATTGGACCTAGGAGCTGCTTCTTTGATATTGTCCACTATTGAGGTCATTGCATCATAAACGAAAGGCATTGTTGCAGTTTTGTCACCATCTACGAGCCTCAATACTTTGACAATGGGTTCCATTATTTTCAGCACTCTAGTAACCTTATCCCAAAAAGGTCGGCTGGCAATCAACTCCTCAATTCTTTTGCCAACAGGGGTGTTGTGCTCCTTCATGGAGGCCCACTCCACTCCATTGAAGAGCCTCCTAAGTCCATCCTTTTTGGACTTTAACGATTGTAAGGCAAGAAAATTTGTTGCAAATGTAGTTGCCCTTGTTCTAATAAGATCACCACCACAATACTCAGGTCGCCTCATTGCATTTAGCAGAAAAGAATGGTTGTAAATGAATCCCGTTATCAACCTCCCATCAATGACAACATATTTGATGAAATTAATTGATCCCATGCCCTTCAGAATGAGATCTATGTAGTGTGCAGCACATGGTGTCCAGTAGACCGGATATTTCTTCATTAAACTCTCGCTGACCTTCCTAAAGGCAGTAGCATTATCAGTAACAATCTGCGCCACATTCTCCACACCAACTTGCTTCGTGTATGTCTTCATTAATTTCTTTAGGTATCTGTGGTTCCTGACCTCAGCTGAAGCATCAACAGAATCTAGAAAAACTATGGATCCACGACAATATGCAAGAAAGTTGATACTTTGTCTTATGTTTCTACTAGTCCACCCATCACACATAAGTGTGACGCCATATTCAGCCCACATGTGTTTTTGGTCTAAAATCCATGCCTGTAGATCCTTCTCTCTATGGGAAGATACTT
Source organism: Alisma plantago-aquatica (assembly GCA_963693085.1). Classification (NCBI taxonomy): domain Eukaryota; kingdom Viridiplantae; phylum Streptophyta; class Magnoliopsida; order Alismatales; family Alismataceae; genus Alisma; species Alisma plantago-aquatica. The sequence goes on from OY856409.1 coordinate 1,846,720,254, forward strand.
GTTCATCAATTCATATGAACTGGGGGCCTTGATGCCCCTACCAGACTCCCCTATCACATCTACCATATGCTGTAGATAGGGTTCAGTTGCAACATGTACATGTATACCATGAGCAAAGAAGAACTTACCCACTGCCTTGCCAACCTTTTCTTTTGCACCAGTAAACATTGCATTGAGGTTTTTTTGCCTAGCCTCAGGCTTCCTAACCCCTGGTTCATCAACATTCCTCAATCTCACACTAGCAGAACGGAAAAGTGTATCAATGCCTCCTTTCTTTTTTTTACCATGACCAACTCGGTCTTCATTGTCATCTAGGTCAACAACAGGAATACATGTAGTCCCACTGCCTCCACCTGCACCAGATGGCCCATACCTCCTTGTAATTCGAGCTGCCTCCTCCCTTTCCCACTCACTTCTACGAGAATCTCTAATAGCACGTCCATACATATGACGTGAATAAGTTGAATCACATTCAGGAGGATATCCAATATCATCATCAGATTCATCAGAAGAACCTGTGGGCCTTGCATCAAATAATGTATTTGTATAAGCCCTGTCAACCTCCTTCATCTTTTGTTGTTTTTGTTTCTTTACGCCCATCAGTTTCTTGAAATCATCTCTAACACTTTGGGGACACCTTTGGCACATTGCCACATTTTTGTCACCACCATTAATGTGACGTTTAAATCTAGTAATCCCCCCTCCACCAAGTGTCTTCTTGCAGTAATTGCAAATTATCTTTCCCCAGTTCCCGTCAACAGGCGTGCAGTGATTCCATGCAAAATCCACATCCTTAGCTCCAACATTACCGGTCCCAACACCCTCACCATCGCTTGAAGACATCTTCTTAAATCAAAAGTCAACACTGCAAAAAGACAAAGACAAACAAAAATTAGGTGTATGAAATTAATGACCCATTAAGTTGCAAGAAATTAATCTATTTTATGTATTATAGAATAAAAAACAATACTTTAACTGTATAAATGCTACATGTATCCATAGAAGCAAACACAATATTTTTAAAGATTTTTATTAACAAGAAAAAAGGGTTAAATAAAAAAATAAAAGTCTAATTTTTTGTTGTTGTCATTTATCTAGTATTAAGGCAAGTGATGTGTTACAAATTACTCATTCCATCTTATATTACACTAACACATAAATCTGTAGGAAAATAAAAAAAACAAAAAAATGCATTTTTTTTAATTTTCATCATTTTTAATAAATGAAAAAACGAAAAATATATATATTTGTACTAGATTTTTGTTTGTATTTGTTCATATTAGTATTTGGTACAACTTTTTCTACTAAACCTAAGTTAGATATCTATTATTAATAGTACTTATTGTATTATTACGAATTTTATATTAATTAGTGAAATTATGTGATAATATTAATTAATAGTAGTAGATCTAGTGATGTATTAGTAAATCTACATAAAATAATCATAGATCTATTGTTAAATAGCATTAATCCTAAGTTTTTTGGAGTAGATCTAGATTTTGGCTGTATTTAGAGAATTTTGAAGAACTTCTATGGTGAAAATAGAAGGTAATAGAGAGGGGAGGGGTTAGATAAGATGAGAAATGAAAGAAATTAAGAAAACATACCTTGATCAGGGCTGATTCGAGCTCGAAGGAAAAAAATCGCCTCAAATCTCCAAGTTTCTCCACTCAAACAGCAGCAGCAGCAACAACAGGTTCGCGTAAATCGGCATGCTGGGGAGGCATACCGCCTGTATCGCCCGTAAGTGGGGCTTTTTGCAGCGGTACTCCTCAGTTTTCGGCGGTAAGTGTCGGTTTTACCGGTAAGTCCACCCGTATACCGATAGTTGCAAACTTGCTCAAACCGATGACCGATGACGTCGATATCGGTATTTCGACCGGGTACCGACGGTACCGTCGATATCTCTTTCCTTGTTTCCATGGTAGAGATGTTTCCAGTTTCCACGGAGATGATTTTTGTGGGAACTCGACTTCCACTGTGGAGAAGTAGTCGGTGATGATGACGGGGAAGAAATGTCACCGTTTCCACGGAGATGATTTTTATGGGAACTTGACTTCCACTATGGAGAAGTAGTTGGTGATGATGACGGGGAAGAAATGTCACCGCCTCGAGAACTTGGCTACTTCTTTAAGAGATGGATTGAGATTCTCTGATACTATGTTACCAGGGAGAAGCTAGAGGATATCTTGTGTGTATTATAAATAGGAGGGCTAGCTTTATATAGGACAATGGGTGGCTGCCAATGCCCATCTACTCAATGTGGGACTAATCTCATATATAAGAATATAGACAGATTTATGTTGACCTTACAAGTTGCAAATTTGATTCTACTACAAACATGTGGCCATGTCAAGTTGTAACTACCGCTGTTGAGAGATAACTGCTATAAACCTATTTTTACATTTCAAAGGAAAATCCAGAGATCTAGTATTAATTACGTTTCACAGTGAAGAGAATGGATCCAAGGGGTCGTAGTGGGGATCTAGCTCCATGGGGAGTTAGCTCAGTGAAGGTCACTGCAAAGCCAGGTTCCCCAATCCGACAAATTCTTCTCAAACCTGGATACCCAAAGATTTGAAGGTAAGGTCTGACGCAACACTTCAACCTATTACGAGATCAGGCAGGGTAATTTGATGATGGTTGTGCCCCATGATTTTTTCCCTTGAGGATCAAAACCCCTTTATACATGACGCCAATATGTACTACTACGGCCTTTCTTCCTTGGGTAAGCTTCACGTGGCTGAATCAGGGGAACCAGACGTCTTCTATCTTTGCTCGCTGCTGGTTAATGTCATGGAAGATTCCCAATCTCTCATCTCTGCTCGTTGCTGGCTGAATATAGAGAAGATCCATGACCACGAACCTCCAATCTTTGCTGATGGCTAGCTTTTGGGTGTCGTTGTTGAGGAAGAAACCATCTCTGATCTTTCGTACCTATGCTTCCTCAAGAGTTTGCTGCAAAAATGGGGGTTATTGGGTGTTGGGATTGGGAGTGCACTCCGACTATTTGTTCTATATCTAGGCTAGAGATCAGTAGGTATATATCACTGTATTAAAAATTAGCTTGAGCGGCCAAGACCCTCGTCCGCTTAATTCAGCCCCTAAGCGGCAGTTTAAGCAGTTTGAAGAAAATCGGCTGCTTTTTGCCCACTTCACCCGCTTTTCCCACTTTTTCCCGCTTTTTTCCCGCTGTTTGCCTGCTTTTTTTCAAAAAATACTGGTGTAAGCATGTTACATTAATTAATTATATGGTCCAAGTAGTATTGACTATAATATATGTAACTTGTATACATTAAATGTTCTATGATAAATACCTAGTCCTAATTTAGAATTTATACTTTGTATATATGCTGCAATAATAGGGTACTGCTGTAATGTATCCAAGTAATATTATATTCCTCTATTATACTTGTAATGGATAATTAGTTTTACAGATTTCCTTGCGGCTTTCACAGATTAGCAATACTGATTACTTGTTTAGTAGTACAGCATTAAATTATTAATTTGTAGTTGGTTATTTACAATGACTGATTTGCTTGCTGAATTTAATGATTAAAATCTTGATTAGTATTTAGTAATAAGTATTGATAAATGATTAGTTGAATACCGATGTACTGATATGCTTGTTTATTTTACCCATTAGTATTACTGATTAGTAGTAAATAGTTTAATAATTAATTCATAGTTTGTTATTTACACTTACTGAGATTAGAAATATTGACTAGTAGTATAGTATTGATTAATACTTAGTTAATTACTCATTTGTTGATTAGATATGTATAAAAGTTCCTTATAAATATATATTTTTATATACACATACGTGTAATTATGTATAAAAATATATAAGAATTTAGGCACCTGCTTTTTCAATAAGCGCCCGCCTTGCGCTTAAGCAGTTACAAGGTGCTGTCCGCACGCTTTCCGCTTTTTAAAACATCATATATATAAATAGAAAGATTGATGTTGTCTAGCCCGTTGCGTGCAACACGGAACGCAGCATGCGGCATGCGATATTCAATTATACAAATAAGGTGTTATTTATGAATTAGACTTGGACTTTGGCTTATATTATTTTCATTGTTGTACATGTATATAGTTCGATCCGGATGTTTTTCAGATCAGACAGTACTATGCCTGATATCTGATTTGAAGGTATCTAGATATCATATCCAGTTTCCGAATATGATCCAAATCATGCCGAATATAGATTCTTCTTCTCAAGTTTCGGATTCGAGTGCTAGTAGAATATTCATAATTCCAATTTCGACTTACAGGCCTATAGAAGCCTAACAAAATGTATTCAATGTTCCTCTTGTATTTTTTGCTTCTGTTTGCAAGTTGCACTTGATTTCTAAATTGCTTTGAACCTAGAAAAAAATTGAAATGAAAGACAGGATGTAGCAGTAATTCGGTACTCTAATGGATTAAAGCAAGTATAACTGATCATCTAATAACTCCAATCAATATGATCTTATTTACTTATTAGGCATTCTTTCAGTGAAATTCTTTTAGATCAAAGTAAATAAGGTCCTGTAGTTAATAAAAAAGGCAAATGTTACTCTCGTCAAAGAAACTAAAAACCTAACAAATTAGTTTTAGATCCAGGTGAAGTAGTGAATTGTTCGTTTGCAAAGAAAAAGTCGTCACAAGATGAATCTGGCAAAATGAGAAATCAAATATGGATTTTTAGGAAAACAGATATAACAACACAAGATGAATCTGGCAAACATTGAGGATAAACTAAAAAAAGGCTACCTTAGATGATTTAGATGTGCATTATAGATTGACAAGTGCACTTGTTCTGTGTAATTCCATATAGCTATATAAAATTGAAAGGGGAAGAGGACTGATTACATTGGCAAGAGCTAATAAGAAGAGACCTGGATTGCTTACATCTCAACTAGATTATGGCCCAAAAGTGAGTAGAATGGAAAAGAAGGTTCCATGTAGCCAACTCCAACGTGGTCAAGATTGAGCCTTAGTTGACAAGATTGTGAAACGCCGTGTGTATAAGCGAAGAGGTAGACTGATTACATTGGGAAGAGCTAATAAGGAGAGACACGGATCATTATATCTCAACAAGAATATGGCCCAAAAGTGTGTAGAATGGAAAAGAAGATTCCATGAACCCAGCTCCAACATGGTCGGGATGGAGGCCTAATTGACAAGATTGTAATGCGGTGTGCGGCGTATAAGCGCAGAGGATATCACATCGAGTAGTACATAGGTTATTACGGGTATGTGGGAGTATATGCGGTTTTGCATTTTCTTCTTCTTAACTAAAATAATAATGTCTAATCACAAAATCATATGTTGACCTTATAAAACTTACTTAAATGTAGAAGACACAATTGTACATATTTAAATGTAAACATATTAATATATGTGTATATATGTTTTATACGTGTATATATGTACAATATATTTGTAATGTGTGTGTTTTGTATATACTAACATTGAAATGTATACATATTAAATGTACTATATATGTGTAGAATGTGTGTGATGTAAATAAATTAAGAAGTATACATAAATCTACAATTGTATGTGTGGAACATGTGTATATATGTAGGTATATCATACATGTTTGTTTACATATGTATTATCAAAAGGTATACTTGAACATACAATTATATGCGTGTAATGTGTGTATATGTCATTATGTTACATTTGTTCATATTATATATGCATGTACGCATGAATATATCAAAAGGTATAAATATATGTTTGGTATTTAATAAAAATTTGAAACATATACAACTATATATATAACTATATGATGATTACGTATGAGTGGAAGTATTGCCCTATTAAAAGCGGAGTTAACTCGGCCAAGCGGGGTCATATGCCCTCGTTGGGTAATATATGCATGTGTACATATGAACACAGCTAAAGGTTTACATAGAAATGTAAATTGTTGCGAGAGTGTTTCAAAAGCTTTGTTGATGATTCGGACGTCTAGCCCTCCACATCGTCAGGATGCGTTTTGGATACCTACATGTGCATTTACGGTCATACATTTGACCATATATGGTCCTCCTGGACCGTATATGGTAAGGGGCAGCAACATGGCTATTTACGGTCAACCACTGGACCGTAAATGTTGCTGCAATTTCTGCAGTCCAGCTAGAGACTGTATACAATCCAGTCTGGCCGTAAATGGCGACTGGAAAAGATTTGTACGGAATTTCAGACTTTGGATATGTGTCCGATTTTTATAAATAGAACCCCCAACTTCCATGTTGCATATATTTTAGTTCACATATAAATAGCCGTGAATAAAAAAATTGCAGTCTTTTATTAATCAATTGTTTTCTTTCATTTAATCCCGTCTTACTACGCAAGAAGCTTGCTTTCCTTTATTTACTTATCAAAATGTAAAGTTGATGGATCTTGCCATTGTTTTTGCAGAGCACATGCTTTTTATGGGTAGCTCTAAATTTCCCGACGAAAATGAGGTTCTCATGCTTCTCTCGGTTTTATTATTGTACTTGTATTCATAAAGAGATGACTTACATATGTTTATAGGACTGTTATTAATAGGAGTTTAGATAGGGTGGGACTGCTGTATTAACAGATGTGTGACTATAAAACACTTAGGTCCAACATGGATGCCCCACGTACACATAATAACTTTTAACACTCCCCTTATAGTTGAAGATAGATATTGATCTTGCCCAACTTGTCAACTTAAGTAAAGATGACTTTTTTCCCGTTGGCTTGGTATACAAATCATCAGTTTGTTCTTATTTTGTTGTAAAGGATTTGTAGACCATCTTTGTGTGTATAATTTCTTGTACAAAGTGGCAACTAACTTTAGTTTGCTTTGTCTGCTCATGAAAGACCGCATGATTGGTCGTGAATATGGCATTTGTCACAATACATAGACAAGTATGGAAGGAAACAGGCCGGATGCCAAAGTGATATGTTTGACCGTATCATTCACAAGCAATATGAACCATAGCTTTTGCATTTAATGTCAGAACTACAGAGAGCAACGATAGCCCGCTTGATGTTCTAAAAACCTGTCTTCGGCTAGACTGCCAGAGTACTACATAGAGTATATACTGAATGCAGACGCACTTGCGAGTTTTGAATCTTTCAATTAATTAATTATATATGATCATAAAATTATATATTAAAATTGTAAAATATTACAATTGTGTATATCAAATATGTGTAGAAAGATTAAAAGATGTATTCTACGTATGTTGTATATCTTTTGATACAAGACACCCTCTCCTATATATAGGAGAGGTGGACACAACCTAGACCTGATGGACTGACTGACTTAATGGACTGACTTATATGGGCTTACAGACACGAGCCCATATTACATGACTAATATCTCCTTTTTACTTCTAACACTCCCCCGCAAGCTGGAGCATGGAAGAATCACGCGACCAACTTGGACATAGACAAGACAGACTTAGACAGAATACAAACATAGACGAAAAAGGAAGATAGACTTTGCACAACATTTGCACTCCCCTTTGAATTTGCTTGCTCTCCTTGGACGTTGACATCTTGAGCTTCTCGATGTCTTTGAATTAGCAGGTCTGACCTGAGACTATTGAAGCTTTAACCAAAACTTGAATTAGCATCTTGACCTTCTCGATGCTTGTAAGCTGAAGAAATCGGAGACAACTCTTTGGGCTTTAACATCTTAACCAGCTCAATGTCTTTCCCTACCCAAAAAGGAGACAGCCCACATGACTACCATCTTCTTGCCTTGACGATGAAGACCTGTGGATGGCAACTCAGAAGCTCCAATCTGTAGACAACCTGCATGACATAGAATGAGAGAAATTTCTTCTCTCTTAACTTGACTTGGCTCTTCATCTCTCTTCTTCTCCTTATACTTATTCTTCTCTTCTCATCTCTATATCTCCCCCGCACACCAACCACAAAGAGACCACAAGAGTGGTTGGGGTGGACAAAGACAAAGATAAACTCCCCTTTCACAAGTAGGGGATATGGGTTGGGGGGGACATGAGTGGATGAGGAAGAGTTGAACAAGACCAACTTGACTTTGGCAGCAGCAATGCACTTGAATGGACCAAAAAGATTGACTTTGGACAACAACAAGAGACCAGAATAGTCGTGCTACAGTACTCCGCCGGTGACAACGCCTGGGAAGAATGACCAATGCTCCCTCCTTGGAGTACCTTTGCCCTTGACCTTCTAGGGCAGCGTAGCAGGGTCAGGGGCGCCCCTTTTGGACCAGATTTAAGGGGGAAACAACCCTCTGTCACTCCTTTGTTGAAGCCGCAAACTGCTGCAATAAAAGGCTGTTGACAGCAGCCCAAACTCTTGCTGATTTAGAGAAGAAAGAGAGATATAACAGGTAGCTGCAAGCACCATTTGGGAGCTAGGACCAAGGGGAAGGACATCCCAAAAGGGTTTGACAGAATTTCAACCGGAGAAGCAGCAGCATCCACTTTACTGGCCGTCGAGCTACAGTACGACACTGTAGTAACGAACGTAAAACTTCAAGCTGTTGCATTTCTTGATGGTTGAAGACCCCGTGAAGACTTTATTGGAGAGTTTGACGGCTCTCACTGGGTTTCCCCTATACCTTTGATGTAGATGACAACTGCGGAAGCTCGAAGAGAAACCAAACTTGACTTTGACGGAGAGAGCAGCAACCACAATGGGGGAAGAAACTGGACAGCTGTTTCTTGACGACAACTTTTGAGACAGCTAGAGAAGACTTGGAGACGAAGCTAGGGGGAGCTGGAGACAACAGGAGACGACGTCGGAGGAGAAACTAAATGGCTGGAGACGACAACCTTACAGAAGAGGAAGGACTAGGCCAACTACTCGCCAGCATAGATGGCCCTGCGGGCAGCCAGCCATGACGGCGGCTGCCGCCCGCAGGCGGAGAACTCCTTTTTGCTCTTTCTACAGCCTAACCCTAGGCTCTGATACCATGTAGAAAGATTAAAAGATGTATTCTACGTATGTTGTATATCTTTTGATACAAGACACCCTCTCCTATATATAGGAGAGGTGGACACAACCTAGACCTGATGGACTGACTGACTCAATGGACTGACTTATATGGGCTTACAGACACGAGCCCATATTACATGACTAATATCTCCTTTTTACTTCTAACAATATGTTAATAATAATTTTACATGTATAGTATGTTATGTATATGTGTATCGTGATTATGGAAAAGTGGTATACAATGTTACAGGCGGAGAGTGTACGTAGAGTATATGTGATATGCATGAGTATATGCAGTATAGAATTTAACAAATAAATTATATAGTCAATAAAATAATATATTGAGCTCATAAAAAAATTCACAATGCAGATTATGCAATTATATCTATTTAAATGTAAACATATTAATTTGCATGCATGATATGCATATATGTATATATGTGGAACTTGTCTAATATATGTACCATTATTCAAATGCAAGGTTGTCAAGCGGCTAGGTGGTGCCCTCCAGGGCTTGGGAGCGTAGCAGCCTAGGCGCCAAAGCTTAGGCGGATTAGGCACTGCTTTCATATAATTTTTTGTAATATATATTACATGAATTTGCATATAAATTTTGATAGATTTACATATATATTCGAAATCAGATTTGGTAGAACGAACTTGCCCCCTTTGCTCTAATAAGACCTAAATTGAGCAAAAACATGCCTACATTTTCAAAATTAGGCCGCAATGGAACAAAAACAGACCCAATTTGACCCAATCAGACCTAAAATGAACTAGTCTGCCCCAAACAGACCTAACATGTACTAAATTGGACCTAATTTAACCCTAAAATGACCTTCTTTGGTCAAATTCAGTCCTAAAATAAGTGAATTTAGCCTTCAAATGACTCAAATAGGCCTTAGGCGCCTAGGCGGACACATGTACAACCATGTTGAAATGTTTGTGTGTGTATGTGTATGTATATTTATAGAAATGTATGTATATAACATGTGTGTGTGTGGGTTTATATATTTATAAAAATGTATATATATAACATTTGTACTTATAGAAATGTACATATATATTTCAGTAAGTTTATCTATATTGTTGTTCTCTAAACTTAATCAACCCTAAGTACAAAACAATACCACACATGATCTATGTTAGAATTAACTTGATCTAAATTCGACCTATATGTGACTTTAACTGCCCTAATATATTCAAAATCGGATCTGGTAGAATGAACTTGCCCCCTTTGCCCTAATAAAACCTAAATCGAGCAAAAAGATGCCTACATTTTCAAAATTAGGCCGAAATGGAACAAAAACAGACCCAATCAGACCTAAAATGAACCAATCTGACCCAACAGACCTAACATGAACTAAATCGGACCTAATATAAGCCTATAATGACCTTCGTTGGTCAAATTCAGTCCTAAAATAAGTGAATTTAGCCTTCAAATGACTCAAACAGGCCCTAGGCGCCTAGGCGGACACATGTACAACCATGTTGAAATGTGTGTGTGTGTGTATGTGTATGTGTATGCATATTTATAGAAATGTATATATATGTATATATGTAATATGTATATATATATCTATTTATATGTATATAATATATTTAATATGTACTTATATGTATATATACTGTTTGAAGAAGTGGCCAAATCGTATGCGTGGACCACTTATAAGAACACTGAGCCTGCTTCTTACTACACCAAGTAACATGGCAGTAACAACAAATGCATACAAACTACATGCTGGTTTTCTGTAAATCTAGCTACCAACATAATCTGAATCAGAGTATCCTTTAATATCATATAATGATTTTTCTAATGGTTGCACAGCCTTTTTTTAAACAACTATTGAGATACCATAGAATATGGCAAACTGCATTCTAGTGACATTGCTGTGATTTCTGTAGGTACCTCTATCAAGCCAGCAACAACAATAATATCAAGACTAGTACACTTAGATTTATAAATGTACCCTTTTTTTCTTTATCTCTCATTTTCCAAAAATGTGAATGAAGAGTTATCATCCCTGGGAATATTAGCATTGCGAGGTATGTATGCTAGTCTGACACCAATCGTACCAGTGTCAGGTCTAGTACATACTTCCTCTATAAGATAAGCTACTACCACAAAGTGACACAAGCAACTTCAATTCTTAAAAAGTATCACAGAATTGACAAAGTGTCTACATAGATATTGTTTTCAGTTAGACGTCAAAAATGCGTTTCTGTATGGAGACTTGCAGGAAGAAGTTTACATGGAGCAACCACCGGGATTTGTTGCTTAGGGGGAGTCTTCCTCGCAAGTTTGTAAATTGAGAAAGACCATCTACGACCTAAAACAAAACCCTCGTGCTTGGTTTCACAAGCTTAGTCAGATCTTAGTAAATTTTGGCTTTCTTCGTTCCCATGTAGATCATTCTGTATTTATCCGCAAAACTGTGACTGGGCTAGTCATTCTTATTGTCTATGTTGATGATATTATCCTATCTGGCGGTGATACCTTGGGCATTTAGGCTACTAAAACTTACTTGGAAAAACACTCTGTCACCAAGGATCTCGGAAACCTGAGATATTTTTTAGGCATTGAGGTATCCAGATCATCTGCATGATTGTGCCTTTCCTAGCGAAAAGATGTCCTTGATCTTTTGCAGGAAACTGGTATGCTTGGCTATAAGCCAGCCTACACCCCTCTCGACCCAAATACTGTTTGGGATGATGAAACCTCTCCCCCTTATGCTTATCACCACCGATTCAGAAGATTTGTTGGCAAGCTTATTTATCTCACTATCACGAGAGTTGATCTTATCGCTGCTGTAGGAATCATAAGCATGTATCTTGACAAACCACAACAGTGTCATTGGGATACTGTATGTCACATTCTGCGTTATCTCAAAAGTTCTCCAAGCAAATGATTATTATATAAGAAGCATGACCATTGCAACCTCTCATGTTTTTCAGATTTTGACAATGCAAGAAGTCAATCTGATCGTAAATCTACATCTGGCTATTGCACATTTGTGGCTGGCAATCTAGTTACTTGGCGAAGCAAAAAGCAGACTGTAGTAGCCAGGTCTAGTGCAGAGGCAGAATATCGAGCCATGGCCCACACTGCATGTGAACTTCTATTTGTCCAAAGTCTTCTCAAGGAGTTTGACATATCCTATTCCAGTCCTATACCAATGTTTTGTGACAACAAGGCTTCTATTTGTATCGCGAGCAACCCAACATTTTATGAAAGGACAAAACATATAGAGGTCGATTGCCACTTTGTCTGCGAGACTGTTCTTTCTATTCATATTTGTACTCCATATCTTAGCACTGAGCAACAAGTAGCGGACATCTTCACCAAAATTCTTCCAAAGGCTCGCTTCCAGACTCTAGTAGACAAGCTGGGCATGTTCGACATCTACGCTCCAGTTTGAGGGGGAGTATAGATATATGTTTATGTTTCACTGAGTGTCATGTGCCTAGCATGTGCCTCACTTATGTTTTTACTTGTGTGGTTTAGTCCCATATTGCTCATCTCTGTTTTATATCTCCTCTCTTATCCTATATAAGAGAATGCAATGTAAACCTTTTAATCATCCAATACATTTACATTCAACTCTCTATAAAAACCACGTGAACCACTCCTAGACATCATAATATCAGCACCATAAACTAGCAACACAATCATAGTTGTTGAGGCGCCGTTTGGGCGCACAAGGAGGTCCACTTGGGTCACCCTGGGGCGCCTAAACAACTTTTATCTTCTAGTTTTTTAAATTTTGTATGTCATTTTAGTAACATATTTGACATGTATAAATGATTTTATTCATTTTTAGGCTTCTAGTTCATCTATTTGAAAACCACGTAAACCACACTTGGCTGCCTCAAAACTGTGAACACAATTGTCAAGTTGCAAATAGTATTTCATTAATCATAATCATAGTAACAAAAGTCTTCACATTTTATGAAAAATCTGTGATTTTCACGATGTTATAGGATCCCCTATGTTCATCATGATTAATATGTAGTCACCGATTTTTCGCGACTTTTCACGATTTATCCCTCTTTTTCGCGTTTTTACCATTTTTCACGATTCTTAATGACTTTTTACGATTTTTCTCTTTTAAGTCGCTTGCTCTTTTTTTTATCAAACCATGTACACAAAACTCCTGACATACTGTAAACCTCCAATCCTCCTCTCCTCAACTATTCTTTATTTCCCTTCTTACTTTTTCACTCACTATGATTGTATGTCTTGTCACCTTAATAGTTACATGTATTAGATATGGATGCATATGTGTGTGTGTGTGTGTGTGTGTATATATATATATATATATATATATACATATATATATATATATATATATATATATATACATACATACATTTATATATATATATATATACATACATACATACATTTATATATATTTATGTATATACATACATATATATGTATATATATACTTATATAGCCGACTTATTCTCGATTATTTCTGAATAGTTGACTGAACTTTGACCGAAATTTCGATCTTTCACGAATTTTCTCGATTTTTTCTAACCACAACCAAAAAATTGCTGAATCCCGAACTTGTTACTATGATCACAATAAGCATACAATGCTCTCCCTTATATAGGAGTTTTATGAGGCCCATTAGGCCTGACAGAAAGATATGACTTTCTATCTCTAATGCTCCCCATCAAGTTGGAGAGCACATCCTTTAGTCCCAGCTTGTTACACATATTCAGGAAAGGAGAAGTGGGAAGCAGTTTGGTGAAATCTTGGCTGTCTGTTCTCCTGTCTTTACGTGCAGAGTTATACTCTTCTTTGTTTTGACCAAGTTCTTGAAAAAGTGACAGTTAACCTTGACGTGCTTGCTCGGTTAAGGAAATAAATGACAACAGCATTGTTGGCTGTGTATATTGTCACATTTCAGAAAAACTCGTGACTGAACTCGGATCTCAAATTCATGAAGAGTACATAAATCCCAACTGAATGTGACAACATGCAATCAGCCATAGCTCAATATTCTGCCTTAGTACTAGAGAGAGCCCAACATTGACTTTTTCTTTCTTTGCTGGCTAATGAGATGAGCACCCTAGAATATACAAAATTAAGTAAATTTTTTCCACGAGTTCTTGACACGATGCTGGCACCCAAAGCCGAGCTGGTCTCCTAGTTTAGCATCATTGTCTGCTTTTGTAGTATGAAAACGAGAAGTTAGAGAAAAGAAATGGAGGACATATTTAACAGAAAGTTTGAAGGGAATTTAAAATTAGAGGATTAAGGTACAATGAACAAGGTATTCGATACCTAAGCCGTTTTGATAGCCTGGAAATAGGTATTTCCCGGTATACCGATGAAAATTTTGACAGATGCAATCCTAGCCGTTTCGACACCAAAATGAACGAGTTAAACCATGAAATTTTACAGATTTAATCTCTACACCTAAATGCATCATTTTATGCAATAAAATTTTGTAACGGGTATGGGAGGGGTTGTCCATCATGTGGAAGGTAGGGAACCTGTCCTATTTTCTGGGGATTTTGATGAAGGATGTCAATGACAAAATGTAGGAATTAAGATTTGGAGTTTTACTAGCGCAACCCTTAAACATAAATACACACGCTTATGCAATAATATCCAATTTACAACACAAGAATAGCATAGTAACTTATTAACTCGAGTTGTATGTTGAGTTACGCACTGATTCTCAATACATTATTGAGTTGATATGATTGACATACTGCTCCCATGACATGTACATTATGTAAGGTTGGTTGTTTGTAGTTACGTGTTAGCGTGTTGCTCATACACGTCATGCACAATACTGTATAAGTGTATCATACTCATTTATATTATCAATTATGTAATAAATTGGTTGATCTATTTGAATGTCTGTTTTTACTTTTAATAGTTATTCAGCATATCGGGCTTGTTTTTGAATTTATTACTATTTTCCCTAATGCAACTTGGTAGATGACTTCATTGTAACTTGCTCTAAAAGTCTTTAAATGTCAGTTTATGTTATTTTCGAAGGAATATGCTGGTCTTTTGCCTTTTTCCCGAGCGAGCATTTGCAGCTGGTTTACATTGTCTAACGGGTAGGTAAGTAGAGTGTCTTAAACTTTCAGACATATAGAAGTATAACCAAACTTGTGAAGAGGAAGGTGGCTTATAAAATAAACTCTCAACCTAAGGCTTCTTGATAGAACACTAACATCAGTAGTTTCAAGTATTTTTCTTTCCATTAATAGACGGATGATTATAACACCTTTCTAATTGAAAGCTCAACTGCAACAAATGGGTTTCTGAAAGATATATTTGCCTAATGAGCTTTCTTATCTGGATTTAGAATGCTACTGAGTTCACTGGGCTCCTGGCATGGCATAGCAAAACTAGTCAAACAAATTAACTGAAAATGAGTGAAAACTGAAATGCTTACTTTGTTTTTGCTCATTCTTAACTTGCCTCCTCTGTAATTCCGGGCTTTAGTTGGTCATGGACTACAAAATGGAACACAACTGCTCGATTTCTACTTGTATCTTCTATATATGGAAACCAGTCAGGTATTTGATTCTGAACTTTGATCCGAATAGTTTTAGAATGAAGTTGATTGGTTGACAGATAGGTTATTAATGGCTCAGGTTAGTTTGGGATAATGTACCAAGCAATTCTCACTTCGAGTTTTGATTAGGTTAAAGGTATAGAGACCACACTAATTCCAAGAAAAGGTTTGCTATTCCAAGGGTCTTATAGAAGGAAATTTTGTTATCAGTGTAAAAGTAGGGAGCACTTGGGGGAGACCTTGTAGCTTCCTTTGGGCCTGTGAGCTTCATCATCAGATAATATCTTTTTGATGCTTGACTTTTGCAAATGTACCAGTAAGCTGAGAAGGGTAGAAACCTAGAAATGCCAGGGAACCAAAATCGGTAAATCTGTATTATCTCCTTTACTGGAACCACATCTCATGCTTGATGTATTAGCGGACTAGTGAAAAACGTATAGTAAGAACCACATCTCATGGCTGGTTGCTTGATATTATAAAAGTGGTCTCCATCTTCAAATACTGCAAACGAATATCTTTTGTTTTCCTTCTCTTTTTTGTATCAACGTAATTACATAAATATGTAGAAACTGGTCTTGGCTTTGTGTACATAACTTTTCAGCCTTTAACTGTGTCAACTCATTGATTTCTAGGTGTTATTAACTTTCAGCATCCAACACGCAAAGGGCTCTGCATTGTTTTTCGTAACTTTATTTCTCATTCTATAAACCCATATTGTAATTATCTTTTTAGCCCTTTTCTTTTAGTTGTTTCCGGTATAGCGGGATATATGTCATACGGTATATAGAATTAGATATTAATAGTTATCATCACTAATTTGGAAATCTTTAAAAACTTGAAATGTCATGTTAGTTCTCTATCCGTCTCCTTATTCTGCTTGATGCTTGAGTTTTTTCTTGCAGTTAATTGCCTTATTTCTTTCTTTATTCTTTTAGTTAAAATGTTTCAATAATTGTTCACTAGAGCTTGGTTCTGTTTTAGTATGACAGTTACTTGTCCAAGCATGGTGGATCATCAAATGCTTATACAGAAACTGAATATACGTGCTACCATTTCGAAGTAAATCGAGAATATCTGAAGGGAGCATTGGATAGGTAATATATATCTGCTAAGGGTATCACTGCCAGGCAGTTCTATTCCTAGTTTCTATGTTGTCCGCTTTCGATATCCATGCCTTTCCAGTCACTTGTAACATGAAACCTTAAAATGGACTCCTGGAAGACCAGAGGTACCCATTTGCAACAGATGTCAAATGAGTATCTAATTATTAACTGTAATCTTGATGGTAGGGAAGCCATGAATTATTTTTCTACTTTCTGTGAGGACTACCGATCATTGCAAACTCTATGTTACATCTAATATCGATTAACAGTAATCTTGATGGTAGGGAAGCCTTGAATTATTTTTCTACTTTATGTGAGGACTACCCATCATTGCAAACTCTATGTTACATCTAATATTGAACCCTGGGTAGAAGCTATTTTATGTGTGCAAATCAAGGAGCACCTTTGTCTTGTGTAATATCATTTGAGATCTATATTCTTTTCTCCTGTAAATTTGTTTGTTCACTGAATGTAGTATGCAATTTGTTATTACATATGCGTGAAAAGATAGCCTCACAAACTTACATGGAGATAGTAGTTATTTGCTTTTTTACTTTTTAGAGTTTCTGAGAATTAACCTTTATGGTCAAGCCTATACTGTATTTGATAGCAATTCTTAGGTTGTGATTTTTGTTTGATAAGTTTTCATTCAATAATTAAAGCAAAGTGTTGGGATACTATGTGTACTTAATTTGGTCAGTTAAATATCAAAATCATGGATTTCCTAGTTCCAAGAAACGTTGGTTAAACTCAATTGTATGTTTTTTTGAAAAATATATTCTATAAATGCTTGAGTCGAGAAATTGGTGTTATGATATTACATTATGCTAGATACACAAGGTGGCTTGAAAAACTAGTGCGTTTCTACAGTACAAGCCTCCCTTCCCTTCCAACAATGGCTGTCTGCATTCCTCTCACTTTCCTTACACTTTATGATCATTCAATGTCTAGTAAGTTGGCATTTCTACTACTGTGGAGCAACAATAAGTGGGTAGGCATATAATAGTGCATCACTCTCTCTATCTCTTTCTCTCCAATCAATGCCCACTTTACATATATGGATTACAATCATGAGAATGGATAACATAGCTTTTTCTATCAATTGTCATCTTTTAGTAATAGGAGTGTCTTTCTACTGCTCTTAATAAAATGATGACTAGATTGTGCTTACTATGAAAGTAAGCACAAAGTATATGATTCTTTTGAAAAGAAGGGGTTTGGTTCATTTGATTGGGCAACACATGGGAGTTGGACGTTGGTGGTGGGTGGTTGTGGATTTGAAGTAATGAAGGACATACGCCCGTATCTGCACCTTGTTTACTCTAATGAGTTATGACATGGTGTCAGTCACTAGTAGGTGTCAACTTTACAGGAAGACATGGCACTTGGCAGTGAGGTTCAGGTTGGACTTCTCTTTCCATTCCGCAACTATAGGCCACTGATATGAAGGCCAATGAACAAAGGAGTTTCCTAGTAAATGTTACTTGCCGTGTATTCAGAAAGCCACTGTTGGTAGTTTCAAATAGGCTGCAGGTATCTATCTACAAAGAGTTCGAATGAGGATACTTGCTTTTGCTTTGTGGTGGCCTCCTCAAATGAGTATAAGGTTCTTGAATGGCAGCTGACCTTTTTATGACGGGCTTCTTGCTGGGCCTGATTTGGGAATGATCAAGTCTTGATGTCTTGTGCTGACTGCTGACTAGTCAAGACTCAAGACTGCCTGCCACATGACCAGATGGAATGGTAAACTGCTCTTTTTCTCACGTCTCCAAGCAGTTGAGCACCTTGCTTGTTGAGGGGGAGGCAGCCAATTCTTGCCTACTTGCAAATGAAGGGGCCTGCGGCCTGTCTAAAGTAAGGGGATGGAATTGTCATGCAGCTTTCCCCTAATTTTAATTGCTCTTGGGGGGCAGATATAGCTTTAACGGAAAAATTGATTGTTTACCATCTTTAGAGGGGAGAAAACTCCTTGAATTGGGTGGTTAGGGGGAGTCCAGGCCTCTAGGAAATGGCTGGCATTTCAGCTAATGATGATATCAAAGAAATCAAATATCTTTTCATCTGAGACAAGAAATGGCACTCTGTGTACGAAGCCTCAAGAGTCTAGGGAACGTGGCTCAGGTGTAGAAATAGGAAGGGGGGACTCAACGGCTAGGGTAATGGACATGTAGTGCGAGTGGGAGACATGTGATTTGTGCATACCTTTTAGGTGGTCCGGGAAATATGACGAGTGGAGAGAGGTGAGAGATTTTTGCTAGGGAGAAGGGTGGCTAATTTGTGTCCAAAGGAGCCAAAACAGAAAGAATTAGATGCTAGGTGGACCTGAAAGGTTGGGGGGCCTTTTTTTAAAACGTTGGGTGGCATAGCACTCTTGTGTAAATCAACGAGGCTTATGGGAGAAATTGATTTGTCGGGGTGGTGTTAAAAAAACCAAAGAGTAGTTCGTCTTGTCGAATTAAACAACTAAAACGGGGTTAAAAAATCAAGGAATAGTTCGAAAACCAAAGAGTTGTTTTGATTTTTGCATACATCTTTTAGCAAAATAAAATAATTGATACAACAAACTGGGAGATATGTGGTTAATGGAAGAAAATACTGACAATGACATTTGCAACTTGTATGAGGCTCCTTTTAGATAGATACAAAGATAGAAAATGTTTAGTGTTTGGAACCTTGGTTTGCAACTTTGCATGGCTTACAAAGTTATGTTTTATGAATTTATAATGTTGATAGAAAGTCTTCTCTCTCTCTCCCCTTTCCTATTCATATATATTTGTATAAGTAGGGTTTGGAGCCTTTGCTTGTATGTATTACAACTTTACATCACTGTTTGCGTATATTAGTGTTTTAATATGAATTGTTTGTTAGTGTTATTACTTTGTTTCTTTTGTGAGTTGAGTCAGGAATAGATCCCAAATTTTTAAGTCAGAAGTGGTGGATGACTCCACTCCTTTGTGGCAATTTTTCATAAAGTTGGAGAATGATGCAAATGATTGGAACTATATGTTCCCATGCAACTTTTGCAACACCACATACAAGGGGTCCTATTCTAGGGTGAAGGCTCATTTGATGAGGACCTACAACCATGGAATCAAAGTTTGCAATAAGGTGACAACGACAAACACGTCAGAAATGCAAAGAGTGTGTGAAGAGTGCTCCTAAGGAAGTACCGTTGCTTAGTGCATCCTCAAGTCAAGGCAACTACAACATGAGCATAAGCAGCACAATGCGTTTATCATTCAAACATGAAGGTACAAATCTTGGAAAGATGAGGGCCACATTTTAGAGAGGGCATACAACATGGAGAAGAGGGAACATGGAAAGAGAAGAGTGCTCGCTTAAATCGTGACAGCCCATCGACTCGAGGAATCTCATGTGAAGCCGTTGGTGAAACGTTTTGTCGTTAACGGGGACTTCAACTCACCGTCTCTTGCTTTGTGTGGCCCATTTAATTGCACGCTTAGGACTGCTTAATCAAAACAAGGCCCAACATGGTACCAACAAATATTAAAAAAAAACTGATTTCTCGATACCTTCTAGGCATTACTTGCTATAAAGTTAAAAGAAGTAAACCATAATATTGTGTTCTCCTACCTATACTAAACTAGCGTACAACTGTTGTATGCGTTTCTCCCACTCATCACCTGCTTAAATGTAGTACTTTATAGCTGATTGCGAATATCCTATAGGACCTATGTTGATTCTACTAAATAAGCGTTTTATGTTAGCATTGTGAAAATACCATGTAAAACTATCACATGGGTACTATACGAGTATTGTAAATATGTAAAGCATACTTTACATTCTACAAACAAGAATATGTGTGTAGTAATACAATAAATTTGGATAATGTTATAATGTAGAAATACATCATACACGTGACCTAAAGGTTGACTGCTATAATATGCTACCCTGATCTAGTCTAATGTTTAGCTCATTATTCAATAACTGATATTGTTCAATAGTTAAAAGTCAGTAACATGTTATTGTTTTATATTACTAGTCCATGAAATTATAGTATATACAAATATTTACTTATCTAGAATTACCTACCCTATTCAAATGAGCATCGTTCATTTACTTGGTTATTGAGTGATTTTTCAATTATTTGGTACTACCATATAATTTAAATGTGAATATCTATATTATTTCACTTCACAAACCACTTTTTCAAACCCGCAAAATCAGACGCTCTATGCTTAAGCACCAGGGAAGGTTGGCTGCTCGGTTCCCGCAAGTGGGATTTCTAAAACTTAGGCTCGTGTCTGTTCTTCTGTACGGTTGCTTTTCCCTTGACCAGAAAATCCACACTGTGTTGCTTCTTATATGTTTGCTGCTAATAATGCTATTCTTGGATATGTTTCTCCTGGCTGCAATTCATTTAGGACCAATTTTATTGCATCGGGAGAGGGCTAATCTTGAGAGACAACTTGAGCCGACAAGGGATAAATGGAAAAATTTGGGTTTAAGTCTTGTTTTTGATGTTTGGATTGATGCTCAGTGGAGGTCATTAATTAATTTCATGGCGGTGATTGAGAGTGGGCCAATGTTCTGAAACTGTGAGGGTAAGCAATAAGTACTGGATTGCAAATTTGATGAAACAATGTATCTAAGAAGTTGGATCACGAAATGTGGTTCAAATCATCATAGAGAATGCCTCAATTTGTACGGGGCTCGGGCTACTTTAGAGGCTGATTATCCTCACATATATTGGATTCCATGCGTGATGCAGACATTGAATCTTGCTTTGAAGAACATTTGCCTCACAAAAAATAGTGAGTCAATGTTGTGTATAAAGAATGTCCATGGATTATAGAGGTTGCTACTAATGCGTCTTTCATTCACAATTTCATTATGAATTATTCTATGAAACTTGCCATGTTCAATGAATTTGTGAAAACTAAGATGCTCAGTGTTGCAAAGACACGATTTGCCTCGATAATTGTGATGCTTAAGAGGTTAAGGAGTATAAAAATTTGGTCTTGGAAGTATGGTGGTCAATGTGAAGTGGGCCCTATTCAAGGAGGATGACGTTGTTAGAGCTCAATCTGTCAAGGACAAAATCCTAGATGACATTTCGTCAGACAAAGTTGACTATTTGTATCTTAATTGAGGCCATTGTGACATGGTGAGGGCAACTAACACTGACAACCATGCTTGCATTTGGTATGACCATAGTTTAGGAAAGTGGTATGCGGTGTACGAGCGGAGAGCATACTTGTCAAGGCGCGCGCCTTGCGCCCCAGGGCTGCGCCTAGGCGAGGACGCTTTATTATAATGCTACAGTGACCTAGTTTTGTGGGTCTAGTTGTATATTTATTTATTTTTGTTAATATATCTTTACTTTGTGTTTATTTCATATTTCATATTACTGCTGTACCTACATGTAATTTTCCCTTTACTATAAATAGAGAGGAGAACCCTATTGGGTCTCTTACGTTGCCTTGTGCAACACACACAGACTCCGTCTCCCGTACGTTGACATGGTATCAAGAGCAACGTGATCCGACGCCGCTTCCGCTCCTCTCCCTCCTAGCGCCGCCACACCCCTCCCTCCATCTCCCTTCTCCACCACAGGGCGCCGCCGGCCCTCTCCTTCAGGCCGCCGCCGCCGCCGCTGCCCGGGCGGCTTCTCGGCTAGCCGCCGGCGTGCGGCAGCAGCAGGGAGACTGCCGGTGACGCAGATCTTGCCCGGCTAGGAGTCTCCAACCTCGTCTCTTGCTGCTGGGCCTCCGGTGGCCATCTCTATGCTACCGTAGGCTCAATCGCTTGGAACCGGGGCTTCGTCTACGTTTTTTCGGAAAGTTTCCAGCAACTTTTCGGCTCGTTTTTGGCGGACAATCTTGCTGTTTGAGGACTTCCGAGTGATCCAACGGCTCTCTAAAGCTCTACCCGGAGGTCTCGTCTCTTCCACAATGCCTTCCTAATCACATCTCCTTCATGTGTGATTAGGAACCTCTCGTTTGAAGGCTGTCGATGCGTCAGTAACGCATCCTCTTTTCCGTTTCTGCTGTGACGTGTATCTCTCCGTCACGGGACGCGTATCTGTCCGTCCACTCAACCTTTTGTGTGACGTGTATCACTCCGTCACCCATATCCCAGTTGCATCATGGAGAACAAGACCTATTATGAGGTCTCGCCTATTCCTATCAAGCTCAATGGGAAGAACTTTTTGCTATGGATGAATGCGGTTCATACTGTCTTGGAATCGCGCGATCGGGCAAAGTTTGTTGATTCTGCACCTCTCACTAGCACTGACAAAGACTATGCCGAGTGGAAACGTCTTGACAGCCTAGTGAAGACTTGGCTATGGGGTAGCATGGGACCTTCTATTGCTTCTAGGTTCATGTTCTACTCCACCGCTAAGGAGATTTGGGATGCCGTTAAGCAGCACTATGCTCAGGAGAAGAATGCTCTTCGCCAGTTTATGATCTATGATCGTCTGTTTGCAGAGAAACAAGGTGATAGATCCCTTGAAGAGTATTTCGGTGTGATTCAAGCTATCTCCCAGGAGTTGAGCTACTATCATCCAGTGAAAGTTGCTGAGCAGATTAAAGATAGAGATGATCTTGTCACTGCTAAATTTCTATCTGGCCTTAGCTCCTCATTTGGTTCAGCGAGAAGTGTGATACTTGCATCCGACAAATTACCGAGCCTTGCAGAAGCTTTCTCTAGGATTCAGCAGTCCACCTTTGCGTCAGTTGATCCTACTCCTGTTGTTCCTTCTGGAGATTCTCATGCCTCCATTGCTGCAGCAGTTCGCGGAGGACGACCTGCACCTACACCAACTGACAGACCTGGCTTGGGCAGAGGACGTGGGACTCGTCCTCGATGCACTTTCTGTGACAAACCGGGACACACCGTCGAGAAATGCTGGAAGAAACATGGGCGACCTGCCGCCCCACCTGTTGGAGCTGCCAACTGTGCTACTTCAGACTCTACTACTGCGAGCTCGAGTTCCTCTGGCATCACACTTACTCAGGAGGAGTATGACAGGTTTATTCAAGCCACTCAACATTGGAGTATGGGCGCCTCATCTGCTTCTACAGCAAATCTTGCATCTACAGCGGGTACTCAGGCTACATCTTTTATGGCTTCTGGATCCGCAACTCCCTGGGTGGTTGACTCTGGTGCCTCCCAGCACATGACTGGTATGAGGCGATTGCTCCGCACATTTGACTCATATATTCCTCACCCATCTGTTACCTTGGCAGATGGTTCTGTGAGGAAGGTGGTAGCTAGTGGTTCTGTGTCCCTTACACCAGATATTGATTTGAAATCTGTTCATTTTGTACCTGAATTTCCATTAAATTTGCTTTCTGTTGCCAAGTTGATTGACACTGTAAACTGCACAGTAACATTCGGGCCTTCTTGCTTTGTTTTACAGGATCTCAAGAGTTTGAAGATGATTGGTGGGGGGCCTAGGAAAGGTGATCTCTACCTCTTTCCTGGTGATTATCTACCTCGCCATCCACCTCCTGCTCCAGTTTCCTCCGCCATGCTGAGTGGTTCCCCCTTGCTGTGGCATTGCAGATATGGCCATCCTTCCTTAGAAAGCTTGAATAAGTTGGAACCAGATCTAGCTCATGTGTCCTCTTTAGAGTGTCAGTCTTGTCAGTTGGGCAAGCATCATCGGTTGTCCTATCCTGTTCGTGTCAATAATCGGGCTTCTAGTCCGTTTGATTTAGTCCATAGTGATGTTTGGGGTCCTGTTAAAAACCAGAGTTATAATGGTTTTAGCTATTTCATTTCATTTGTGGACGATTACTCTCGCATGACATGGATTTATCTTTTAAAAAGTCGTGAATCTGTGCTTTCCATTATCAAACATTTTCATAAACAAATTCAGGTTCAATTTAACTGCAATATCAAAATTTTTCAATCTGATAATGCCCTTGAGTATGTTCAGAAAGCGATGAATGAGTTTTGCAGTTCGGTTGGTATGATTCATCACACCTCTTGCCCTCACACTCCTATGCAGAATGGTGTAGCTGAGCGAAAGAATCGCCATCTTCTACTCACGAGATTCCTGCAGAGGCTTCTGACCTTGATCTTCCTATTGCTGTCCGGAAAGGTATACGTTCATGTACTATTCGACATCCCATATCAAATGTATGTTGTTTGTCGCACTTATCTACACAGGATCGTGCATTTGCTGTTGGGATGGACTCCATTAAGATACCAAGAAACCACTTAGAGGCTCAGAAGGACAGTGGCTGGCAGCAGGCAATGCAGGTGGAAATCTCTGCTCTGATTGACAATGGCACATGGGATCTTGTTACTTTACCTGCGGGAAAGAAAGTTGTGGGCTGTGGATGGGTCTTTACAGTCAAACACAACCCTGATGGATCGATTGAGCGGTTGAAGGCCAGATTGGTAGCAAAAGGCTACACACAGACATATGGAGTGGACTTCTTTGAGACTTTTTCTCCAGTTGCTCGTCTCAATTCTGTGCGGATCCTTATATCTCTAGCTACTACCTTTGATTGGCCTATTTTCCAGTTGGATGTCAAGAACGCCTTTCTTCATGGAGATCTTCAAGAAGAGGTGTATATGGAGCAACCACCAGGTTTTGTTGCTCAGGGGGAGTGTCAGAAAGTCTGCAAATTGAAGAAGGCTATCTATGGGTTAAAGCAATCTCCTCGAGCTTGGTTTGACAAGTTCAGTGCTGTTGTTTTACAGATGGGCTTCTCTCGTTCCATGACTGATCACTCTCTATTTTATTCAAATTCTTCTGGTGGGTCCATAATTATTGCTGTCTATGTTGATGATATTGTGATTACTGGCAGCGATTCTACAGGCATATCACGTGTGAAGGAAGGACTACAACAACACTTTCACACAAAGGACCTGGGGAAGCTGAGATACTTTCTAGGGATTGAGGTTCTTAGATCCCATGCAGGTATAAATCTCTCCCAGAGAAAGTATGTGCTTGACTTGCTACAGGAAACGGGTATGACTGATTCTAAGCCCGTATCCACTCCTATGGATTATCACATCAAGGAGGTGGACGATGATACTGCATATTCAGATCCAGGTCATTACAGGAGAATAGTTGGGAAGTTGATTTACCTCACTGTCACAAGACATGATATTTCTTTTGCTGTTGGAGTAGTAAGTCAACATATGAGCACACCACGACAGTCACATTGGACAGCTGTATGCAAGATTCTGAGATATCTGAAAAGTGCTCCTGGAAAGGGGATCACTTATTATAAACCAAAGAGTCCTCTATCTTCTTTGACTCTCACAGGTTATGCAGATGCAGATTGGGCTGGTAATCAAGTTGATAGAAGATCCACATCTGGCTACTGCACCTTTCTTGGTGATCATCTGATTACTTGGAAAAGCAAGAAACAACAAGTGGTAGCACGGTCTAGTACTGAGGCTGAGTACCGTGCTATGGCACATGCATGCTGTGAACTGCAATGGATCAAATCTGTCTTATCTGAGCTGAAGATTTTGATTCAAACTCCCATGATTCTTAAGTGTGACAATCAATCTGCTATACATATTGCCAGGAATCCTGTCTTTCATGAGCGCACAAAGCATATAGAGGTTTGACTGTCATTTCATCAGAGATTAGATAAAGAATGGCAATGTGGTGACGCCATATGTCAAGTCTGAAGATCAACTAGCTGATATCTTGACAAAGCCATTAGGTCCAGCAGTGTTCCAGAATTTATGCGGCAAGCTGGGCATCCACAATGTGTACACTCCAGCTTGAGGGGGAGTGTTAATATATCTTTACTTTGTGTTTATTTCATATTTCATATTACTGCTGTACCTACATGTAATTTTCCCTTTACTATAAATAGAGAGGAGAACCCTATTGGGTCTCTTACGTTGCCTTGTGCAACACACACAGACTCCGTCTCCCGTACGTTGACAATTTTAATGTTTGATATGGCTACACCAATGCTCAAAATTAATAGTGTTGCCTATTTTATGTGCCAAATATCAATTTTTAATTGGATCTAATACTCTTTTTTGGGTTTGACTGGATCTAATACTCTTTTTTGTTTGATTGGATCTAATACTCTTAGTACACATTTGATTTTTCTTAGTTTGCACCTTCAATTCAGATTGTACTAAGTAGCTATGCTATGAAGGATAGTGATAACATTGCTTAATATTTGTAGCTATGTATGACAATAAATATATATTTATATGTTGATCACTCTTACATTCTTTACAATAATTCTTTTCGTGTCCTTGACATTATTGTCAAATGATAATATATTAGAAATGTAACTGGTTATTTTTTCATACAATAAAATATATATATATGGAGAGATCGACTATAAATATGTAGATAACTACATATATAACTACACAATGTGTGTATATGAGTGGGGAAAAACCATGACACATGTATATATACATAAAATATATACATAAATTATTATTTTTAAAGGTCGCCTAGGCGCGCCTAATCGCGCCTAGGTGCAAGGCGTCCGACCCCAACGCCGTGTCGCCTTGCCGCCTTAACAAGTATGGCGGAGAGGGTACCGCATAAAGTATATGCAGTATGCGGGAGTATATACAGGAGTATATGCGGTTTTGGATTTTTTTAATAAAATAATTATATATAAAATAATATATTGAGATCAGAAATAAAAGATATAAATATATAGATTACACACTTATATATATTTACATATAAACATTTTAATATGCATGTATGATGTGCATATATATATGTATATATTCTTTGCATGGAATGTATTTGTATTATATGTACA
Source organism: Alisma plantago-aquatica (assembly GCA_963693085.1). Classification (NCBI taxonomy): domain Eukaryota; kingdom Viridiplantae; phylum Streptophyta; class Magnoliopsida; order Alismatales; family Alismataceae; genus Alisma; species Alisma plantago-aquatica. Next base: position 1,846,747,614 of record OY856409.1, read on the forward strand.
AAAATTAAAATGTATGTACATAAGTGTACTAATATGTGTAGAGCATGTGTATAAATGTGGATAAATCAAAATGTGTAGGCACATGTATAAATATATGTTTGTATATGTGGTTATAAAATATATGTATGTATATAGATGGATATGTCAAAAGGTTATATATATTACATTTACAAATGTGTGGGGAAATTGTTATATGTATTACAATTTATAAATATAGATCAATGACTATATATTTTAACATATAATGAAATGTGTGTATACATGTATGCATGTATGTATGTAATGCATGGGCATAAGTTGTGGGATTTTCAAAAAGCGGAGTTTAATCGGCCGCTAAATGGGCCAAGCGGGAGTATACGCGGCCTACGACCGCTTAGTGGACTGATTAGCAATATGCGGTGCGGTAGGGTGACCGAATAGGCATAAGCGGGAGTATATGCGGCCCTGCGGATCGATTTCCCGAACAGTGGGTATGACATATGTGATTATATGATTGAAAAAGTTAAAACCATCATCTACATGCATGGGAAGAAAAGCCCTCAAGAGGACTCTAGTTCACAAGATCTTGGTGGAGAGATGGGACAAGAGCATTGCTCCTCATCACTGTATGGCTCATTCTATGAACTCTAGGTGAATGGTTTTATTAGAAATTGTTTATCTATTGTGAAGTGTATATGATAATGTGGTGTTCTATTCATATGTACACCCCTGTCCTATATATAGGAAAGGAGGCTATTACAAGGAAGCACAAATGAAGCGGGCTAACCCTAATGGGCCATGGGCAATATGCCTATGTAGACAATAAATTAATAATCTATTAACTAAATAGGCTATATTCTAACACTCCCCCTCAAGCTGGAGCATGGGTGAACGGATGTCCAAGCTTGGAGTTACATGACTCGATTGAACGATAAGAAATAAACAATAAATGAAAGATAGATATGTCACTCCCCATACACAAATGGTTACTCCCCCTTGAACAATACTTCCTAAAAAGACATGATGACGCCTCTTTGAGATGTGTTTTGCAGGTTGGAAAAGTTCGAGCTTTGAAGAAGGTCTTTCTCTTGAAGTGCATATGGAATGAAGAGCATCTGAAGCATACAATCATGGATACCACAACTACACCATCTTCACTGGAGAGGAATGTGGAGTCGAATAAGTGCACTCAACATCACACGTACAGAACGCGGTACGAACACGGAGGCACATTGTTGATGTAGCAGTGGAGATGTCTCTGAATTCGGTGAAACTGAAATTAGCGCATATGACCTCCGACGTGCATAACGTGGCACGAACACGCTGGCGAGGTGCTGAGGTGGCGTCTCAACACGTAGAAGTAGCAGATGCAACTCAGAGAAGACGTGATGAAGTAGCTCGGTGAAGATCACTTTGGATAAATCCTTGCAGATACAATTTTGGCACATGCTTGAAAACGACGAGCTTCGAAGATGAAGAAGCAACCATCTGGAACACCATCAAGTCATCAACGCAGCATGGATGATCAACTAGAACGTCATCAACACCAAAGGGACTAGAGGCCGGAATATGCGCAACAAGCTCTTGTCCTGACATACATAATGCAGTACTAACACGAAAGGCTTGGTGTCAATGCTGCAACTGCGAGATCCTTCAATGCTGTCTGAAATGTAACGTGATGCTAAGTGGGATTGACGCCACAAAGACATCAGGAATGCAAATGTGCCGAAGAACATGAAGCTCCATGAAGATAGTCTGAAATATATCATCTCATCTCATATCATGTCTCTCTCCTCTCTCTCTCCTCATATCCTTTCTCATGTTCTCTTCATACCCTCCTCTCTATCTCTCTCTATCTCCTCTATTCCCTCCCGCACACTAAATACGACGAGAGTGAGTAGGTGTGGAAAAAGAGAAATATGACCCCCCACACGTGGAAAGACGCACACATGATGGATGGAAAGGTGGGAAAGAGAAAGGGTCAATCGAGAGGTGTAGTATGTAGAGAAGAACAAAAAGGACTACTGGAATGTAAGCGTCGGTAGAAAGAGGAGATATACTACTAGAATTTTGCTCGGTAGGGGGAAGTAGTGGCACTGTCAGAATGGTATCTCAGACATGAAAACTAATAATCAGAATCAATATGCAGAAACAACGCGGTTAAGATATGGATAGAGAAAATAAATTGATCTTTTCTTGACTCGAAAAGGATGTGGAGGTGCAGGGGTAGAGCCCCCAAAAAATAATAGTAGCATTCGATTATCATAAGTATTGGAAGAGCGATAGACCTTTGGAGGACGTCAAACTGGAACTGGAAGTGTAGACTGTTCTTGACACACTATGTCTATGATTGGACACACAATGTCACTTGTCGGGGGTGAGATGCAGGCTCCTAATGACACGCCGTGTAAGATTGTTGACACGCTGTGTAGCTCCTTCGCTGAAAACTGACTGACTCCTTGCAACACGCCATGTGGAAATGCGACACGCGTGTTGGATGTCGGAGGCGTGAACTGGGTCTCCCTCGACACGCCGTGTTCCAAGTGGACACGTCGTGTCTGAAGTCGGAGACGTAACTCTGATCTTCGCCGACACGCTGTGTTCCAAGGATTACACACTGTGTTTGTTGCGATCTGCGCCATCTGGAATCCAACATGCCGTGTGTTTTGATCAACACGCTGTGTCTTTTGCGTTCTGGATGAAACTCTGTGCCGTCAGGATGATTTTTGGAGCGCGACACGCCGTGTTGTTTGGACAACACGCCGTGTCGGCGGCAACTGATGCACGATCTCGACAGGAATTTGCGCAGTCAAGGAGATAAGTACCCTGGGAATTAGCACCATGGGTCACGGGAATTAGCGCTGTCTTTTTTTCACTCCTTTGACCATGAACAATGATGGCTCCTTGCTTGGCCACGGCCGGATCTGGACGATAATTAACGCCGTCCAGGGTCCCAGAGGTGGTGTAGTGGTGGAGTGATGGAGCGGATGGATGTGGAGATGATGAATAGCGCAACGGCTCGACGCGGAGACGGGCGGCGACTGGAGCTGCGAGATGAACAAATCTTGGGGAAGATGAGGACCGATGGATAGACCTGGACGGGAAGAATGGCGCCGTCTAAAGACTCAAACAGAATGAAAAGGATAGATGGTTGCCGGGAAGGATGGTGCCGGCTCATAGATAATATCTATGTGAAAGGGGAAGAAGATGCGACCATGGTGGCCGGTATGTGCCTAGCAGGCGACTGACCTAAGCCATGGAAGGAGGCGGTAGACGCCCGTAGGCAAGCGCTCCCCCGGTTGCTCTCTCTAGGAGAGAAGGGGCGGCGACTGCTAGGGTTGGATCAGAAGTCGGAGAGAGAAGAGGGAAGGAGGGGCGGCGACTAGGGTTCTCTCCTCAGGATTGTTGCTCTGATACCATGTGAAGAAGTGTATATGATAATGTTGTGTTCTATTCATATGTACACCCCTATCCTATATATAGGAAAGGAGGCTATTACAAGGAAGCACAAAGGAAGCAGACTAACCCTAATGGGCCATGGGCAACATGCCCATGTAAACAATAGACTAATAACCTATTAACTAAATAGGCTATATTCTAACATCTATAATAATTCATCATTTGATATGCTCTTACACATGTATAATTTAGCATTTATAGGTTACGATAATGTAACTTGTTGAATGCTGATTTAGTTAAGGTTGCTTCACATAGGGATATGGAAATCTTAGTTGAACGGATTAAATCTGTCGAACGTTGCTTTCCTATCATAGAGGAGCGTCGCGTAATGAGCATTGAGTTTGCTAAGTTTTCTTCTCTTATCGAAGATTTTGGGGAAATTGAATGAGTCATAGATAGTCAGATTCTGGAGCCACATATTTGGTGGTTTGTGCGTGGGCGAACTGCCCCGTATCTTTAAAAGCTAACAAATAGTCTGATTCAAAAAACTATGTTCTTCCTCTCTTAGGCCCTGCTTGGTAGGGTGTAGTTGAGTGCAAAGTGTGTTTAGGAAAAACTGGCTGATCCATGGCTTGGTGCTATTTGAGTATCCAAGACATAACACCTGAGTCATTTTTAGTCCATTGTGCATAAGCTTGCTCAGATTTCTCATCCGCCGTAGCAGTTAGGGGGTCGGTGGTGATATGAGAATAGCGGCCTTGTGCTTTGACATATAGGATGAAAGACGCCGACCAGAGATGATAATTGGAGCCATCAAGTTTTACTATGGTAACACACAAGGAGCGAGGGGGATCAACGAATGCCATGGCGAACAGGGTTAGAGCAGTACCAGAAGAACGCAGGTGTAGCAACAGAAGAAACGACAAATAGGGATCCGTAGATTCGAAGAAACCCATTATGGGGCAGCAGAGGGCAGTTGTAGATCTGACACATCAGATCATAGGGAACCCGCTACGAACAGAAAGGATGATAGAATAATCTACGTCGTCATGAAGAGACTCAATACCACATTATGAGGTGTAGGCAGAAGAAGCCGAATATTCCGGAGACTCTCAGCATGCTATGATGAAGGCTATCTGGAGAATGAAGACAATGTAGAAGAGGAGATTTAGTAGGTGGAGGGGGTTAGATGGGATGGATGGTGGAAGATGGAGTGGGAAGGAGGTGAAAGGAAGCGGACGGTGGGTGGGATTGGCACATAACCGCAACGGCGGGAGGGAGGGGCGGGAGGAGAGTGTGGGTGGCGGTGGGGGTTTTAGGGAAAGAGAGGGCGGAGCACGAGGGGGGGCAGCAGCGACGGCTGGGAGGGGAAGAGGGTTTCGGCGGGGGGGGGTAGGTCATAGAGGGTAGGGTTAGGGTGGGAACTTGCAAAGGATCAGAACAACTCTTGATACCATATAGAATAAGGAGAAGAATTGTATTAGATGATCCAAAAGGTTTACCATGGGTTCTCTTTTATAGGACAAGAAAATAGCCCAACTTTTAGAAGTGAGCAGAATGGGATAAAACCCAAGTAAACCACAGAAATAACATATCTCTTTCAAGACCCCTTGGAAGAAGTGTCAAAGTCCTTCCGACATGCCTACATCTTGCATTCGCTGCTATATAAAACATGTTTGGCTATCTTCTAGGCAATACTTTGTTTTATTAAAGGTGATATGCAGCTTCTCTTCTGTGGAATTATTGTAAAGAGACCATATTGTCTACTTGTGTGGGGCCGACTATTGTGAACTTTATCTCTGATACCTCTTATGGGTTGTGATTTAGACGAATAGTCGAATACACATTATCTTTAGATAGCAGTCCTGAGACCTTATGGTAGTGGTCATCTCCTATGAAGGTTTTGAGCTCTTTCTCTTCTTCCCTTTGGGATCTATACTTAGGATGGATGGTTCTAACACCTTCACTCAGAAATCTTGTATAGGGAAAAAAAAAGAGGCTGAGGGTATTTGTCTGAAGTATTAAATTTCAAGATGTAACCTTTTTTGTATACTATTTATAACGAAATTTGACTCTTTTTCTCCTTTTAAAAGCCATTGGCTTTCTTGGTGATTGTTTTGTCTCTTCATAGGTTTTCTCAGTTCTTTATTTCACCACTTGTGAAAGCTGAAGCAATGGACAGAGAGGTACTAGCAGTTGATTCAGGTATAATTGTGTAAGGTTAGTTTATGACTTTAATTGGAAAGTTATATTTTTTTTGGACTGTTCTACCTATTGAGCTTTGGTTTCTTGTTTGCTATTGAAGAATTCAATCAGGTGTTGCAGAGTGATAGTTGCCGTCTTGCACAACTTCAATGCCATACAGCTCCTCCAAATCATCCTTTCAATGGGTTCTTTTGGGGTATGCTTTTGACTTGTAAAGCAAATCAGTTTAGGCTTCTTGGAACCTGCTACTACTGCTTCATATATCTTCTTAAGATACTAACTTCCAATGTGTTTTCAAACCAAGAATAGTCAGTCAACTTTTGCCATCATGATTTATTCTGTTGTTTTTTGTGGTTTATCATTAATTTATTATCATTGCTCACCTGTATCCCCGTGGACCTTCTGTCTTCTCATCTACCATATCTCGATTTTTACTTTTGTGTTCCATTTAACTAAGTGCCTCCCTCTTTTTTTCAAAGGAAATAAAAAAAGCTTGACTGATGCCATGGAGAGCGGGGTGAATATGCGGGATGAAATCTTCAAATTGTATAGGAAAAATTATTATGGTGGCATGATGAAGCTAGTGGTTATCGGGGGAGGTTGGAACTTGGAACTATTTCTTTTTACCTTCAAGCGGAAGCATCTGCTCGATACAATCTTCGATCTTTTATCGAGTGCATCCTCTTTTTGACAGTGTCCCTTTCTTTCCCACTAACGTAGTGTACCTTTTGCAGAGCCACTTGATGTACTTGAAGATTGGGTCATTGGTTTTTTCGGTAATGTTAGGGATGGAAAACAAGAAGCTAATGGCCGCCAATTACAAATACAGGGTCTAGCAGATATGCCAATCTGGAAACCTGGTAAACTGTATAGAATAGAGGCTGTAAGAGATGTACATGTTTTAGACTTAACTTGGACTTTGCCCTGTCTCCATGACGAGTACTTGAAGAAACCAGAAGACTACTTAGCACACCTCCTGGGGCATGGTCAGCCTATCTACTTTTGTCATTTTAAATTTTGTTATTCTTTTGTGCTGATACTTGCTATGGTGTACTGGTTGTTCTTTCTTTTGACTTGCGATCATGTTATACTGAAACATTACCTGCTTGTTCTTTCTTTTGACTTGTTTGTAACTTGTAAGATTTAGATGCGACACATTTACGTTCTTTTTGCAACTCAAATTATAATTTAGAATTCCTAGATGTAATGACAAGCTTTGGTTTGTACAAATGTCCAGTTTGGGCCATTATATTTCGTTTTCATAATTTCCAAAATTTAAAATGGCTGACAAATCTCTTTCCATATGGTAGATATTTACTCAAACAATCGTCACAGTTTTCGTATAATGTCTCTCATTATATTCTAAATCATCTAGATGGTCCTTTCCCCTCTTTTCTTTTACCATTTTTATAAAGTGAATGATTCATGAAGTCGTTGCACAGACATTTCTTTAATAATGAATTGACCTTTGTCTGACTATGCAATTGCGCCTAGATGTTTGCTTCTACGTCTGATGTGTTAATTGTTTAGGCATTAGGCTTTTGAGCTTAATATAGATCTCTTGGTGTTGCAGAGGGTAAGGGAAGCTTGCTTTCTTTACTTAAAGAGAAGGGATGGGCTTCTACATTATCTGCAGGAGTTGGTGAGGATGGAACTCATCGTTCTTCTGTTGCATATATATTTGTTATGTCAATTCGTTTAACAGACTCTGGGTTAGAAAAGGTAATATATCTGACGAACTTATATGTAGTTTAATTCTTGTATAACTTTCTAATCGTATTTACTTTAAACTCTTTGAAGATGGCAGGCGCATTTGGGTCCTAGCAACCTTTTCTTTTATATATTGATTGTTATATTTCTCTTTCTATGTTTTTTTGGTTCATCATCTGGCAGATTTATGATATCATCGACATGGTTTACCAATACATCAAGCTCTTGCGTCTAGCCACACCACAAGAGTGGATATTTAAAGAACTTCAAGATATTGGGAATATGGAATTCAGATTTGCTGAGGAGCAGCCACAGGATGAATATGCAGCCAGTCTTGCAGGTGATGTGTTGTCATATTAATCTTTCCATACCTTAATTCTTCGATTGGCATACCTTCTGAAGACTATGCCATTTGCAAGATATGTTTACATGTGGAAGCAGATAGTGATAATTCGAAATAGGTCTCCTTTTGACTTTTTTGGCAAATTTTAAATTTTCTTAAGAAATGAGCCTGCTATGTCTTTGTTTAACTCTGCTCAGAAAGAAACCACTCATTGTTTCCCTCTCCAAATAAATGTCAATATTTATGACAGTTTTATCAGTAAATTTTGTTTAGAAACAAAACTCCCTCCGGTAACCATGTACTGCGGTTTTCACTGCCTTTTCTTATCAAATATTGTTAAATAGATTGTAGAAGGTAAGTGAAACTGGCAGCAGTATTTCTTTATCCCTTCTGGAAATTTAGTTTCAGATATCGTTGTGTAAAAATATCACTAATATGATTGAATAGATTTCATATAACGGTAGCAAATATCGTTCAGTTAATTAATAATTGAATTATCCTGATGACAAGCTCTTGATAGAGTATATCGATGAAAGCACCATTCCGGACAATATAACAGCAGATACTAGCATAAACATTTCTGATTTCTGAAACTGGAGTACATATATTGGACGCAGAAATATACAGAATATTTTGTTAAAATTATGGAGGGATATGAAGTGTTCATAGTTTGTTTTTTCTATGGATGCTCTGGAAATTTACTTACAAAATGTGCACAAACATTTCTGATTTCTGAAACTGGAGTACATATATTGGACGCAGAAATATACAGAATATTTTGATAAAATTATGGAGGGATATGAAGTGTTCATAGTTTGTTTTTTCTATGGATGCTCTGGAAATTTACTTACAAAATGACCAGTTGTTTTACTCAAATTCAAATGGTTGACCTTGAGTCCTATATTCACCTACAAAAACAAGTAGCTGTTAAATCCATGTTTTCTTGTTGCTATTTCTTGAGCCGTTATACTTTTATTGGAAATAAACAAATCCATCAAGCAAAATGGCTTATAATCTAGAGGAATGAGCACAAGACACGAACCACCAAGACAACATTTTTTTTCTTCTGAAAACCATGTCAAGGATATGGCCATCATTAAAAAGAAAACCATTTGTATATTAATGAGAAACTCTCCTTTTGACTGCTTTGGTCTTCTTGAAATGTTTGCACTCAGAGCCTAATCAGGGAACCATGGACACTTCCAAATGAGAATGGAATTCAAAACTGACGACAGGTTAACACCTTCAAAAGCATGCCATAATTTTAAAAATATAAATTTCAATTGTTGATGCTATTAAGATATATACATAAATTTATATTTGTATTCTTCTCAATGTATCCAGCTGTATATAGGTAATAGGTTAGGAAGTGTGTACTGGCTGGTACATATAACATTCGCGTGTCGACTATTAAAATGACACATATAGAATTCGTTAATTAAATACGACCACATGGTTTGGATCAACATTGTCTAGATCAGATGTCTTTAAAAATCACAACCATATCTCATGTGTATCATAAGAGATAGATAAATATCATGCAACCGTTTCTGCAATTTTTGTGACTTACAATTGAATAGAACATATACATATTCTTTCATTTTATGATCTTTACAACCATATCTCATGTATATCATACGAGATAGATAAATATCATTCAACCATGTCTGCAATTTTTGTGACTTACAATTGAATAGAACATTTACATATTCTTTCATTTGATGATCTTTATATGTTAGATTGAGGTGATTTTGATACCATGTAATCTAAGGGGTATGCATCATATCATAAGGTTGGATTGTTTAGTAGAGTTCTGCTATCATCATAAATGAAGAAGGGTACATGTTAGCTACATGTAGTTAGATACATAATTCTTTGGCCATACATACACACATATACGTACGTACGTACATACATACAAGAAGTGGCTCAAGTGGTCAAGCATGATGTCTCTTAACAAAGGGACCCGAGTTCGAATCCCAGTTGCCGCCTTGATTTGCCACCGTCCCGGGCGTTCGGCCTCCGCCACGGGTATGGGAGAGGGGGAGAGAATGCCTCTCTTAATCACATACATACATACATACATACATACATACATACATACATACAAGGAGTGGCTCAAGTGGTCAAGCACGGTGTCCCCTAACAAAGGAAACCATGTTTGAATCCTAGTTGCCGCCTTGATTTACCACCCTCTCGGGCGTTCGGCCTCCGCTACGGGTGTGGGAGGGGGGGGGGAGAAATTTTTCCCTCTTAATCCCATACATACATACATACATACATACATGGAAGAGGGGGAATTAGGAACAACCCGCACGACCGTCTCCTAGGTTGGCTCTTCGAGCGATTTCACGATCCCTAGACACCTATGGCATGGCGTCCACGTCTCCGACCACCCCGGTCGGCAGCGTCCACCCCACCGCACCGTTAATCCATCCCGCACAACCCCGCACCACCCCACAAACCAAACCAACCACGGAGGCCGTTGAGAAGCAAAACCCTAGCGACGCGGCGGAGAAAGGGAAGACGATCCTGACTAGACAGGGATCGCAGAATATTGGAGCTAACTCGGGTCGGCGTGCCGTCGCTTGGAATCATGTTCTCAAGCAACCAAAAAGCCACAATGACAAGGATCTGGAGTTTCCAAGACCTAGGGTTGCAGGTGGCAAAATCCATGTTGAACTGGAAGCGGAGGAGTTCGATAGGATGAAAAACGTCTGGGAGTTCACCATCATGGTGTATACTCTAGGAAAAACGACCGTTTTACCCTCATCTGCTAGCTTGGGTGAAGCGAACGTGTAGGCCGAAGGGTGCTTTTGACCTGCTGTCTCGTGAGAACGAGATTTTTCTGATAAGGTTCTCTACAGCGGCCGACAAGGAAGCAGCTTTGGCCATGGGGCCGAGGTGGTTGGACCAACAACTCGTGATCGCTAAACATTACCAGCACGACGACGAGCTATGCAAGGAGTCTTTCATGACGATCCCAACCTGAACAACTCTGAGATCGTTCAGGAGGTCGTGGACTAGAAGAGCAGCTGGAACCATTACGGCAGGGGCGGGGAAGGTTCTGCATATTGACGAAAAATCCCTGGAAGGTGATGAAGCCAGAGTTCTTGTGGAGCTGGAGGTGGATGGAACCAAGCCAAAGACAATTTGGCTTAACATGAAGGGTAGAGATTTGATTCCAGTGACTGTTGAATACAATCATATCCCTGTCAGCTGCAACACTTGCCGCGCCTTTGGGCATGGAACATAGAAATGTGTGGACAAGGCAGATAAGAAGAAGACGGAGGCCGAGGGTCCAAAGAAGATATGGCAGAAGGCGGACAAGGCTGTTACTGAAACAACCGCAGTTCCTATTGTGAGCCAACAACCTGCACAAGAGGAAACAACCACAGTTCCTACTGTGAGTCAACAACCTGCGCGAGAGGGAAATGGATCCAGTAGCAAGGCAGTAGAGGGCAAGAAAACTCTACAACACAGGAAGAGGGTGAATTCGTCCCCTCTACAAGGAGGAAGAGGCCCAAGAAGACAGGTATCCCAAAGAAGGTGGGGGTGAGCACTATCCTTGACACGACAAATAGCTTTGAGGCTCTCTCTAATTCGGATAAAGAATTTGGAGGGGACCATGGAGCAAACTGAACAAGAAGTGGGGAGGAAGGATAAGGAGCCGGGAAGGCGTACCAGGTCAAACAAAACCCTTTGATATGTCCATGCTCCTATGGAATATTAAAGGGGTGTGTGACAGGAACAAGAAGGAAATCTGATAGTGGATTGCAGCTAGTGGGCATTCTCTTGTTGCTCTGGTGGAAACTAAAATAAGGATGCAGAATAAAGAGATATTTAGGTATTTGTTTCCTCAAGGATGGGAACATATATCTAACTTGCAGTGTTCGGAGCTTGCTAGGGTTTGTGTTGCATGGAAACCAACTGCATGGCAAGTTATTGTGGTAAATATGTCAGATCAACATATTACAGTTGATTTTAGTAACACATGGGGTCTACATATGTGGGTGACAGCTGTATATGCTTCACAATGATGCAAGGCACATGCAAGATTTATGGCAGGAGTTGGTGGAGCTGACTAGACGTATTCATCTCCCATGGTTGGTGATTGGAGATTTTAATAATGTCCGACTGCAAGCGGAGAAAGTGGGAGGAAGGCCAGCTTTAAATTTGGTGATCAATGCTTTCAATATGACTATTGATAAGGCGGGTTTGTTTGAGCTACCCATGACAGGAGGCAATATTTTCACATGTAACAAATAGAGGAAACCAGATGACAGGATAGCGAGCAAGCTGGACAGAGCTTTAGTGAATGATGAGTGGCTGCAAATTTTTCCTAATGTGTAGGTTAAGACAGGAGGTTCCGAGCTGAGTGACCATGCCCATATCTCTGTCCAGATCATAGAGAAGAAACAAAAGAGGAGACCCTTCAGATTTCTTAACTATTGGGCTGAATGGAAGGGATTCAGTGAGATTGTCAAGGAAAGTTGGAAGATACATGTGACTGGGAATCTGATGTTTGTGTTTGTATAGAAATTGACAAATACAAAGCTAGCACTCAAGCGGTGATCCAAAGAAGAAGTTAACATCCCCAACATGCTTAAGGAAACCAAATCCGAGTGTAGGGAGAACAGGAAAATGCTACTACGGGATCCATTGAATGATGACCTGATTCAGAAGGACATCGAGCTGAAGAAGATGATGAAGGACTTAAAGAAGATTCTACTGGAAAAGAAGCAGAGAGAAGTGGATGGAGGATGGTGACAGAAACACTAGGCTCTATCATTCTGCTGTCAAGAGGAGAGAGGCTGACAATGTTATTTCTGAGCTTATTGATGCAAATGGTAATGTTGTCAACAAACAGGAGGACTTGGAGGAACAAGCCATTCAGTTCTACTCTTCTCTCTATAATAAGGAGTTTGTGGAGGATGTGGAGGAGTTGGAGTGGAAGTTTAAAATGACAGGTACCCACGACAATATTCTTACAAGGGACACAAATGAACAGGAAGTGAAAGAAGCACTGTGGAGTATTGGGAGCAATAAATCCCAGGCTCAAATGGGTTTAATGCCTACTTTTTCAAGAAGACATGGGAGGTCATCAAGGAGGATTTGACGACATATGTGAGATGGTTCCTTGCTGGTGGAAATATGGTGAGGTAGGTTAATCACTCCTTTCTGGTGCTTATTCCAAAGAAGAAAGTGACTGCGTCTCTTGTTGATTTTAAACCTATTGCATGCTGCTCTGTACAATATAAAATCATAGCCAAGATTCTGACTACCAGACTGAAGACATTGCTTCCTTATCTCATCTCTGTAAATCAAGATGCTTTTGTGGCAAGGAGAAGCATTAGTGATTGTGCGCTCTTGGCGGGTGAGTTCTTGCAAGACTATAATGTCATGAGAGAAAGTAGGAGAGCTTGCCTAAAGCTGGATGTATCTAAAGCCTATGACAGTGTTAGGTGGGACAAGCTATGGTGGATCATGAAGCACATGGGGTTTAACAAGTAGTGGATCAGTTGGATGAAGAACTGTGTGGAAACTACTAGCTTCACGATTCTGATCATTGACACTTCTGCATGTATGTTTAAGGGAGGAAATGGCCTACGCCAGGGTGATCCGCTCCCTCTTCTCTTTGTGATTGTTATGGAGTATTTTATCCAGAAGATGCAGGCCGCGGAAAGGAGGAAGCTAATTAAGCCGCATACATTGCATGACACCAATGTGATGACGCACTTGATCTTTGCAGATGACGTATTGGTTTTTGTGGAAGCCAAACAAAACACTTTGGAACAAGTACGTGTGTTTCTTAGAAGGTTTGGTGAGCAGACAATGCTGTGTATTAATGCAAGCAAAACTCATCTTTTTCTATCAATAAACTACTACCAAATGGAGGATAGATTGAAGGAGACAATGAGAGTGGAGATGGGAAAGTTTCCTACAAAATATCTTGGGTTTCCACTGGCTGGGGGCAACTTACACGTCAAAGATTTGGCTGATTGCTTAGACAGAATGGAGGAAATGATCAACAAACGACCTACTCAAAAGATCTCTATGGCGGGGAGAGCTACCCTTTTGAAAGCTGCAATGGAAGGACTTCTCATCTTTTGGGTTCAGCAAGGAGAGATCTCGGTTTAAAGTCCTGGATAGAATGGAGATGAAGATGGCGAACTTCCTATGGGCAGGTACATACCATCCGATGAAATATACACATGTCGCTCTCCCAAAAGAGGAAGGCTGGCTGGACTTGAAAACACCAAGAAACATTGCAAAATGGGGGACTATGAGAAGAATTATCATTTATCAAGAAGGTACTTCTACTCGGGAAAAATGGATGAGAGAAAGATATCCTAGGGGGACTTTTGTCCCAACACTAGAGAAGGGTACTCGCGCACAATCAACGTCATGACGGAGATGTGGCAACAAGTGAAACATCTATTTGAACCCTAGATGGATGGAGGATGGCAACCTAAAGACCCAAAGCTCAACCTATGGGAAGTCACTAGAGCAAGAGCGGCGAAAGACAAGCACATGGAGCAGGTATGGGTTGGAAACAATATGCCAAAGTGGAGTATGTGCGTGTATAAAATTCTGCACAACGCCTTGGCTGCCTTGGATAAAATACATGGCTGGAACCATAACGTAGCTGCTGACGCTGTATGCTTGCTATGTAATGAGGAAGATGAGTCCCATTCTCACCTGGTAGGTTGCTGCAAATTTACTAAGGAAGTTTGGGAGATTATACGTGAAGAGTTCAGATTGAAACTACAGCTGAAAGAGGAGCCGTGAAGTATGCTTACTAGCTGCGACAACAATGGAGATTGTTGTTTATTGCTCTTTGCTACCACATTTGGGAGGAAAGGAACGCAAGGAGACACGGAGGCTCAACCACTAATGCAAGAATTATTGTTGTAACAATTTGTAAATGTGTTAAACATAAGTTACACATTAGTTAGGTGTGTGAGTTATCACTTTCTCTTAGTTGTATAGCGGCTGGGCTATATGTAACTCTTGACCTCCTATATTTTTGGGTGGAAGTCGGAATATATATTTACCTGATTCTGATACATGGGAGAGGGAGAGAGAATGCCTCTCTTAATCCCATACATACACACATTCATACATACATACATACATATATAGTAGCTCATTGGTGATCGACCCGTGGGCATAGGTAGAAGTCTCTAGTTCGAATAAAACTGGGATTTGTGTCTTGACATGTGTTACAAAGAAAAAAATCAAACACACAAGACATGGTTTTATGGGAAAATTCTTTTAGAGGAAGGAATGAACCTTGACTAAGGGTTTGTCATCTTTTTTTCGTCAGGTTGTGTTATACAAAGAATGTTAAATGTTTCCATTTCAAGAGTCTGCCTTCCATGACTAGAGAAACATGACATTATAGGTGAATTAGCTGCCTTATTCTCTCATACACACACAAACAAGTTACCACTCCTTTCATGTTGGACATACATGTGAAATAGAGCCAACTTGCGAAAGATTCAATAAAGATGGAGACATGCACTCCTTTTTTTATAACATATGCAACCAACTCGCTTGTATAGAGTATCAATCTTTTTACAAATGAAATATCAATCCAACTCAATGTGGTTGGTTTGAATTCAATTGCTTAGAACATGATTCTTGACTCGACAAACTTCGTATTACAATATAACATCATGGGAATCTTTTGGTTCGATGCGCATACTAGACAAAAGTTTGGACCCTAAGTATTTGGGTGACCCCCAAATCAGTAACAATATATTCTAGAAAATACTACTATTTGAGTAGATCTCTTAGGCAACCACAATATCTAGAAGTATAACACATAGAACACAATATTTGACAAGACTTGGTAAACTTGTTAATTGTTATCACAATATAAAATCATGAGAGTCTTTAGTTTGATGCTCATATCTGACAAAAGATTGAAAAGTGTTTGGGTGGCGAAAGCAATAGCCAATAGCTCTACAACAAACTATTTTTCACTTCTTTAAATGAGTAGATCTTCTGCCAGTCAACATTAGTGAATTATTTAATCTTTAGCTCATCACCTATGGTGTAGAGGTCCTTAGTTCCTTACCAAGATTCTTTTTCAAATAAGTTATAATACCATAAGTGACATGAGGATGAATGTTTGGAGGGCCCTGTGTTTATGTCTACAATATTTGATAAAATGGGTTTTATTAGACCCAATAAGAGTAAGGTGTATAAGTTTTACAACCATGATTCCATAGTTGTTCTTCTGTTCTTTATCTAGGAGATTTCCATCTGTGAAACTCTAAGAAGCACGAACACGGACACGGATACGGATACGGGATACGGCAATTTTCAAAAAATATAGGACACGGGCACGGCGTTGGACACGGCTATATATATACATATATACATACATATATTTACATTAATAGATACAGTTAAAGACATATATATGCATAGAATTTATTTGTAAACTCAACAAGCTCCATAATTCTTAACAAGTAGAAACAACGATCACCATGATATCCACTTTATATTCACATTTGGTTTCAAAAACCCACTATGCCGATGCTAAAAATTTAGCATACAAAATAATATATTAAAATCAAGACAAAGAAGAGGGAATGAGTTCCTAGAAAGGGAAGGAAGTTGCTTCTAATGGCTGCTCTAGGTGTTGGCAGCTCCAGCTGCAAATGGCTGTCACAAAAGGCTGCTGCTTATGGTGGCTTTAGCTCCTACTGGTTGTTGATGCAAAGCTGCTAGTTGTAGCTCCATCTCTTTATGGTGGCTGCTTGCAGCAACTTCAGGACCTAGCTGCTACTTGCAGCAACTGCTGCTAGAAGCGGTTTCATACGCTCTTTACATGAACAACAACAATTAGAGGGTGAGGGTAGTTGGTCACATCTCGAGGGAAGGAAATTAGGGGTTTGGTGAGGAGTTGGGGTTTGGTTGAGGAGTCTACGGGTTGGGTCTTATTTTCTCTTTTCTTTTTAGTTGGATCTTATGTGGGTTGGGTTGGTCGTGTCCAGTAAGCGTCCTAGATGTGTCCGTGCTGTGTCCTGCTTGCAAATAAAAAAAATATGAAACTGGACACGCTGGAGGAGTGTCCGCCGCGTGTTCATGTGTGTCCAAGGCATGTCCGAGTTGGACACGTGTTGGACACGGACACGGCAGCCTCCAGGAAGTGTTCGTGCTTCCTAGGTGAAACTCAGCTCATGATTTTCTTATCCATGTGCTCTCTCCCCATTTTATTTATTTCTTTGATGATGTTCAGTGTATATTTTGTTGACGCAAGGATCATTTAGGCCTTACTGTCTCAATTCTCAAGAAATATTTTTTGTTTTTTCAAGCTTTTTACTTAAAATTCATGTGCATGCATATAATTAAATGTCCGATTTTGATGCCGTATCCGATGACCCAAAATAGAAATATGCAAAAATTTTACCGAAAGTTTTGATATTCACGGTGCTGATGATTTTGACGCTAAAATGAGCAAAGTCAATCATGAAAATTACCAGGATGAGCTAAATGCTAAGGTCTACTCAAATCTGCAGTAATATCTCATATTGAATATGTGTGTGTGTGTTTGGGGGGGAGGTACCCCACGTTTGTAAGTGAAGGAAGCTGAGCAATTTTGATACAATTTCGATGGTAACATGAAGGAATTAAGTTACAGAATTTTGCTACCATAATTTTTAGACATAAAAATGAAGGAATTAAGCTGCGGAATTTTGCAGCCACAATTTTTGGACATATATAGTAAACTTATATGTTTCGAGGTCAATGTGGGATCCATGCAAGGAAGAAAATGTCTGATTTCGATGCCGTTTCGCTGGCCACAGAAATAGAAATTTACCGAAATTTCGATGGAAATTTGACAAATGCGTTCCTAATGTTTTGACTGCAAAATCAATGAATTAATTTATGAAAATTTACCTGCATTAATAATTAGTGTAGATCTACTCAAATATGCAATAATATTTCATTCTGGATATGTGGTGGTGGGGGTCTCCTCATGTGTGAGTGAAGGACC
This sequence comes from Alisma plantago-aquatica, assembly GCA_963693085.1. Taxonomy (NCBI): domain Eukaryota; kingdom Viridiplantae; phylum Streptophyta; class Magnoliopsida; order Alismatales; family Alismataceae; genus Alisma; species Alisma plantago-aquatica. The sequence goes on from OY856409.1 coordinate 1,846,765,265, forward strand.
CTGATCTATTTCGATGGAGAATTTTGATGTCAATTTCAAATGCGAAATCAATGAATCAAGTCATTATAGTTTGCAAGCACAAGGTATAGTCTTAAAGACACAAAACTGTGCAAAAAGAAAATGCTCTAGGCAGTCCATAGTACATTAAAAAGAAAGAAAAATTTCAATGGACATCGCGTTTCGACAGTGCATTTCGATGTCCGATGGCCATCGGTATGGAAATAATTGTGGAAATTTCGACAATTTCGTGGAAATTTTAAACTATGGATCCATGTCTTGACGAGTGAGTGCACAAATAATAAAAAATGTCAAGTTATTATAACAGGTATAGAATCGGATCAGGTAGCCTCCCTAGCCCATTTATGAACTCACAAAATTAACTTAAGAATGAAAATGGGCATCTGTTCAGTCATTTGCAGTTGGTATAACAGGTAATGGGCTGCCTCCCTAGCCCATTTACAAATACACAAACAAAACTTCAGAATGCAAAAAGGAATTGGATCAGTCATTCTGCAGTTAGTATTTGTAATTTGATGGCACTCTACTAAGTATCAAATAATATTTTTAAATTATCCGAAACACATGTTTGTTATGTAACTTGTATTTGTATCTATTAAACCCATGAAGTTCACACAGTTGAGTGCTGTTAATTGGTTCCAGAATCTAGGCCTTAGATGGTTGAATCATTTTGATAGGGGTGCTTGAACGTGATTTCTAAGAATTTGTATTCTTTTTTTGAACAGAAAATCTGCTATTTTACTCGGAGAAACACATTATTTATGGTGACTATGCATTTGAGATCTGGGATGATAAATTGGTGCAACACATACTGGATTACTTCAAGCCTCAAAACATGAGAGTCGATGTGCTATCTAAGTCATTCAATAAGGAATTGCCAGGTATTTCTTCTTTTTGAACTGTTTCTCGTTTTTTTTTGTATGTACTTGTGTTAGCATCACCATCATAAAGCTTTTTGTGACTTTTTAAAAATATTTTTTTGTTCAATACTTTCATTATTATTTGGGTTAATTTCATCTTAATACACCACGTTTACAACTTATAACAAATGTATCTTCACCAATGTATTAAAAAACGGGAAGCGGGAGGCGTGCGGACAGGACCTTGTAGCCTCCGCTCAAGCGGCAGGCGGGTGCTTAAGCAGGCGATTTTTGAAAAAGCGGATGCTTAAACTCTTATATATTTATATACAAAATTACATATATGTGTATATAAAATATATATTTCTAAGGAAATCAGTAATACTAACCAGTAGTATCAATTACTAACGAATGAAATCTGCAAGAATATCAGTAAAATCAGTAAAACCATTAGAAGTATAATAGAGTAATATGATATTTACTTGGATATATTACAGCAGTACCCTATTATATACAGCTTACATACAAAGTTTGCATTCTAAAGTAGGACTAGGTATATCATAGAACATTTAATGTATACAAGCTTCATATATTATACTCAATACTACTTGGATTATATAATTAATTAACATTACATGCTTACAGCAGTATTTTTTAAAAAAGCGGGAAAAAAGCAGGCAAAAAGCGGGAAAAAAACGGGTGAAGCGGGAAAAAACTAGGTATATCATAGAACATTTAATGTATACAAGCTTCATATATTATACTCAATACTACTTGGATTATATAATTAATTAACATTACATGCTTGCAGCAGTATTTTTTAAAAAAGCGGGAAAAAGAGGGAAAAAAAAGGCAAAAAGCGGGAAAAAAGCGGGCGTTTTTTGAAAACCCGCTCAAGCGGGCGCTTAAGGGCGATATTATGCGGATGGGCTTTGCTGCCCGCTTAAGCGGCCAGGCGGCCATTTTTTAATTCATTGATCTTCACGTTTAAAAAATTACAATTTCAACCATGTTTTATTAAATCTTTAACATGTATATCATAGATACTCACGCGACTGCTTTACCTAGCACTGCAGTGGCATCCTTAACATTTGCCTTCGTAAACTTCCAGTCTACCCTCTCCTTCATTATTAACATTTGCCTCCATAAACTTCCGATCCACCCTCACCACGGGGCCCCCTTGCAAGAGAAGTTCTAAAACCCATACATCATTATGGACCATCCCTTGCAGCACATCACGTTGGAAGAAGGAAGTGCGTTCATGTATTGGTTTTGAAATTGAACGATGATCTATGATCTGAAACCGGAATGGGCTCCATCTCTGTTCTGTACCGTCCCATCATTTGGTGCACCGAAGTCTGTCCACAGGGTTAGCAGTAGGAGCTAGTGAGCCGAATGTCATTATTATGGGAAAGTCGTGGTTGGAGACCGTGTTATAGGTTCTTGAAAGTATGTCAGGTATGATTCGTTGACGTCCTATTCAATATTCACGGATGGATTTACCTTTGGGTTCGTAGGCCATATGTCCTGCTTGTGGAACACAAGTAGAGAACACCTCATCGACATGTATCATTAATTTCAGGTAAACTAGAATATAACCACATTACCGCTTACGGATACTACTAACTGCATAAGTCGCAATAGGTATACCCACTCCACCTGTTACTGGGAGCAACTTGGTGTTGTAGACGAAGCACCGTATTGCATAGAGGAAGCATCTAAAAAATGCTAGCAGTTTGGCACTAGAGCGGCGACACAGTGGCCATTGTAGATTTCATAGCTCACAGCCCAGTGGCGATATAAATCAGAAAATGGGAGACAACAAGTAGTGTCATCCACAAAGCAGCACCAACCTCGGAGCAGAGCATGCAATATTGTGCAGGTGGCAACTGGAGTCGAGGTATTTGGCCTTGATATATAAGGGAAGTCGTGAAGGGGACCGGCAGCTACTAGTAGGTAAATTTTAAAGGAAATACTACCCCAATTGCTTAATCATGGGTGGTCAATGACTTTCGTGGTCTCTGTGGTACAAATGTTAATGAAACAATAAAATAATGTCTTGAAATGTAATACTTTAAACATCATGATATATCTGTTATGCACTGAAAATGTGATATATTAAAATGAAATTAACCCTTATTATTTTCCTTATCAATCTAAGAAATTCCCTTTCTCTGACTTTGAAACATGTGAATCCTGAACTAGTCTTGAAAATATTGAAGAAATTTGTTTCTAAGATAGCAATAATATGTCTTGTTGTATAGTCTTATATTGTGAAGTTAAACATCACTGGAAATGAGGCTGTAAACCTGAGGTTCAGAGATAATGACTAGATCGTAATGATCAACCTGGACTTAAATATTATATTACGATGTGCTTGCACTTTTATGGTTCATGCTTGATGTATGCTCATGCGTTATGTCTAAACTCTCTGTTTGGTCATAGCTGTTCAGCATGAACCCTGGTTTCATACATGGTACACTGAAGAGGACATACCTTCTTCTCATCTGGAGCTATGGAAAGAACCACCTAAAATTGAACCATCTCTGAATTTTCCCGCCAAGAACGAGTTTATACCACAGAACTTTGCACTCCGTATTTCAAGCTTACCAAACAGCTTTATTAGAGAAGACAATCCAAGATGTATACTTGATCTACCATCTCTTAAGCTCTGGTACAAACTTGATTCAACCTTTAAAGTTCCTCGCGCCAATACATATTTCTTGATATCCCTGAAAGATGGATATAACAGTATAAGGCACAGCGTTCTATTTGAATTGTATGCAAAGCTGTTGAGGGATGAGCTGAATGAGATTTTATATCAGGTAACTTTATGCTTAATATTAACTCTTTGCCATTGGATTTTGGATTTTACTCCGCCAAACGGATGATCCAATCCTTCAGTAAAATAATGCATATGCAATGATAATCTAAATGTTGCTTTTCTATAATTTATCAATATTTATATATGATGGGAAACATATTGTTTGCAGGCTGGTGTTGCAAAGTTGGAAACATCCTTGTGCATTGTTGCTGACAAGCTTGAGCTCAAAGTATATGGTTTCAATGATAAATTGGCTGCTCTTTTGCACAAAATTTTGTCTTTGTCAAGTTCTTTTGTTCCCAAGGAAGACCGTTTCTTGGTATGAAGAAAAACATTTTCAATTATTTATTATCTATAAACTTCTTGTGGGAAGTGATTTGTTTTGTAAGAGACGATTGTACTGGCAGAAATATAACACTCAACATATTCTTGGTTGCAACTTGCAAATGCAATGCAATCGGGCGAAGTTTTGAGTATTCTGTCCGGATGTTCATGACCCTTGGTCTTTTCGATTTTAGGTAAGGCTAGTATATAAGTTTTGCAAGATTAAAAATGGACTTGTCTTTGGTGACGAAATGAAGGATAGAGAGAGATAAAAGAATATATATATATATATATATATATATATATATATATATATATATATATATATATATATATATATATATAGTCAGGCTAGAATACACTCGAGTGTACTAAACACACGAATACACTCAAGTGTGTTTGCATATCAAGACTTTTTTTTGCAAAATGTAAACCATTGATCTTCACTGTCATACTATAACTAGGCTACATACAAATTTTGAGCCCATTTGGATGAGTGTAAGTCACTCATCCAAGAGCAGTAAAATCGACGCGCGAAACTAATTTGAAATGCATAATTTTTGCGATCTTTATAACATGACCTATAAATGTCCAATTGTGCTCAAATTTTGCGTATGAGCTATTCACAACATGTTTAAGAAGATCAATGGATTAGATTTTTGAAAAAAATATTGCATCATGAAAAACTACTTAAGTGTATTCTGCTCCGAATACACTCAAGTGTATTCTAGCCTATATATATATATATATATATAGGTCAGGAAGTGTGTACCGGCCGGTACATGTAAGTTCCGTGTACCAGCCATTAAAATGACATATGTGGAGCATGTTAATAAAATCCAATCATATGGATTGACTCATAATTATATAGATTACATGTGTTTAAAAAAGCATACCAATATCTCACATAGATCATGAGATATAGCAATATATCATTGAACGGTTTCTGTAATTTCTGCAACTTACCGTTGATTAGATAAGACACAAATTCTTTCATTGGATGATCTATGAATGTCATATGTTGGTGATTTTTGATACACATCTTATCTAAGTGGCATACACCACATCCATAAGGTTGGATAATGTAGTTTAATTTTACAATTATCATAAATGAAGGTAGGTACATGCAAGCTACATGTACTCGGGTACACAATTCTTTTAGCCATATATATATATAAATATATATCTGTGTGTGTGTGTGTGTAGGTAGGTACGTATGTGGGTATGTACGTATGTATCTATGCGTCCAATAATATGTACGTATGAAATTCATCCCCTCAGTTTGCTTTCTGAGGCTAAACATAACTTGTATATAATTTGGCAAGGGTTTGGCTAAAGTTGTATTAACTATACCGTAAAAACTCCATTTGGCAAGGGTTTGTGTGCAAAATTTACATCCACATATGTGATATTAAAAATATCTGTATATCAAGTATAAATTAGATAGCACAATAGTATGCCATTATTGTAGGATGCTAGGAACATTCAACTATTCAAATTGGTAACACAAAAGCCCCAAAATGAAGGAGTTGACATTCTATATTATCAAATGAAATGTATATAAAACACAAATGATACAACTTGTTCTTCCTAAATGATGAAAATGAATGACTTGTTTTTAATAAAGGATACATGACATTATACATAATTGTAAATACGACCTTCTATAGAGTAACATAACTAAATTGTGAATATCTTTGTCTACAAGCTACTGTTTCAAATCAAAATTTTAAGTGAGGTCCTTCAAATCAACCTTGAATGACAATATGGGTCTTTGATATCTTTGTTGTCGTCATGATCATCTTCTTAATCATCTCCATCCTCAGAGGTTCAACCACAGTCTTAGTAAAGGAATATATTTTGTCAAAGGTTTGGTAATTTCTACTTTCTTCTTGAAGAATCTTCATGAAATGAATTTTCATCCTTAGCTTTTAGAGATTAGGAGTCTTAGATGCTTTACATGGTTGGATGAATATTTGACTACCCAATATTTACATAACCTTGAAGCCTCCATGCATTTCCTTGTCATGTGTAATCAAACCAAAGACCACATTCTTTTGAAATGTAATCCAACTTTGAATGCATGACCTTAACTTATATTTCATTTAATCAAGGTGGGGAAGTAGAAGTGTTGGGACTTTGAGGAAGTTGAAGAACATATGTTCAACAATAAATAGATAAATTTTTAAAAAAATATTATTTAAAAAAATTCCTGTAGGAAAATTTAAATATGAACATTCAGTTGGAATAAACATTACATTTTCAATGTGTCCATGACGGTTTGACAAGCTTCTACTATGGTATATTGGCTTCATATATATGCAATGGAATAGTTTGTAGCCTTATAATCAATTAAATTTATCAAAATAAGTTAGTAAATGGATAGTTATCTATATAAAATGATTCCATACTATTTACTTTTAGTTTTAACATGTGTTTATTATGTAATAAGTTGCTTGACACGCGAGGAGGACGGGGGAGAGGGCGTGGGCGAAACCCTAGCGGGCTAAGGGGGAAGGAGCTAGCTGCCGCGGAGTCTTCCTCGACTCCTCCAGTTCATCAAGATGCGGAGACTGGAGATGGAGGCAAGCACGACCTTCCTTCTAATCCTGCTAAGGAGGCGCTGCATAAGGGTAAGGAGCCGGTGACTTCGTCCGAGGTCCCCCCCAACTCTCCTTCAAAATCCTCCCCACAGAGTTAGGCGAATGGCGTCCCTTCTTCTTCACTGGTTGCCGACTGGCTGCTGTCCAGTAGGCAGGATCGCGAAGTAGAAGGAATCGCCACGATTGACTAGATCGAGCCAACCTTCGTTGACGGATCGAGATGTGCGTCTATCTCTAGTCAGGGTATCTCCGTCCCGGATTGGAGCGAGTTTATCTCGATCCGTTTTGTTGGCAGGAAACCATTTCAGGAGCACCTGGCTGGGTGGATTAGGAGGCAATGGCGACCTAGTGGCCCCATTCAGGTGTTCTCGGATGAAAGGGAAGGGTATGTTATCAAACTACCTTCGCCTAGTGAACGGGAACGAGTATTGGATGAAGCGCCTTGGTTCATGGATGGCTCCTTAGTCGTTGCTCAGTCTTGGAAGCCAGGGATTCCTCTTCAGCCGCTCTCCTTCTCACGAGTCCCAGTTTGGGTCAAGATAGAGAATGCTGGTCTCCCATGGACACGCGACCATATCGCAAGGGTGGCCAGCACCATCGGGAAGCCTGTGGATTTTGACGATAGCTCAACCTCTGTTGGATGCCTGGGTTCGGCCTCCGTCTGCGTCGAGGTCAACAACATCCTTGATCTGCTGAAATCAACAAAAGCTGAGGTGGATTCAGTCGTCAAGCAATTGAAGGTGGAGATCGTCTCCAAGCCAATCGTGTGTTCGTGCTGCATGAGGTTCGGCCACGGACAATCGTCGTGTCCTCAGAAGAGTCGGAAGCCTCCACCAGACAAAGACCTGCAGATGAGGTTTGGCAAGAACGCAGGTGTTCGGAAAAATGCTCCAGTTGATCCTGACCATAAGACAAATGAGATTCATTCTTCTGAGTCTGATGACAGCCTGCGTAAGGCCATTGAGCAGCAGGTTGAAGAAGTTTTTCTCTTTGGAAACGCCTCTGGCCCTCCTCCTCAGCCCAATGATCTCCATGATTTCCAAGCTGAACCTGATATGTTCGGGTCCTCACCAGTTTGTAATGTGGGTAGCATCAATCTGGACTGGGAGCTGGGCCTCAATAGATGCGATTCCGAATCTTGGAAGGTTAAGAAAATCTGGGAAAGCTGTGGTTTTTCAGTTGATTACCAACTTAGTAAAGCCAACTTGCTCAAGGATGGGGATGGTTCCTTTGAGGACTCTAACTCTGAAGCTGGCTCGGATCAGTTGAGAGATGAATCACTGGAGTTTGAGGAAGTAAGGTCCAAAAGGAAAAAGAAAGTAGCTAGGAAGAAATGGGAAGGGGGCTAGTTTTATCTTCTTTCCTGTGGCAGAACCTAGCTACTTGTTTTTCTTGCCTGCAATTTGTACCTGCCGTAAGGATCTAAGCTCTGCTTTAGTGGTGTTATGTGAAGGTTTGCTGATGATTAATAAGTACACTTTCAGTTGAGGAGTCTATTGCTAGTACTGATTTGATCTTCGTGCGGGCTTTGACATGATACTCTGATTCAGAGCCTAATATCCTGATGGTTTTACGTTCTGCTGGCTGGAAAAGTATACGATCAGGACAACTGAAGGATAGAAGCCAATTCTGCTGGTTGCATAGAATCCAAGACAAACTAAAGATACTGTCCGGCTATTCAAGGCATCACATTTTCAGAGGGTGTTTTTTCATGCTAGCTGCTGTTTTGAGTAGCTTAGGATTATGTCGTTAGTTGTTTTTTTGGGGTTCTGTATGGTTAGTTAGTTTTGCTTCTTTCTTTTGGTTGTTCTGATGGGTGATTTTGAGAACCATAGCATTTTCTATGCTCTGGCTTAGTTTGTTTTGTTTTGTTGGTGATTAGTCACCGAGCTTGTATTCAGGGGTGCTTTCTTGTACCCAAAGTTTTTGGGCAACATCATAGTAACAAAGATTTTTACCGACAAAAAAAAAGCTGCTTGACAATAATTGTTTTATTGATTAAAAATGATATACAATCTAAATAAAATAAATTCAGAAATTTCTGCATCAAAATAAAATATGAAATATATCCGTGCCTGTTAACGGAACGAGTTTTCATCATTATAACAGACTATTCGAAAAAAATATAAAAGTAAATGAATAGTAATGGCCCGCAATTTTTTTGTCCTTTGTATACACATTTCTAGTCCACTGTAGCTAATGGACTTGTAATTCATGCTTTTGAATGAGCAAATACTATAAACTGTGTGGGGAATTATATTTTTAGGTAGTCAAAAGACACGGGAGAGCTTTGACACACGTATAATATTATCATACTATTGAAATATGTAGGTTTTGATCTACTAGTAACTTTTCCTCAATACATTTTTTATTTCAATATTTTTGTATCTATATCAAGAATTGTCTCCTCTAGGTGTTGCCGTCATACTCCGACAAAATGTTAGACATTGGAAGTTGTTAACATATTGTGAATTTATTGTCAACAATGGGGTAAGCTAAATAGGGATTGGTCGATGCTGTCTGCATTTTCAATTTATATGCCAAACCATGTTCGACGTCACTATTGTCGATGTTGACCATTCCCACATTCTTTTTCTTATTTTTGACTTGTATAACGACCATGCATATATCAGAGTGAATTTAACTCAAGTGATTTTCTACGTGTTCTCACACGATAAGAATTAGAGAGAATGATGAATGTCAAGTTGGCAAGATACATGTTCACAAAGTATTGGAGTTGTCAAGCTGGAGTTCATTTTCTTTAGTATTCAGAGGGAGGGGTGACTATACCAAGGAATTAAATGTCCGATTTCGATGCCGTATGTGATGACCCAAAAAATAAAATTTCGGCCGAATTTTCAATATTTACGACCCTAACCATTTCGACGACCAAATAAGCAAATTAAATGATGAAAATTTACCAGGATGATCTAAATGCCAAATATACTCAAATATGCAATAATATTTCGTATTGGATATGTGGGGCGGGTCTCCCACATTTGTAAGGGAAGGAGTTGACTATATGATAATAAATTTATATGTTTAGAGGTCAAGGTGCAATCCATGTCTTGATGAGTAAGTGCACAAGTGAACAGAAATGTCAAGTCTGATAGACAGTTAGATTGTTACAAACTTCAAGTTAAAACGACTAGACTTTAAAACTTACAATTACAACTTACAAGTTAGAAACTTGCAAATTACAACTTATAATATATAAAACAGATAACAACTAACAAACTTCACATTATGATGTTTAATAAGTCTTGTAGTGTAGAAGACTAGGAGTCCAATAATCGTAGTTGAAGCTCGAGTGTCATGGTGGTTGTTATCTTCTCGTTGTTGACCATACATATGCTCATTGACATTTTCAACATATGCTTCCCAACTCATATCATTCCTATACACACGGTTATATGTCTCAACGTGTTCTTGGTAGATCTCGTTAGACACAAACTCGTCATCCCATATTTCGGGAAAAACTTCTCAAGTGCTTTTGCTTAATCAATAGAAGGTTGTGATGAACTGGAGCTGGTGGAGCAACAACTAATGGAGGAACATACAAGACAACGTGGTATCCTTGCCAAGTTTGCCCACCATCATTAGATTCCATATGAACATGTTGTTCGGTATAAGAATAACCTTATAGTTGCGAGTCATTGTATCCATATCCATACATATAGCCTGGTTGTATACCTCCAGAAGAAGAAGAATAACCACCACCATAATTATAAGTCCCATGACTTCTACCATAACCATAACCATAGTTATAGGCAAGGAACGAGGTCTCCGATTTCGATACCGTTTCGACAACATGGAAATCGAAATTTATGGAAATTTTGACTGAAATTTCGATAAATGCAATCGTGCCCGTTTCGACGCCAAAATGAATGAATTAATTTATGAAATTTTACAGGTGTGATCTCTACACCTAAATGCATCGTTTGATGCAATAAAATTTTATGTGGGGGTAGGTTAGGGAGGGGGTCCTTCATGTGGGAAGTAAGGGAACTGTCCTGTTTCTTGAGGATTTCGATGAATGATTTCGATGACAAAATGTAGGAATTAAGTTATGCAATTTTGTAAGTATGAGCTATATACATGCATGTACTTGTTTGTGTTATAATATCAAATATTGGATATGTAGGGCATCCAATGTATTAGAAAGCGGGAAGCGGGAGGCGTGCAGACGGCACCCTGTAACCGATTAAGCGGTAGGCGGGCGATTAAGCGGGCGATTTTTGAAAAAGCGGGTGTCTAAATTTTATATATTTTTATACAAAATTACATGTATGTGTATATAAAAAATATATTTATAATGAACTTCTATACATATCTAATCAGCAAATCAGTAATTAACTAAGTATTCATCAATACTTACTATTAATCAGCATCTCTAATCACTAAAATCAGCAAGCAGATCAGTAATTGTATATAACAAACTATGAATTATTGAATTAAAGTAATCACTAAAGTAATACTAACCAGCAGTACCAATCATTAATCACTGAAAGCAGCAAGGAAATCAGTAAAACTAATTATGCATTACTTGTATAATAGAGCAATAGGATATTTACTTAGATGCATTACAGCAGTACCCAATTATTACAACTTACACACAAAGTATGCATTCTAAATTAGGACTAGCTATATCATAGAACATTTAATGTATACAAGTTTCGTATATTATAGTCAATACTACTTGGCTATGTAATTAATTAATGTTAGATGCTTACGTTAGGATTTTTAAACAAAAGCGGGAAAAAAGCGGGCAAAAAAGTGGGAAAAAAGCGGGAAAAAGCGGGTGAGGCGGGCAAAAAGCGGGCGATTTTGTTCAAAATGGTTAAGCGGGCGATTAATGGCAAAATTAAGCGGCTGGGGGTCATGGGCGCTTAAGCGGCCCGCCTGGCTGTTTTTTATTTCACTGAGGGCATCCCACACATTTTACTTGGGTTTATAGTTTGTTGCTGATATTGACTCAATAGTCAACCATTTCATTGGTCCCAAGAATACTAGTGCAATGTTTCCAAGCTAAATCATCATTTGTTGGTGTGGTTGGCTTCCTAGCACCCTCATTGTCTAATAAATCACCACTAGGATACATGTCATCCACATTGCAGAAACTAAAATAGCATGCATCACATAAGTATTTAATAATTTGAATAGCAAATATTAGGGAAATGCAATGCAATTATGATATACTATGAGTATATACTATGTATGAGTACTAAATGGTGAAATGACCCCAATCCCCCTTTGCTCCTCTTCAAAAATCAACAATAACAACAAGGATTGCAATTATCGAAATTTTCATCGAAATTTGGCGAAATTCATCGAAATCGTCAAAATTTGACGAAACTCATCGAAATCATCGAAATCGAAACAGTCGCACGTTTCGGAACCAGATAGCATCGAAATCGAAATTTCGAGTGAAATTTCGATGATTTCGACGAAACCTCATTCCATGGTTATAGGGATCTTGTAGTGGTGGTTGCACAACTACATGTTTTGTTGTGCAGGTGGGTACCAAAATAAAGAATCAACAATAGAAGATGAATCCATGTGTGAAATGCTCATGCTTCCAACTGATTCAGCCAAATTAGAAATATAATCACTTTGGTATTAAGGAGCTGAAAGAATAGGTAGAGGTGGTGGTGTTGGACCTTCTTGTGCGCCAATTTTTTTTTTTTTCGCCTCGAGTTTTTCTTCTTTGGAATGTCCTTTCAGCAAATGGCACTTGAGTTTCGGCAAGTGCAGGTGGTGCAAGTTCAGCCCTAGGGCCAGAGAGATAAGGCCAATCATCATCATCATTCACAAACCCTGACCACTTTTCATTATTATCACCTCCTTGGTCACCACCACTATCATCACCATCATCATCATAGTCATTGTCGTCGTCGCGTCGCAACCACCACCACAATCAATATCATCATCAGATTTTGAAGAGTGGCTAGTAGAATGAGTTCCACCTTCTTCAATTTCTTGTGCAATATCCATCTTATTTTGAATGTGCTCCTTTTATTGTTCAATTCTATGTATAGGGATGCCATCTCTTGTAGTTGTCTCTTGTTCTGCTCTAGTACTAGGCATAAATGTTGCTTCCATAGTGGGATTTGGCCTCAACTGTCTAATACTGGGGCACCACCAATCTCATTCATCCATTGCTGCAATGGATTATCCTCTGGATCAACTTTGTCTTCACCACCACCAAAAGGTAAAAGCAGTATCAATTGGATCATGGATAACAGAAAGGGCCACTTCTCTAAATTTTGGCTCTCTTAGATCTTTTGCCCTCAACCTCATGTTATAGTGAACGTTACCAAGTCATTTAGACATTGTGCACCAAGTCTATTTCGTTCTTTTCTATGAATGAGGTTGAATGTGGACCAATTTCTTTCTCATCAACCTGCAACCACTGTTTGCGATAGTGATCTCATGACAATTCTATGTAGCTCTTCACAACTTGTGCCATGCCATGACCACCACTCACATAAAACAACTTTTTCTCTGTCAACAATAGCGCTTGATGTGCAAAGCATCCACTGCATTCTCTGAACTGCCTCAGCTACAATTGCAAATTAATATGACAAGGTCAAGGGTAATAGCATCTAAATCTATTCACAACTTAATATATTCAGGCTTTATTTACTATCTGATCCGTAATAATCACCCTCTCCTTCAAATGTGGTGACAAGTTTCTCCAGAACTTCTTTAATAGCTTCCATGAAGTCACTCTTGAACCCTAACTGGTATTTGTATTGGAGTATAGGGTTCAAGTAATGGGCTACAAGAAATAGAAATGACCATAAATAAAATTGTATGTATCAAGTATCAACTATCAAGAAATAGAAATGTCTATAATTATTGTATAAGTCTCAATTATCACTAGCTTTGTGCATAGGGTGGAAAAGCATTTTCTCCCACCGCTTCCTTATAATTTCCTTGTATTGGGCAAGGCATTTCATCTTGGAACAACTTTTAATATTGCCTCTATCATTGCCATTGCTTCATACAAGTAGGGTATGGTTGGCGACTTATCTCCATCCACCAACCTCATCACCTACACTATTGGTTTCATGATCTTAAGAATTTTCGTTACCCTCTCCGAGAAGTTCCCACTGTTCACAAGGTCTTCTATCTTGGCCCCTAGTGTTGTTCTTCTCTCCTTCCATTGAATCCCATTCATCTCCAGAAAACTATTTTCTTAACCCATCCCTCTTTGAATTTAGGCTTTGCAATGCCAACAAATTAGAATTAAAACGGGTGACTCCTGGCCTTATTAAGTCACCACGCCACAATACTCCTTCCTCATAGCTGCTATAATAAATGAGTGATTGCATATGAAGCCTGTGATTGTCCTGGCGTCAATGATCAAATTCTTCACATGCGACAACTCACCTACATTTAAAATAACTAGAGCATGAAATCAAATAATGACGCTATTGAGTCATTTTGAATTGGAAATTGGAATACAAGGAGACAAACATATACGACTCACCTATATCTTTTAGAATCAAATCAATGCAGTGAGCATAACAAGGAGTGTAATCAAGGAATTAAATGCCGATACTGACGCCTTATCCACGGCGTGGAAATAGATATTTATAGGTATACCGACGGAAATATCGACAGATGCAATCCTGGACTTATCGACGCCTAAATGAACGAATTAAATCATGAAATTTTACAGGCGTGGTCTCAACACCTAGATGTAACGTTTTATGCAATAAAATTCTATATTGGGTATGTTGGGGGGGTCAATCATGTGGGAGGTAAGGAATCAATCCTGTTTTTTTGAGATTTTGATGAAGGATTTCGATGACAAAATATAAGAATTAAGATCTGAAATTTTAGTAGCACAATCCATAAACGCATGTTTACACACTTATGCAATAATATTCAACTTACAACAAACATATAACAACATAGTAAATTACTAAGTACTAACTCACATCAGTTGTATGTTGAGTGGCACGCCGACTGCTGATAAGGATATTGTTGTTCTACATATTGCTCCCATGTCATCAAATCTCTATACGATTTGTTGTATGTGCCAACATGCTCCTCATATACTTCAGGATTCACATACTGCATCATCCCAATCTTTGAAAAATGTTCTTGTAAATCTTTGAGATATTGAGCCTTGTTTGCTGAATTCCTGGGAGGCTGAGAAGAAGCGGGAGGAGGTGCGGGTGCCCTTGCTTGAGGAGCTGGAGGTTGAGGAAAAGGAGGTTGTAATGGAACTTTGGCAATAGGATAAGTTGTAGTATGCCCACCACTCCATGTTTGCCCGAAATAACCAGAGAATGCTTCGGTGTTCACCCGAAAGCATCCATAAGGGCTACGGACAGAGTATGCTTCATGATATCCCATACCAGGTCCAAGTTCTAATTGTAACCTTGGTTGTGGGCCTTGTGGTTCAACTTGATATCCAGAATACCCATGTTGAAAAGTCTGAGATGGGTATGGAAGTGTTTGCCCAAATAACATATCTCCAAATGAATGTTCTTGAGATTGAGATTGAGAGTCAGATATACTCAATGCATCCATTGATTCAGCAACATCAGAATGATAATCACTTGGACTCTGGTATTGTGGTTGTGGTTGTGGATTAGATGGGTAGGAGTAGGGGTAGGGGCTTGGAGTTGTGGGCATTGCGACATTTGGTGGAGGTGCACCGCTGTAATCTTTCCCAGTTCGAGTTTTTCTTCTTTGAATTTTTTTTCCAGGCGTGGGATATTCTTGTTGTTGTGGAGGTGCACCCCTAGTAACATAAGGCCGATCATCATGTTGAGGATCCACAGCTAGAGGATATTCTGGAGAGCGTTGACTTTGATTACCACCATCATTATCATTGTCACTATCGTCATACTTAGATTTAGAACCAGCTGAAGAAGAAGAATTTGAGCTACCTAACTGCTCTTGTACTCTTCTATCTATTTCCATATCAACATTTACATGTGCAGCTTCAGGCTCAAGTCTTTCAGGCGGATTATCAAGAATAGTATCATCACCGTTGTTTGGCTCAAATTGATCTTCTATGTATGGATCTGGACGCCCGTCTAAATTATCAAGAACAGGACGACCTATCTCATTCATCCATTCCTCTAAAGGATTTTCTGAATCTTCCTCCAGCCCTCTACGTCTGTCAGTGCTGAAAGTGTATGCGGTGTCAATGAGATCGTGGACAACAACAAAATCCACTTCCCTATAGTTGGCATCTCGTATTGCTCTAGCCCTCAACCGCATGTTGTAGTGAACGTAGACAAGGTCCCTCAACCTGTTTGCCCCGAGCTTGTTCCTTCTCTTTGAGAGTATTAGATTGAATGTGCTCCAATTTCTTTTACAACCCCCTGCAGATGTTGTTTGAGCAAGGAGACGAACAACCACTTTTCTTAAATGGGGGGCACCTGTTCCATTCCAAACCCACCACTCACAAGGATCACCTGCCTCACGATCAGAAACCGCATTTGGATGTCCAAAACATCCAGTGCCTTCACGGAAATGGCGCAACTGCAAAAAAAAACATCATTTACGATATTTAGATGATGAAATCAAAGTGATGACGAATGAGTAATGACTAATGAGACATTAAGAATGTAAGTAATATAGTTATCTTATACCTCTTCCAGTACTAACAATCGCTCTTCTGGAGAGGTAATGAACTTGTTGGTGACATCTCTCACTGCAGTCATTAGAGTCGGATTCAATCCAAGTGTTCGTGAGTATTGGAACCTCGGATTCAAATAGTAAGCTATCACAAATATAAATAAGGAAATTAGAATGACATTTTAATAGGTAGACTATGAGTTAGACAAATAACTTAGAAGTTAGATACTTAGAACATAATTGATTGAGATATATACCAGCTTTATGCAATGGATGCAAAAGCATATTTGTCCAACGATTCTCATAAATTCTTATGTATTGCTCATTGGACTTAGGAGCTGCTTCTTTGATGCGGTCCACCATTGAGGTCATTGCATCATATAAAAAAGGCATTGTTGCAGTTTTGTCACCATCTACCAGCCTCAATACCTTGACAATAGGTTCCATTATTCACAACACCCTAGTAACCTTATCCCAAAAAGGTCTGCTGGCAATCAACTGCTCAATTCTACTGCCAACTAGGGTATTGTGCTCCTTCATGGAGGTCCACTCCACTCCATTGAAGAGCCTCCTAAGTCCATCCTTTTTGGACTTTAATGATTGTAAGGCAAGAAAGTTTTTTGCAAATCTAGTTGCACCTGTTCTAATCAGATCACCTCCACAATACTCACGTCGCCTCATTGCATTCAATAGAAAAGAATGGTTGTAGATGAATCCTGTGATCAACCTACCATCAATGATAACAGATTTAATGAATTCAATTGAGGCAATGTCCTTGAGAATGGGATCTATGCAGTGGGCAACACATGGTGTCCAATATATGAGATATTTCTTCATTAAACTGTCCCCGGCCTTCTTGAAGGCAAAACCATTATCAGTAACTATCTGTACCACATTTTCCACACCAACCTGCTTCATGTATGTCTTCATTAGTTTCTTTATGAACCTGTGGTTCCTGACCTCACCTGAAGCATCAATAGAGTCCAGAAAAATTGTGGATCCACGACAATGTGCAAGAAAGTTGATAATTTTTCTTCTGTTGCCACTAGTCCACCCGTCACACATAAGTGTGACACCATATTCAGCCCACATATTTTTTTGGCCTGAAATCCAGACTTGTAGATCCTTCTTCTCTAGGGGAAGATACTTGTTCATTAATTCATATGAAGTGGGGGCCTTGACGCCCCTCCCAGAATCCCCTATCACATCTACCATATGGTGCAGATACGGTTCAGTTGCAACATGTGCATGTATACCATGAGCAAAGAAGAACTTACCCACTGCCTTGCCTACCTTATCTTTTGCACCAGTGAACATTGCTTTAATGCCCTTTTTCCTAGCTTCAGGCCTCCTAACCCCTGGCTCATCAACATGCCTCAATCTCGTACTAGCAGAACGAAAAAGTGTATCAATGCCGCCTTTCTTCCTTTTTCCATGACCAACTCTGTCTTCATCATCATCTACGTCAACAACATGAATACGTGCCGTACTACTGCCTCCACCTGCACCAGATGGCCCATACCTCCTTGTAATTCGAGCTGCCTCCTCTCTTTCCCACTCATCTCTACGGGAATCTCTAAGGGCACGCCTATACGCACTACGTGAATAAGTTAGTGTCACAATCAGGAGAATATGCAATGTCATCATCTGATTCTGCAGAAAAACCTGTGCCCCTAACATTGAATAATGTATCTGTGTAACCCTTGTCAGCCTCCTTCATCTTTTGTTGTTTGTGTTTCTTTGCACCCATAATATTTCTAAAGTCATCCCTAACACTTTGGGGACACCTTGTGCACATTGCCACATTTTTATCACCGCTAGTAATGTGACGTTTGAATCTAGTAATCCCCCCTCCACCAATTGTCTTGTTGTAGTAATTGCAAACTATCTTTGCCCTATTGCCTTCAAAAGGCGTGCAGTGATTCCATGCAAAATCCATCACATTCTTAGCTCCACCAACATTACTGGCCCCAGAACCCTCACCATCGCTTGAAGACATCTTCTCAAAAGTCAAAAGTGGACACTGTCACACTGCAAAAAGACAAAGACAAATAAAAATTAGGTGTATGAAATCTATAACCCATTAACTTGCAAGAAATTAATCTATTTTATGTATTATAGAATCAAACACAACACTTTTAGATGTATAAATGTTTAATGTATTTATAGAATCAAACACAATATTTTTTAAGATTTTTATTAACAAGAAAAAAGGCTTAAATAAAAAATTAAAGTCTGAAATTAATTTAAAAATTATAAAATCTGATAATTATCTAGTATTAAGTCAAGTGATGTATTACAACTTTACTCATTCAATCTTACATAACACTAACGCATACATTTTTGTAGAAAAAACAAAAAAAATGATTTTTTTTTATTTTCAGCATTTTAAATAAATAAAAAAACGAAAAATATAAATATTTTTACTATATTTTTGTTTGTATTTGTTCACATTGCTATTTGGTACAACTTCTACTAAA
Organism: Alisma plantago-aquatica; assembly: GCA_963693085.1. NCBI lineage: Eukaryota > Viridiplantae > Streptophyta > Magnoliopsida > Alismatales > Alismataceae > Alisma > Alisma plantago-aquatica. The sequence continues at coordinate 1,846,783,980 of OY856409.1, forward strand.
CCTAAGTTAGATACCTACTATTTCTAGTATTATTGTATTATTACGAATTTAATATTAATTAGTGAAATTATATGATAATACTAATTAAAAGTAGTAGATCTAGTTATACATTAGTAGATCTACATATAATATTCATAGATCTAATGTTAAATAGCATTAATCCTAAGTTTTTTGAAGTAGATCTAAGATTTGGGTGTATTTAGAGATTTTTGCAGAGATTTTATGGTGAAAATAGATGGAAATAGATAGGAGATGGGTTGGAAATGATGAAGAATGCAAGAAATCAAGAAAACATACCTTGATTACAGCTGATTTGAGCTCCAACGAAGAAAATCACCCCAAATGTGTTTGTTCTTTCACTCCAACAGCAACAACAACAACACGCTCACAAATGCTGGCATACCGGGGCGGTATACCGCCCATATCGTCCATAAGTGGGGCATTTTACACTGAACCCCCCCCCTACCGCCGAAAACCGGTCGGTTTTACCGGTAAACCCACCGGTTTACCGAAATTTGCGGGAGCAACGATAGAAATGCTTAAACCGATGCCAGGTTGGCTCGATATCGGTATACCGACGATATCGTCGGTATATTCTTCCTTGAGTGTAATAGATTAGATATTTGTCCATCAAAGACATTCCAAATATCTTAAAATGGCTCCATTATCAATTACAATTTGAACCACATTTTGGACACTGATTTTTTTGATATATTTGGTCATCGGTTTAGATATGTATCTAGAAGTCCGAGCCTCAGTGGAAGCGTCTATAGATCCAAGGAAGATGGTGGATCATCACAGTAGGCAAAAAAGTTGATGATCTGTTTTTTATTTCCAAATGTCCAATCATCAGCCATTAATGTCACAATGTAAGATTCCCATCTGCAACAAACAAAAGTAACATGATATCATTGAATGATAAAACTAGAGTTAAAAACTCTTCAAGACTTCAACAATCAAGAGTGGGCACTAAAGAAAGGATCTTAGTCAAGAATTTTATTCTCAAACCAATTTTGGATCTCCAACTTTTGTTAAGGCAGACAAGCATAAACTCATATGCAGTGGGGTTTTTAACACCCGGTCTAGCCTCCCTTGCAGTTCTCAAGAGGTTGTAAATATGGCTGACTAGTCACATGTGTAGGGATCCCATGGGCAAAGATGAATGTACCCACTACCCACCACTTTGCCAACCTTGTTCTTTGCACCAGAAAACATAGATTTCAAATTTTGTTGTACTGGTTTTGGCCTTGTCATACCTGGTTCGTTTATATCTACACCCAACTTCCCTCTTGTTGTGATGTGAGATCTGAATAGGGTATCAATTGTCCCTTTCTTTCTTTTATTTAACTTGGACAGGCCTATCACTGTCATCTCCTAAGTCAACCATGGGGATGGATGCTCTTCCTGACCCGAAATCAGCCTCACGACTTACACCACTGCCTCCACCATGCTAATAAATAGATGGGCCAATGCCCCACTTATATGCATCATGCTGTTCTCTCTCCCATGCTTGCTTTTAGAATCTCTAAGTGCCTTACGATACAAATGACATTGCTGGGAGGTGTGATAACCTTCAGGATAATGTCCATCTGAGTCAGACTCAATAGAAGAACCTCCTCTCCTATGGTCAAAGAGGGTATCATCATAGAGTTGATCCAATTCTTGTTGATGTTGACAAACGTTTTTCTTTTGACTCATCATTTCCTTGAAGTCATCCCTTGCTCCTTGAGAGCATTTCTTGCACATTGCCACGTGCTGGTCACCGCAAACAATATGGAACTTGAATCTTGTAATCCCCACCCCATATTTTCTTGGCACAATATTTGTAAATTACTTGTTGCTTAGTACCGGGAATTTGATCACAATGAGCCCATGCAAAATCAATGACCTGTCTAGCACCTTCATCATTTCTCCACCCACCGCCACTATCACCGGCTGAAGAAGCCATCTACTGCAATTTTGAAAAATAAAGACATGAATAAATCTCATTGTTTTAAAAATCGGGCGGAGCGGCCGCTAAATCGCCAACAAATCCTGGCCAGTTGAAAACCCCTAAAGCGGCCATGGAGTGGATTGAAGAAAAGCAGCCGCTTGTTGCCCACTTCATCCGCTTTTTTTCCCACTTTATTCCCGCTCTTGTCCCACTTATTTTTGAAAAAAACATTGCTGTAAGCATGTAACATTAGGCATATTATATGGTGAAATTATTATCCACTATAATATATTAAACTTGCATATATTTAATGTTCTATGACATGCCATTCTGATTTAGAATGCGTATTTTGTATGTAAGTTGTAATAATAGGAACTGCTGTTATGCATCCAAGTGAATTACATGTAACTATTATCTAACTTAGAAATCAGAAGGCATATTTTGATTAAATATACTGCTGTAATGTATGACTAATTGATGATGTGCAAATGTAACAATATGTTTGTAAGGTATCTATGATAAGTCTATTGTTTATTGTTTAGTATGTATACATGTGGTACGAAATTGTTGTGGTATCATGTATATACACTTATTATTTATAGGTGTAAGGTGCTTCATCTGTGACAAGTGTTTTGTTTACTATATTAGATAACTATAATCATTGTTTTATAGTTGCGTCATAAACTATTAGTGTGTTTTATATTGTTGTGTACAATATTTAGATATGTATAGAAGTTCCAAAAATATATTATTTATATACATATGTATGTAATTTGCATAAAAGTTCATAAGAAACCAAAATTCACTTTTTTAAAAAGCGGCCAGTTAATCACCCGCCTGGCGATTAATCGACTACAAGGTCCCGTCTGCACATCTCCCACTTCGCGCTTTTTAAAACATTGATAAATCATCACATCAAGTCCACAAATGTATAAATAAACCCTAAACCCTAGAACTTGGAAATATAACTAATTACTTCATTATTTTTATTTTAATTAGTTCATTTAGTATTTTTTTATTTTAATTTTGTCTGAAATTAATATTTAAATGTATATACGAGCCTCCTTCAAGATGTATGTTATCATCGTAGAAGATGATGCAAGTTGGAACATGTTTGGCATGCATCTTTGACGAAATTTGGTTGTTATCAACTCGTCTCATTCGTTAATTTGTCTCTCAGATGCCAGAGGTTGATAGTAATTCAACTTTTAAGCAATAGATCATAGTATTCTTTAGATGAATGTTCCTCTTGTAGTTTATCCCGAACAATGCGGATGCTAAGAGCCTTTCATTCTTAAGTAAAATGCTTTTTAGCGATATCCCATATTTCTTTGGCAGTGGTTATCAAACATGAATTTGGCTACAATATCCCATACTTTTTAAAGATATGATTTGACATGGTTATTATGTTTGCTCAATTTATGGGTATTCTTGATTATGCTTATCTAGTGGTTTGATTTCTATATACTTCATTTCGTCACGTGATTCAAGAAAAGCGTAGATGATATCCATTGAGAGCAAATAGTTAAAACTTAAAACTATACAACTTCATAGAACTTATGTTTTCTTGACTGTGATAGACAATTGAAGATTGAACGAGCAATTTGTTTGCCATATTGAGATTTAAGAATTCTCCACCAAAAGAAGCACCTAGGAAGCACATACACTTTAAAATAGATGTTGTACATGTACTGGACAAGAATTGGACGCTTATACTCCGTGGACGCACTATATATATTTTGCAAACTTCTCCAATCGTGTCCAACATTTTTTTCGTTTTCTAGAGTTGGACACTTCATGGACAAGGTCTGTACACTTGTTGGGACATCCCAGCCCTTTCGAAGTCCACACAAAAATAAAGCAAGCTAGTTTTCATACCTTTATTACCAATCTCTCAATTCTTGCGTCTACCTTGGCTTGGAGCCTTCATGATATGTGCCCAACTGGTCAATTGCATTAGAGGTTGGTGATTAACCTTTAATCCTTATATATTCTGATAAATGTGTTTAGTACCATGGATCTAAGGATCGACGATGTTGGGGGATTTTTTGCCACTGTTGTCGACATCATCGGGTGGCAAAGTCTAAGCCTTAATAAGTAAACTTGGTCACAGCGTTAGCATGATTTTTCCTAACATCCTCACTGTTGGCTTGGCCCAGTTCATGTAGACGCCACAGTCAGCCCACTTAAGTGTCATGCTCCAGTTTTATTTGAGCAAGGGGAGTGCTTGAATCGGCCTCCCACTTCACTAAGTGAATTGAAGAGTGGTGTGTGCTAGGAACTTGGCATTTTGACTATTTTGAGTGTTGGAGCTTAGCTTGGAGGAGGAACCCCTTGTGCTTGGCTTTGAAGAAGAAAGCTGCTGGCTTGCTATTATGTAATTAATCTACTCTACATCCCTATTCTCTACTTTGTGACTTGTGAATCTTGGCTTGTGTTGTGAATTCGTGATTTTTTGTTATTATTGACATATTTATGGTGGAGATCTAAGTCAATAGTTAGAAGTCTTACATCGATGTTCTCTTTGACTTTGCTTCATTTTCTTTCAAAAATGGCATCAAAGTTTGCTTCTAAACTTCCCTGAAACTTCCCCAATGTTTCATAAAACTTCCACTTTAATACCTAGCGTAGTTGACACCAAACCAAAGTCCTGCACCATGTTTACTACAAACTCATGTCTCAATTCTCAACAATAAACACCCCTCATGCTCTCACCAAGATCTCTTTCACTGAATCATTGCCCATATATGTAGTTTACATTATTTATATCTTTGAGTTAACTTAATGCTTTGATATAGATCCCAAGGTGCTTGAAAACATTTTGTCTCATCACATTTCGATGTTCTCTGGAATTGAGTTAAAACACACAATTCTATTTCTAACACAAATCAACATGCACAATACTCCTACTCAAGCAGTTAGCAAGTAGTAGGGACCCAGGTTCGAATCCTAGTTGCCGCCTTGATTTACCACCCTCCCGGGCGTTCGGCCTCCGCCACGGGCATGGGAGAGGGGGAGAGAATGCCTCCTTTAATCCCATGATACTCCTACTCATGTTCTGCTAATTTACTAGTCTAGAATGAAGACGGAGATTGCACCTAGCAGAATTTTGGCATGTGCTTCCGCAGAAATCATCTTTCCATACACCTACTTCATATATTGATTGATTTGATTAATAGATTGATTATCTGCTTAGTACACCTGTAATTACCATATTCACATGGACAATTTTGATGCTAAGAGCTCGTATATGCTACATTATTTCTTGTCTTTTCATCTTCTATGCTACTTATAATACTTCTTTTGATTTGAAATTAAGATGTGGGATAAATTATACTTTTCTCGGCCATTTAGTTAGGATTAAGCATGACATCTGGTCTTATCATATTGATATTATTAATATGGTTTATTTTAAGCAATATCTATGTTTTTGGACATTTATGCAGTAGTTAAGTTAATTTTGTGAGAACTTATAAGGAGAGATATGGAACCTTTAAATCTCAATGAGAAGATGACCCATAGCAGAGCTGAATGGAGCTGAAAGGATCCATGTAACAGACCCTACCATGGTTGGGATTGAGGCATAAATAATGATGATATGAGACTTATGCAAACGGCTACTCAGTAACAAAATCAGTTTCATTCACAGTGAAGTCTCGCATCATACTAGAATATAAGATGACTTCATTGCTTTGTTAATTCAAAGATGCATCATTCAAAAATTCTAAACATTGGCAATGAATGTTTTGATTAGTTTGTTTTTTGAATGATTGTTCTTATCTTATCAGCTGAAAGCTGTCAAAAATTCTGGTTAAGCATGAAACTCACCTGATATTGGCGGATTGCTTTTGTGGGATTTAATAGGTTATAAAAGAGGACATGGAAAGAGCATTCAGAAACACAAATATGAAGCCTCTTGGACACTCGACATACCTAAGATTGCAAATCTTACGAGAAGTATTCTGGGATGTTGACGACAAACTTTCATGCCTTGTTAGTCTATCTCTTGATGATTTAAAGGACTTTATTCCAAGACTTCTTTCTGAGGTATATAATCTTCGAGTCAGATATATATTGATGGCCAAGGCATCACACTGTTTGAAAGAAAATATGTTTTCTATTATGTATTTTGTGAATACATCACGACTTTATGCAACTGATATTGTAAGCTTCTTTTGCAGCTGTACATTGAAGGTCTCTGTCATGGAAATTTATCTGAAGAAGAGGCTTTAGGTATATCTGATATTTTCATGAATATCTTTCCGGTAAAACCTTTGCCAGTGACTTCAAGGCATCAAGAACATGTTATTTGTCTTCCTTCTGGTGCCAAGTTAGTGAAAAGTGTACCCGTTAAAAATAAATTTGAAGTTAACTCTGTGGTTGAGGTAAAGTGCTTGCATACATTTTCTTTCTTAGTTGCTTCTTGGTTGTTTATAGAATTTTATGCTATATCCGTTGCTATTTCCTTTTCTTGTGGGAAGTGTTGTTTTTTATATATTTTCTATATGTAATAAGTTGGTTTACTCTATTCTTGTAATATATGGTTACTGCCTATAGTTTAAGTTGATCTAGTGTCATTCCTATATTAAGTGCCAATCACATAAATAGGGCAAGATATACTATGTTGATAGACGAAATACACAGCCGACTTGGTACTAAAGTTTTAAAGTGTGTTAGGCGTATCGAGACACTTTTGTTTACTCTATTCTTGTAGTATCTAGTTACTGCTTCGTTTAAGCTGGTCTAGTGTCATTCGTATATTAAGAACCAATTATATTAACAAGGTAAGATATACTATATTGATAGACAAAATACACACGCTATTTGGTTTTAAGTGTGCGAGGCATTTTTGATTCATTGAAAGGCGGTGGAGGCGTAAGCGTCAATGAAGTACTATACTGTTACACACACAGAACACCCCCCCCCCCCCCCCCCCCCCCCACACACACACACACACACACACGTAAATTTACAAAACAAGTTTCTATCTGAAAACACATAGGCCAAATCAGTTTATTCAGTGACAAGCTGGACTTGTTCCCAATATACCTAAACTAGAACCTAGAAAATAAAAAAGAATGGTCCAAACTGGACCAAACCTGTCTAATATATACCCAAACTCTTCTTTCGCCCTTGAGGTGTAACCAATATATACTTCTTACCAAAGCATGTTTTGGAGTTATCACACATTTTTGTAGGCACCCTTGGTGTAATTTGTACGTCTTGCCCCTATCCAATTGTTGAAAATTCTTCCATATAAGAAGAATATAAACAAGGCTGCAAGATATCAAGAAGTTGAGTTGTGGCTGCATGCTGCATTCATAGCCAAAGAAGAATATGTAGGTGAAGTAGTGGCAAACGAGAATTCCTCAATGGACGATATACAATCTGAACAAAGCTGTAAAACATCATGCCCTGGAGTTTTAATTGAGAAGCCACAAGCATCTAAAGCTGCAAAACATTAGGCGGCTCTGGAGTTGTAACTAAAGGCACGAGCATCTTAAGCTTGATATATGTTGCTAGAGGAGATGTTATAGTAGAAGTAGTAGCAAAAGGGCCCCTTCTGGGGGAGCTCCTACCATGTTGCGTGGGGGGGGGAGGACACCCCCCTCCAGTATGAAAAATATATCTTTGGTCCATATATTCATGATAGATATACTGCCTAGAAGGTGTCAAACAAGGCACAAAAAGACAAGATTGTACTTCAGTAGCATAGAAGCCCCCCCATAATATGTTTGGCAGTAGAGGTAACCACCGAGGTAGATTCATGAATACTCTTAATGACAATTTCAATTAAAACATGAAGTACAAATGTAAATGGATTATGTTGTTAGCACCGTGGTCTGAAATCCCCTTCAGAATCTTATGTGCCTGATCTAGCTATTTTGTAGCACATATTGAGGAGTAAGAGGCAATTGCGGCGAGTGATCATCATGCGATGAGCCTTGTGAGACTTTTTTCCCTTGCTGATGTTGCTACTCGATTTGGGATATAGACTTTAGCCCCTTGCTCCACCCAACACTTGGCTAATGGCCTGCAATAGGTGCGACAACAAGTGACTGACGTTCACAAATCTAAAGAGAAAAAAGACCAATCCTCCTTTGCTTGCTGATGATGCAGAAGGAAGGCCTTTTAAGGGAGTTTATGGGAGATGGGCGGGTGGTTTGGTTTACGGGAGAAGTTGTGAGGGTCGGAGGAAAGTTATGGCGAAGGTCTGGAGGGTGGGGGCGACATGGTGTGCGGGAGCTAATAGGGAGCATGGAAACATGATGAAGATTTGTAGCGGGCTGGTGCTAGCTGACGACAGTGGAGGTGTTGCTGGGTGTGTCGGATGCCGGGAGTGGGTTGTGCAGAAGTGGGAGGGTACGTGAGGGTGGCCGCCACGATTGGCAGGGAAGCAAAGAGGGTTAGGGGGTATCGGGGTAGTGGTTGGGTAACAAGATGCAATAGTGGTAGACTAGGTGTTAGAGGTGAACAAGGCTGTTGTTGTTGGTAGGCCGAAGCGGGAAAGAGAAGGGGCCTTGTCAATCGAGAGCCTGGTTGTGGAGGATTGTTGTTGGCGCGGTGGGAGGATGAGCGTAAGAGAAAACCGTTTGGAGAAGATGAGATCTGCGCTGGCCATGCGAACCGCACAAGGTCCCTTACACTCGGCTTCTCACGGCTCCGACCTTCTTTCCTTGTTCTATGCGGAAGTTGGGTGGGGGCATGGAACAAAATTTCGATCAAAATTGTGAAATTTCACTCGAAATTTCGTTTTTTTTTCAATCGAACATCGAAACGTCAGTATGCAGGAACTGGTTCGCAATTTCGCAAAAATTTTGCAGCGAAAGTCAAAATTTCGCAAAACAGGGGGTATTTCAGTGCAAAAAAGCCCAGTTTGGGCCTTGATATTGCGAAATTAGTGCAAAATGCAACACCTATTTCGCGAAATTGTGTTCCATCAACAGGATTTGCTGGGACTTTGATCTTTTAGCGATTTTTTTGTGATATCTTGCTCTCGAAGGCTGCTTTTTTGATTCTAAGGTATTTAACCCCTCTCCCTAGCCCATCTACTCCTATTTCTACTCCCTTTTAGACATATATTAGTAAATACTCCGAAAATCCTAAATTTCTAAGTGTCATTTCTCTTAAAATTCTCAAGGTCTTGAAGTGAACTTGTAATCTAAGAAACAATAGTGTGAAAATACGTATATCTGTACTTATTTTGAAAATCTAATCAACATATTTCATATTTATACACAAAATGGCTACAAAAGTTTTTTTAATGGAAGTTCTTATATTTTTGTATTTTCACTTATGTAACCCTATATATATTATAATAGTAGCCTTATACAAAATGTTGTGCAAGTTGTAACTTGTAACCCTAAATATTTTATTATTATTCACTTATGTAACCTTAAATATATTATAATAGTAAACGTATACAATAAATATACTAACCTATAATATTGTAACTTGTAAGTTGTAACTCTAAGTTATAAAGTCTGGTACTCTAGTTGTTTTAACTTGAAGTTTGCAAGTTTGTAATAGTCTAACTGTCTAACATACTTGACATTTCTGTTCATTTGTGCACGCACTCATCAAGACATGGATCCCACCCTAACCTCTAAACATATAAACTTATTATATAATCTAGTGTGTCTATGTTTAAACATTGTGTTTGCAAAATTCCATAACTTAATTCCTTCAGTTTGTCATCGAAATTGCCATCGAAGTTCTGTCGAAATTGTTCAACTTCCTTCACTTACAAATGTGGGAGACCCCCACCCCCACATATCCAATATGAAATATTATTGCATATTTGAGTAGATCTTAGCGATTAGATCGTCATGGTAAATTTTCATGATTTAATTCGCTTATTTGGTCGTCGAAATCATTAGGGCAGTAAATATCAAAATTTCGGCTGAAATTTCAAAAAATTTCTGTTTCTAGGCCATCAGACACGACATTGAAATCGGACATTTAATTCTATGGGTGGGGGTAGTGCAACTGTATGGAGGTGTTGGGCCCTTCAAGGGGTGAAGATGGACGATCCATCACGTTGCACGACCAGGGCTCCTTTCTGGCTGCCGTCAAATAACCCATGATTGTCAATTGGCTTCTTTTAAGTTTGTTGTACACCCCTAGGGTATGGAAGAAGCAAAGAGGTAAGAGGGAGGGTGTGTTTAAACAACAATGCAATAAAGCCTTTATATAAGCTTCTAAAAGAAATACTAAACAATTGGTAGCCAAGGCGGGACTAAATCACAAGCTTTACCAAACCAACTGGAAAAATATCAAATAACCCCTAAAACACAAGGAATCTAATAGAACATTGCAAATACTACTCAAATGACTATTTTAAAGGATACAATCATCCTACATTAAATATTATCGACAATGGCTGTCGCTTTGAGCTATAGGTGAAGATGTCATTGCAGACACGGGCAACAGAACAACTGTTATTGTGGGTATTTGGAATGGCAACAACCATCCTTGCCGCAGTAGCAAGCGAGTCAGTAACCATACCCGAAATCCAGATACAACTCCTCAGAGGCCTACACCTCTCGACCACCTTGTCAACTTTCTTGTTGTTTTTCCGCAACCAGGCACACGCCTTGAGTAGCCAGGATGAGGCGCATACCTCATGTACAATGAGGTCTGCCTATCCTCGAGGCATACTGAGGGCTCCTCACCTCAAGGAATAGTGACATTCACAATTTAGCAATGTTTTGGCTTGCCTTGATAGGTCGTATTTTTGGAAAATTCAAAAAAAAATTTGAAGTCCCGGCCAAATATTTGGAAAAAAATTATAATTAACATGTTACATAGATTTTTGTGTTTATATGTCTATGCATGTTTACACTCAAGTTATGTATGGATATGGTATATATTATGTATGCACATATACATATCTAGAGCTTGAGATGTATGCTACAACATGGAAATTAGCATAAATATGGAAGGGAATATTGTTTTTGCAAGATGTATAGTGGAAGCCTTTACGATTGTAGTGTAGGAGAGGAGGTCAATGCTCGGTTGGGGCACACCATAAGAGGGCCATTAAACTTCTTGAAAAAGCCTAACGTGGAAGTTAACAATGAAAACATTTTCGTGAACGTTTTAAAAAAAGTTTTAGTGAATCATGCAAATTCGTTAAAGCCATAAAATTGTGAAAAGTCGCCTATCGGCGATTTTTAAGGAAGAATATTCAACTGACAAAAATGTGAAAAATTTAGACTTTTTTAAATGGAGACATTTGTTATTAGGCATTCATGTGTACGTAAGGTTATAAAGTTCGTGAGATGTAAAGAGGCGTTTTTGTCTCAGTGAGGCGAGGCGTAAGCCTCGAGGTATTTGTGGCGTGATCCTTAAAATATGCATAAGGTGGTCTGAATAAATAAAATTATACATGCATATACATATTTGTATATATAGTGATATATGTGAATATATTATGTATATGCTTGTTTGTATGACATAAATCTATAATACTATAAAAAGAGCGAGTTTGATGCTGCACTCTCCTTGATTCATTCTCTTCTCTCCTTTTTTCAAGGAATTTTGCTCCTACAAATATTATTTCCACACTCTCCTATTAACTTTTTATTATCTTTAATTCTGTATTTATCTCTCCATCCCACCAAAACGGTTACTTGATTCTCTCCTTTCAAACAACCAACACAAATATCTTTTACCGTAGGAACTTTTCACATATGAATCTTTTCCCCGCATATTTCTAACAAATTTTATATGTCACGTGCATGTGCACGTGTGCGTTGACTAGTATATATAAACAAACAAAACTAAAATGAATTGGAATTATGCATGAAACTTATTAGAAAGTAATCAAGTATTAACCTATTTAGTTAATAGGTTAATTAGTCTATTATGTACATGGGCCCGTTTGCCCTGGCCCATTAGGGTTTAATCCGCTTCCTTGTAATTGCCTCCCCTCCTATATATAGTATAGGGGTGTACATATCAATATACAACGATTCATTGTCCCACACACTTGTCAACATGGTATCAGAGCGTGGCCTGGGTACCTAATCCTAGCCACCACCTCCGCTTCCCTCTCAAATCTCCATGCTCGATGCTGCCCTAGCCGCTCCTTCCTAGAGAGAGCAACATCGAGAGAGCACTGCCTACGGGCGACCACCGTCTCCATGGCTTAGGCTGGCCACTTGCCAGGCACTTCTCGGCCTCCATGGGCGTACTCTTCCTCTTTCACATAGATCTTCATCTATGCTCCGACGCCATCCTTCCCGACCATCTATGCTTTTTGATCCACAGTCAAAGTAGCCATCGAGTCTCCCTTGTGTCCGTCATCATCGCCTCAAGCAGTCACTTTCCCCGAATTCATCACACATCTTTGTACGTAGCTACCGCCATTGAAGCATCCACGTCAACTCACATTTGCCTTCAGCTCCAACAATCGTCTACAACAACCGCCACCATGTTCACCACCTTTTGCCCAGCCGATGTTCGCCCAACACTTTACCACTACACCACTTCTTGGGACCTTGGACAACAATAATTCCTATCCAGTTTGGATTGTGTCTAGCAAGGAGCCTCCACTTTTCATGTTCACATGATCTACATCTGTACATAAGACGACACTCATTCTCGTCGCCCCTTATGCTAATTCCCTGTGTTCTTTGTCTCCTTGACGGTGTTAATTCCCGTCAGATCATGCTCTAACGACAACCTACGCAGCATGTTGGCCAACCAACGACATGTAGCAGTCCAGAATTCACCTGTCAACTCAAAGGTTCGTCCATATTGCAAGTCACACGACGTGTTGCAGACCTACGTGGCGTGCTGACGGGAATCTGACATCTTCGAGTTTGCCCAGATCGCAAGTTACATGATGTGTTGACATCCAACACGGCGTATCGGTGGAGATCAAGTTTACACTTCCGATATCCTACGCGGCGTTTAGGATCTCCACACAACATGTTGCAAGAAGTCAACCATTTTCGAGAGAAGGAGCTACACGACGTGTCAACAACCTCACACGGCGTGTCTTCAGAAATCTGCCTCTTACCCTCAACAATCTACACGACATGTTTACATCCTACACGGTGTGTTGCAGACCGCCTATTTCAAATACAAGTTATGACGTCCTCCAAAGATCTATCTCTTCTCCAAACCTAATGATACTTGGAGCCTTTTTTTTGACCTAGCATAAATTTTTTCGTGGGGGCTCTACCCCGACACCCCCCATTTGTCGGCCAATGTCTTTTTTGGGTCAAGAAAAGATCTATTTAGTTTCTCTATTTGGATCTTATAACGGGTTGTTTTGCATACTGACTCCAGTTTGATTTTCCTATCGAGATTCATTTCGGTATGTGCCACTCATTTTTCAAAATTTCCATTCCGGCAGTGCTTCTCTTTCTACCGAGTTTCCATTCTAGTAGTATTTCTATTTTATATTTTTCCTTTCCCACCCTCCCACCCATCATGTGTGTGTCTTTCCACATCCGGGGGGGGGTCACATGCCCCTTTTCCACACCATCTACTCACATACGTCGTATTTGGTGTGCGGGGGATATAGAGGATAGGGAGAGTATGAGAGAGAGGAGGGTATGAGGAGAGCATGAGATAGAGCATGTGAGGAGAGAGACGAGATGAGAGAGATGATATATTCTAGGTTATCTTTATGAGGCTTTGTATTCTTCAGCACATCTGCTTTCCTGATGTCTTTGTGGCACGTCATTCTCACTTAGCATCACTTTACATGTGAGACAATGTTGAAGGATCTGACAATTGCAACATTGACACCAAGCATTTCGCATTCGTACCATTTACTTTAGGATAAGAGTTGTTGCGGCTAATTCCAACCTGTAGTTCCCTTTGGTGTTGATAACGTTTCAGTTGATCATTCTCGCTGCATTCCCATGAGACATACAATTGCTTCTTTTTTAGATTTCTCCGAAGCTCATCATCTGTCAGCCTGTGTATTTTGTATCTGCAAGGAGTCATCCAGAGTTATCTTAACTGAGCTACTTCGTTACGTCTTCTCCGAGTTACATCTGCTACTAATACTTGTTGAGACGACACCAACACCTCGTTGAGCGTGTTCGTGCCAAGGAACGAGGTATCCGATACCACTGCCGTTTCGACAAACTGGAAATAGGTATCTATCAGGTTATCGACGAAAATTTCAACATATGCAATCTATGCCGTTTCGATGCCAAAATGAACAAATTAATTCATGAAAATTTGCAAGTATAATCTCTTCACCTAAATGCATTATTTCATGCAATAAAATTCCATACTGGGTATGTGGGGGTAGGGGGTCCATCATGTGGGAGGTAAGGAGTCTATCCCGTTTCCTAGGGATTTCGATGACAAAAAGTAGGAATTAAGATTTGGAATTTTACTAACACAATCTATTAACTTAAATAGACACACTTCTGCTATGATATCCAATTAACAACACACTAATAACATGGTAACATACTAACTCATATCAGTTATATGTTGGGTGTCACGCTGGTATTTCATTGATTTGGGTGACATATTGCTCCCATGACATGTATATTATGTAAGCTTGGTTATGTGAAGGTACATGTTGCTCATACACGTGTACAATACTATATAAGTATAGTACTCATTCTATTATGTAAACAAACATATTATATTTTAGAATTTTATTTTTTATAGTAAGATTTTTAAATAGTCTAGAAAATAATAAAAATGGTATTTAATGATTAAGAAACATTTGAAGGCCTACTAAATAATAAATTGAACTTATATAAAATTGACAAAAACATATAGAAAATTATATAATTGAAGTTATATTTAACTTCAAATATATTTTTATCACTATATTTCTTTATATATGTTCACATTACTCTTTACTTCAGTTGAACTTCTACTAAACATTAATCTAATTATAAAAGTAATATTGTTTTGTTACTAGTAATTAGATAATTACATGATGATAGTAACTAATTGTGTAGGAATTAGCTAGATCTAATGAAAAAATTGTAGATTTACATAATATACTTATAAATGTATGTTTAAGTAGCATCGACCATATCGATTTTGGAGTAGTGCTAGGTTTTGGAGGTAGAAAGTAGGTGAAAGTGGAAAAAATTAGTAGAAAAAAGATACAAAGAGATTGTAAATGGAAGAAATTAGTTAAACTTACCTTGAATTGAGTTGATTTGAGCCTTCATTGCCAAAAATCACCCAAATGCACCTTCGTTTCTCTTCCCAAGCATCAATAATTTAAAAAGCGCTCTATGCGGCCGCATACGAGGTGCGAATCACCTTCCGAGTGCATACTGCAAATCCCTCCCCAAAAGCGAACCAGGCCGCATAATCGGTCACACAGCCGCATAAAAGATCGCTTAATCCCTGATTTTCAGATAGACATGTTTCCCTTTCTTCTTTTATACATTTACATTTGTATATGTTTGTTTAGATTTAGATCATAATGCATGTTTGCATTTATTTAAGTTGTGGTGATTGCATATTTGCATGATTGCGTCCATTATTCTTGTAATTGTACTATTTAGATACACAATTGTACAAGTTAAATGTATATTCATGATAAATATATATATACATATAATAATTAATAAGTAAAACATTCCAAAAATGCATATACTCTTGCATATACTCCCGCATAACGCATATACTCTACAAGGTGATCTCTCCGAACGCATAGCACATACCGCTTTTTGAAACTATGACGATCATTCTCGCAAAAATAGGTACACCCGTCGGTAGACCGTCAGATTCAGTCGCTTTTGGGAACTCAGTAGTGCATTTTGTACCGAAACCATCGAAACATGTCGTTTTTGGCGGTATACCCATTGGTAATTTGGTATACTAATATTTGCGAGCCTATCAGTACGTGCACATGTTTGCGTTAGTATCAGTATTTCGAGCGGTATACCGCCGATATCGTCGGTATCTCAGTCCATTGTTCGTGGCACGTTATGCACGTTTGTGGTCTTCTGCGCTAATTCTAGTTGGCTACACTTCTACTGCTACATCGACATTGTGCCTACGTGTTCGTGCCGCGTTATGTACGTAGGATGTGTTGATGTGCGCTTATTCCGCTCACACATTCCTCTCCAGCAAAGATGGCATAGTCGTAGTATTTGTGATTGTTTGCTTCAGTTGTTCTTCATTCCAAATGCACTTCAAAAGACCTTTCTCCAAAGCTTTGAGCATTTCCAACCTGCAGAACACACCTCAAAGAGGCGTCATCATATATTTAGTTAGGAAGTATTGTTTAAGGGGTAGTAACGATTTTGTATGGGGAGTGATATACCGCGTTATGTACGTGGGATGTGTTGATGTGCGCTTACATTCCTCTCCAACGAAGATGGCGTAGTCGTATTTGTGATTGTTTGCTTCAATTGTCCTTCATGCCTAATGCACTTCATAAGACCTTTCTCTAAAGCTTCGAGCATTTCTAGCTTGCAAACACATCTCAAAGAGGCGTCATCATATATGTAGTTAGGAAGTATTGTTTAAGGGGAAGCAACAATTTTGTATTAGGAGTGATATTTATCTTTTATCGTTTAATTGAGTCATGCAACTTCAAACTTGGACATGTGTTCACTCAGTCTCCAACTCAAGGGGGACTGTTAGAAAGTATTAGCCTATTTAGTTAATAGGTTAATTAGTCTATTATCTACATGGGTCTGTTTGCTCTTGCCATTAGGGTTTTATCGGCTTCCTTGTAATTTGCCCCCTTTTCTATATATAGGACATGGGTGTACATATTAATATTACAATGATGCAGTGTCTGACACACTTGTCAAGAAAACTTAAATCATTTAAAAAAGAGATTAAAGATCATCACAAGATTGAAGAATATATCATAGAAAACGATAAGATATCAATTAAATTATACTACTAGAATCGAAATATGTACTAAAAATAGAATTCGGAACTAGTAGGAACAAGTATCCAAAACTAATTGACAATGTGGTGAAATTCACCGACATAGTATATAAGGTAGCCAATAATGATAGATTTTGCAATGAAGCTTGAAAGACGTCACTCAGAGAATGATAACTAAAAATTTTAGTAAGAAAATAATTATAACTAACTACAACTCTGATTTTTTTTTTTGAATAAGCTGTTTGTAATACTCTTATTAGTAGAAAATTCACTGGTTCACATAATACTTGAGGCTCACAAGGGTTACGGCTTGATCCAGTAGATTGCACCTCTTCGCAGTATACAACTTTGAGACGAGCCTTAGACATTGTGAGGCATAAGCCTTAGTCCGGTACATCAAGGCGTAAGCCTCGAGACACAAATAGGATAGCCTCGCCTCGAGGCGTAACCCTCATGAGCCTCAAGGTGGGTTTTTTCAAAACAATGGGTGTATGTCTTTGGTTCTAGCCTTGGGGCACACCTTTTAATAACGAAGTGCAAGTGGCTAAAGTCTTAAGAGGTGCAATCTACTGGCTCGAATATATCATTAGGGATTCTTTGTGATTGTTTCAATGATCTACCGAAAGTTGTTGGTATCAAATTTTGCTGGTGTTCATAGGGTTGAATATCTCTTATCTTGTGGGTTTATAGGTGATTTGAAGGTTACCATCTCTGACTTACTAATTAGGGCTACTCAGTAGAAGCATTATGGGGAACTCTAGCTCATTCAATGTCTAGCATGCATTATATTATATATTTGTCATGTTTAAATACAAAATTTGGATAATCTCTTGTTTGAGAAACGATACATGTTACCATTCTTAATTACTTTTCTTACTTTTGGATCACACCGTGTTGTACAAATATTGCATCATTTGTTTTCCTTATCCAACTTGTATTTTACTCAACACATGTAAAGCATGTCTTTCACATATTAATTTGAAACATCAAATACTTTTTTGTTCCTCCATGTTCTTAAATATGTTGTGTCTGTGCGTATGTATGCGCATGCGACTTTTTTATGGTTTACCATTTATAATAGCCGTTAACATAGTAAAAAGTTTGCGGTGAAGTTCAAATTGTTCAAGAATCATAAACGAACTTTTCATGCCTCAAATGTCACAACCAATTTTGATAAAAATTCAAATTATTCCCGAATTCCATGAATTATTCACGAAGTTCAAGAATTATTTTAAATTTCACAAATTATTCTTGAATTTCATGAGTGATTTGTTTATGTAATAAGAACATGCTGTAAGATTTAATTATCGAGAATAGAGAGTCAATGCACAAATCATGTGTTGGCATGTGTAAAAGATAGATCAATGTGTGTATGTGTATATATATGTACATAAAAGTATGTATGTAGATAGGAATTTGAGGATGACAAAAGTCTTAGTTGATAATAAATCAAAAGAGCCACTGCCCTTGTTACGAATTCCATGTGAGTTTGTTCCATCTTTTTTAGTTGTTTGAATGCTTTAAATATGCTTTAGTATGCAATGATTTTGGAGACACGATTATAGATATGTAATGACTCATCCATTTTCATTTATCATTGTTAGAATATAACAGGGAACCCATCTACTACTTTTTTCATACAAAAAACTTCTTTCGTAATCCGTTTAATGGAGATACTTTGAATAATGTGAAGATCTTGGAACATGAAAAGCTGCACAAACTATAGAAGTATCAGGTCGAACAGTCACACGACGAAAGCTTTGGGAGAATATTATTGAGCAAAGGATAAGATCTATAATGTAGATATTCGATCATCAACTTCTTTTCATGCCTGGAAAATCCACCAATAAATGCTATTTTTTGATAAGGAGACTTTTGTAGAAGTAAAGAGAAAACAAAAAGACATTCGTATGCTTTTTATTGATCCGAGTAAGGCTTATGATTGAGTACCCATTGAAGTGTTGTGAAGGGTTTTGGAAAAAATGGTGCCCCAATCCAATACAATGATGTGAATAATACATGTATAATAGCTCAAATGCAAGTCTTAAGACTTTTGAGGAGGACACCCAAGGTTTCCTATCACAGTTGGCACGTTGACGTACATGAAGGATCAACCCTGAGCCCATATCGTCCTATGTTGGTTGAAGTGGATGTAGGAAAATGTGATAAGTTATTTTGCATAGGTTTTAATTTTCAAATGGATGGCGATATTCAAGATAATGTTCGTCACAAGTTTACAACAAGATGGTTGAAAAGGAGTGTAACTGAAGTAGTACGTGACCAAAAGATTCCTGTCAGATTAAAAAGTAAGTTTTTATGAAATAACTATAGAACAAATCATGCTATATGGGGGTTAATATCTGGCAGTGAAGAAACAAAGTCTCAACAAGATGAATGCGGCTGTATACATGTGCTAAGGTGGATGTGTGGGAAAAAAAAGAAAAGATTGCTTCAGAAATGATTATATCAGGAAAAAGTGGGGTGGGCAAGTATTGAGGACAAGTTTCATGAGGGTTGAATGAGATGGTATGGACATGTGCAACATGGACCGACTGAAGCGCTTATCTGAAACAATGCTATGGAGTCCAGCACAATCAAAGATGAAGATGCATGCTTAACTTCACTTCGGAAGAGCTTATAAGGAGAGATGTGAAACTTTACATCTTGATTATAATATGAAATGAATAAAGATGATTGCAAACTAAGGATCTATGTAGCCGATACCAACATGGTTGGGATTGAGGCTTAGATGATAATGTGGTTGATATGTATTGTATGCTTTTGTATAATTTTATCCCGATTATTTAACTGAAACTATACTGAATCGTTGCTGAATTTTATCTCAATTTTTTTGTATCATTTCAAAATGGTGATTTTTTTTTTCAAACTTGCTAAATGAATCGCGAATCCTAAATTTGAAACTATGCCCGAAGGGTTTAAAATCAATATGATATTTGTGATAGCTAAGATTGCATAATTTTGTGATGTCTTTGTCAATACATATTGTAAAGCTTGTACTACTTTGTTAGTTTTAAACTCATATGTGAAAATCAAATTTGCCTGTATTATTACAAAATTTGAGCTATTTCTGTGACAGTTCGACAAATGAATCTTGGATTTGTGATTAACATGAAAACACTTTTTGAAGAAATATATTTGTGTGCATGGCTGTGTTATCGCAGAATTTTGCATATTGCACATGATTCCTGATTTTGAATCTTATATGTGACTGTCCAAATCCTGATGTTGATGTGGCTGTTAGTTAAATTCGAAGACAAACTAGACCTATGCCTTTGTATTCTGATAACCCAATACATCTTCATTACTTTTAGATAGGTTGCTACAAACCAACAATTAATAATCCATAAAGTTCATCCATAAATTCTTTGAAGCATGCAAAATTGTGATAACCAATAACCATCTGTATTGCTTTTAGATAGGTTGCTATGATCAACAATCAATTCTCCATAACATTAAAAGACTCGTGTACTATGTCTTTGGCAAAGTTGCTCCCTACTGGCAACACGATGGCATGGACATTGTTAAAAAATCATTAAAGCATGCAAAATTTTGACAAAGAAATATGTTCCTATAGGCTATAACCATAAGATATCTAAATGGATTGATCATCATAAAAGGAATTCGACACTCCTTTTTTTTGAAGCAGAAATGTGAAACTTTTTTCAAACTGCGTATCACGTTCCTAATAAGAATGCTCAAAAGTTTAATATACTTTGGAGCAGTCCTTCATGAAATGGAGCTAGGTAACATGTGAATGATCTTCGATAAAGGCGAAAAAATGTTTTAATAGTAATTGTGGAATTATGTGCAAGGGAAACTCTATAACGCGGAATGGGTGGTATAGACGTAAAATGCTCATAATCTTGTTTGGTGACCACTGACACCTGAATCAAAATCTAGGAGGATGATGCTGTAGAAGTTTGATAGTGATACATGTTATTCTCAATCCGGTTGAGTGAGAGGAGCAACAGAGGAGGTGCCTTGACCATAAATCCTCATGGTCCTATAATGATGATGTGTAGGTTAACTGTGTAGTATGTAATACTCAGACCAATATTTGTTTACGCAGTTTCGTGTCTTTAAGTCTATATATGGTGCTTGCAAACTATGACTTAATTCATTGATATTTGATTTCACCTTTGAAATTGACTTGGAAATCTTCATTGAAACAGTTCTGTTTTTATTCACTCACACATGTAGGAGATCCTCCCCCTTCATATTCAGTTTGCATATTGTTGCATAAATAAGTGTATTTACACTAGTGGATCGATCTGGTCAAAATTTCATGAATAAATTCATACATGTTGGTGTTGAAACACCTAGGACGCATCTGTCAAATATCCATCAAAGATTTCTATAAATTTATTTTGTGCAGTTGAAATGGCATCTAAATTTGACATTTTCTTTCATGGGCATGAAAGATATGTGCTCCATTGTTCCTTTTTTTTTGTGTGTGTGTGGGGGGGGGTAGGAGTATTATATATCTCATGCAACTTGTTTCTATTTTTTAACAAGGTGTGTGTGTTAATGGAAATTTGCATACTCTACATGATTGCTGAATTTGAATCTTAAAGCTTAACTGTGCGAATTCCATGTTTTTGACTACAAGTAAAACATGTTTTAAGTGTAACATCTAAATACAAACTAAACCTATGTCTTGATGTAACAACCGAGTAACCCTCTTTGCTGCAACCATAGTTATCAAGGCTCCCGTCTAACCCCCCTAGGCTCTAGGTGGGCCACCTTAAACGGGGTGCCTAGGCTTTCAGATAACTAAAGGGATTCCTAACGCCTTTTACGCTCAAATTAAGACAGTTAAAGACCAAATTATCATGGATAGGTCTGAATTTGGTCAAACTAGATCAAGTTTACTTATTTTAGGGAATAAATAGGTCTGATTTAGGCTAAACCAGATCTAATTTGAGCAGATTAGGTCTGATTTAGGAGGAAGTAGGTCTGATTTGGGAAAACATGTCTTATTTGGGGGGATTAGGTCTGATTTTGCCAAATTAGGGCTCATTTAGGTCAAAATACGACAAATTAGGGTAAGTTGCGTTTGATTAGGTCATGTTATGCCAAAACTAGGCAAAATTAGGCTACTAAGTTAAATTTGGTCCAATTTAGATCATGTTAGGTCAAATTAAGGCCGAATAAGTCTAGCTCAGTTCATGACAGATGTAATGTAGGTGAAGTTATGATTGATTAAGCTTGGGGATGACCAATACAAATGTACATAGTGATGTATATATTTAGACATAGCTATATGTATATGCTAAATTATTTTTATATATGTAAACTATAAACATACATGAAGAATGCCTAGCCCCCCCAGGCTTCCCTTGGGTGGGAAGGACCGCCTAGATGCCTAGACAAGTATGACTGCTACAGCTAGAAATGATGTCCATAATGAAATAGAAAGGATGTAGATGTTGATTGATGGTTTTAGATAAGACTTCTATGCAATGTTTTAAAAAGCGGTATGTGAAATACGTGCGGACAGGTCACCTTATGGAGTATATGCGGTATGCGGGAGTATATGCCAAAGAATATGCGGTTTTGGATTTTTATATATAATTGTTATATACATATTCCATTTGTACAGTTACATATTTGGGCCCTAAGATTTGAGACAGATCAAATATAAAGTTTCATTGAAAAGTGAAGAGCCATTTAGAATGCATTCTAGAATCATTTGAGCATAAAATCCAATGAAGCATACACGAAATGGTCTACCACAACCACATAACAATGAAACATAAGAAAATCATACAAAAAGATGCTCCATGTCCTAGAGGTCCAAAACAACACACATTAAATGAGCATACAACTCATGTACTGAACATGCAACAAAATAGTACATCAAGACAATGCTATCAATAATCTAGGTTGGGTTGAGATAACAAATGTCCATCTTAAAATCGCCGACTAATCGGCCTTATAAGCGGCTAAGTATATACGGACAGCTTATTGGCCCATGCGACCTATTTTTGAAACACTGCTTCTACGAACCAACGGTCAATACTCCTTTCACAAAGGAGAAAGCCTGAAGCGTGGTTGATTTTTTTATTTTGGTGTAATATCAATGTACACTATACGATGTATCCATATGTTATGTATATGATTAGTGTTCTACATCCTACACAATCGTGTTAGAGTGAAGCAGTAGTCTAAAAAAACTTGAAAATCATTTATGCATGTCAAATATGATATTCACATGACACATTCAAAGTTTTAAAAACTGATAAAAAAGACCAGGCATCTGGAGCATGGTTTGCCAAGGTGGCCAGGCAGTGGCCCGAGCCTAGTCATTTTTCTCT
Organism: Alisma plantago-aquatica; assembly: GCA_963693085.1. NCBI lineage: Eukaryota > Viridiplantae > Streptophyta > Magnoliopsida > Alismatales > Alismataceae > Alisma > Alisma plantago-aquatica. The sequence continues at coordinate 1,846,807,104 of OY856409.1, forward strand.
TCTAATTATTGCTTACTATGAATATATAATATACAATATATATCGCATTTATAAGGTACATTGTGTATTTATTTAGTGCTCTATATCCTAAATAGTCATGTTCGAGTGAAGTAGAAGCCTAAGTATTCATGAAAATCAATTTTGAAAAATTTGAGAAAAAACTAGCTAGACGGCCACTTAGGTGGTCCTACGTGTACAAATGTCAATTTAATTGGGTGGCTGGCTCAGACGGACCCTCTTTGCACTTAGGTGGCCGCCTTGACAACTATTGTCTGAAGTCTAAATGGATGACTTGTTTCCTAAAATATTTGTTGAAGACATTAAAAAAAAAAAGACTGTGGCAGGTGAATTTTCTTGGTAGATATCTATGCTCCAGTTGGGGGTGTATGGAAGCGTTACATTATACCCCAATTAGCATGATAGATTATGTCCCACACTATTTTTTTAACTAGCCTGCTGCGTCAATCTTTTCTTTCAATAGCTGTATACCATCGTAATGAGTTGGTCCGGGCATTGATCAGTGGCCCTAGTAGTACATCATCTTCTTTCAAATTGTTTATAAGTTTGATATTGTTTGAAATTCATCTTAAAATAAGTAATGGCACTATTGCAGCTCTATTTTCAAATTGAACCAGATCTTGGAAGTAATGCTACTCGCATGAGAGCCCTAGCCGATCTTTTCTCCAACATTGTGGAAGAACCGTATTTCAACCAGTTAAGGTAACACACTTTTATATGATATGCCATTTGCTTACAGGCTAGTGTATGAATCTGAAGGACCATAATTGTATGGAGGCTATGACTCATCTTTGTTTTTTCTTAGATTCCAAAGTGTATGCGATTGATTCCCTTGCTGGTACATGATTCAATGTGGCTTTTGGGTTTCAGACATTAATGAGAAATCTATGCAATGCGTCTAGGCTTGAAAAGTTGTTTTCCTTTTAACCTGTATAATATTCTCATAAAGCATGCCTTCACATGATTTTAACTGTTTAATCATTTATGTAATTCATTCAATCTACATGGACAAACTTTGGGATGATAATTTTGGACGTAAGATCACATGGGTAGATCTTTCATATGGAAGGCTTACTAGACAAACGAGCCATTGATGAATTAACTAAGGACCTATCTGTATTGGCCGATACGAATGCATCGAGACATAGCATGAGTTGAGTGACGTTGCCGAAAAAGCAAACCTGCATTGTGAAATTCAGTATTTTTTTTAATTGTTCAAGCTCCTGCTTGGAAGACCCACAAGTGCCACAACTTTAGAGAAACTGGATAAATTCAATTTGGGGCTCCTTGTCAAACTTCTATTCCATTATAAGGAAGACAGTCAGGCATTGACCAATTATTTTGAAGACCATTATGAGATTCCGTTGGGAATCTGTAAACTTATATCCTCTTGTTGGATATACTAAATATGAAGTGCATAGTCTTGCTATCACAGCTAATGGGGTGAATGATAAGACCTTCCTGTCTATTTTCAGCTACATATTCTGGTTGAGATGTAGAGATTCAAAATCTCTCTTTATAAGCTCATCCCATGTTAATTTAGGTCTTCCTCTTCTTCTATTTATTGTGCTTGACTCAATAGCATTGCTTCGTATAGGTGCAAAATCATTTATATATATCTAAAAAACAAACACATTTGAAGAACACCTAGAAACACCTAGGCTCCCCTTGGGTGGGTAGGACCACCTAGCTGCCTAGACAAGTATGGCACATACACACACACACACAATGACTACCTCCTTTCTAGTACTATCACAACTTAGTCGAAGCAAAGTCATCATTATCATCTAAACCTCAAATCCCAACCATGTTGAGGTCGACTATATGGATCCTTCTTTTCCAATCAGCTCTATTATGGACCATACTCTGGTCAAGATGTAAAGATTCAAAATCTCGCTTTATAGGTTCTTCCCCAGTTAATTTAGGTCTGCCTCTGCTTCTTTTCATTGTGCTTGATGCAATATCCTTGCTTCGAATTGGTGCCTTTTTCGGTCGGTGCTGCACGTGCCCATACCATCTTAGTCGGCCTTCACACAACTTGTCCTCGATGCTCACCACTACCACTTAGTTTCTGATATAGTCATTCCTCAAACGATCTTTTTTTTATGTCTTTCTACACCCATCTCAGCATATGCATTTCTGCCACATTCATCTTGTTGAGATTCTTTTTATTCACTGCCCAACATTCACTCCCATATAGCATGGTTGGTCGTATAGTTGTTCTATAAAACTTATTTTTTAATCTGAGTGGGATATTCTGATGACATAATACTCCAGTCGCACTCCATTTCAACCATCCTGCTGTGATCTTGTGACAAACATCATCTTGGACCTCACCCTCCTTTTCAATAATAAAACTCAAGTAACGAAATTTATCACACACTGGTACATCCATTCCATCCAACTTGACTCCACCATTCACAAATTTAGATTGGCTAAAGTTACAATGCATATATCCAGTTTTGCTTCTACTGATCATAAATCTGTTAGATTCCAATGCATTTCTCCATACTTCAACTTTATCATTCAATATTTCTTTTCTTTCATCAATCAACACAATATCATCAACAAATAACATGCACCAAGGGACATTGTCTTGAACATGCTTTGTCAACTCATCCATAACAAGAACAAATAGATATGGGTTGTGTCGATCCTTGATGTACCCCTAGGAAGCATGGACACAAACACAGACACAGACACGGATATGGACACAGACACGAGACACTGTGGTTTTCAAAAATATAGGACACAAACACAACACTGGACACGACAATATATATATATATATATATAGCACATATTATGACATATTATATGCTATATGTATACACACACAAAATGATCTAAATAGATTATCCACGACGGAAATCACCATGAAATCCAACAAGCATTCTGCATATAACATCATATCTACAAGTCAAAATATCGATTAAATCATAACATATATTAAGATGCTTAATTATAAAATTACTGTAGAATTTTGGGGACAATAGTATTTTTATTGTTGGTGGAAGTAATGGTGAACATATTATCAAGAGGAAGGGAAGTGTGCAAGGAAATATATTGTTCCTGGTAGTGAAGGAGAGGAAAATGAAGGTATCTTGGAGGTCGAGAGGGAAGAAAAGGAAGGGCAATACACTGGAGAGCTACTTAAGATGGAGAGGCAAGAGAAGAGGAGGGGAATGAAGATGTAGAGAAGTAAGAAAAAGAGTAGACGTAGGAGGACAATATTTTGCTACTTTTGCCTGGAGGAGCAAAAAGAAGAGTAGGGGAGAAATGGAAAGAGAAGGTAGAACGTGAAATAAGAGGATGAGGAGCAATGTTGTGGCTGCTAGCGCATTCAAAATTTCAAATTGAAAAAAGGAGGGTCAGGACTGAGAAGAGAAATAAGATGGGGAGAAGGAAAAGTAGATGAGGGAGAAGCAGACACAAAGTTGGAAAAAAAGGAGATGAAGGAACATTTTTACAGCTACTGCAACTTTAGATTAGAAATAGAAGAGGAGGACAAGAAGCAGGAAGAGGAGGATGAGTGGGGGAAGCGAAGTAGGAAGAGTTACATTGAATTGGAAGAGAAGGAGGTGAATCCAACTGCTTTCCTCTTGGTTGATGTGGCAATCCTTGAATGTTGAATCAGTTGGTGGAGATGATATTGTAGATGATGGCTTCTATAGTTGCTAAAGAAAGGCATTAATGGCTTGCACGTAGGGCAAGGAGTAGTGGAATATCGAAGGTGGGATTTGGTGTCAATTCGCTTGGACGCTCGTTTACTAGATAGCGAGTTGAGTGCAGGAGAATTCCTTTCAGTAGGGCGAGGCCTTCCCCCACGGGCTTGTCAGTCAAGCATGGAACGAGCCTTGTCTACGTCTACGAGCCTTGAAGTCTTGGCTTTTTTTATACACTTATGCTTAAATAGGTTGAGATGGCATGTCTTAGATGTGTCCACAAAGTCTCCAAGCCGTTTCCGACATTGCAATAAATAATTTTCAAAATGGACGCATCGGAGGCATGCCCACCATGTGTTCAGGCGTGCCCAAGGTGTGTCCATGTTGGACACAAACACGACAATCTCCAAGAAGTGTTTGTGCTTCCTAGATGTACCCCAATGGTTATAGGAAAAGTCTGCGTCTGTCCTCCAGGAGTCCTAACACTTGTAGTTGAGTCATCATACATGTCTTTAATCAGGTCAGTGTATTGAAAAACACACCCTTTTGATTGAAAACCCTCCATAACACTTTCCTGGGTACTCAGTCATAGGCCTTTTCCAGATCGACAAACACCATATGAAGATCTCTTTGTTTTCTCTGCACTTCTCCATAAGCCTCCTTATCAAAAAAATAGCATATGTTGTTGATCTTCCTGACATATAACCAAATTGGTTGTTAGATATATTTGTTATCAATCTTAGCCTTTTCTCAGTAATCGATCTTAGCCTTTGTACAATGGAGGCAAAGTCCACAGAATAAATTAAACCATAAAGTGCCTTATTACAAGCCTTATAAAAAGGACTGAAAGTCCAACCATGATGAATTTTAAACAAAGAAATTCCTACATAACATGAGTAAAAGGAAACTGGTAACTATCTAGAATGGCTCCCCACCAGGTAGGATTCAGGAATAATCCTTGAACTGATGTCTTTGGTTTACTTCTCATGTTTCTCACATGCGGACATCTTGTCTCCAACAATGCATTAGAGAAATGATTATCAATTAGTGACATGAGTATTCTAGCATAGAAATAACTAGAAAGAAAAGACTATACATTATTCCTAAACATTATGCATGAAGGGCTAATATTAAAATCTATAAAGAACTAGAACATAAGCAAATGATTTTTTTTAAGACTTAGTTCGATTCCTTTTATGTAACTTGTGCTGGAGACATGTACTCTAGTACCTGGGTTTCATGACATGCACTTTGTTGCTTGGGTCATATTTTCTGTGTCAAACTGCACTCTCGTGCTTGGGGCCTCATGACCAAGGAATGAAGTTTCGTCAAAATTTCGTTGAAATTTTTGATTTTGAGAGCATCTGCTACGAAACCTCGCCACTGCGTCTCTATGTTGAAACTAGTGAAATTTATTGCCAAAATATCAAATTTTCCTCGGGAAACAGGAAAGTTTCCTTTCCTCCACCTATTTACATATACAATTTTATTGCATAATACGATGCATTTAGGTGTTGAAATCACTCCTGTAAAATTTCATGGCTTAATTTCTTCATTTTGGCGTCCAAACGGGCACAGTTCCATTTATCAAAATTTTTGTCAAAATTTCGATAGATTTCCATTTCCATGCCGTCAAAACGGTATTGAAATCGGATACCTCATTCCTTGCTCATGATTTGAACAAAGGCTCTAGATCACATCTCTCGAGTTGACCCACACTCTGGTGCCTAGGTCTGACTTTGTAATCTGATGAATATTATTTATTCTTGTCTTATCATGATAAATATTCAGATATTATCTTGTAAACTGAATTATGAAGCTTAATCATCACTGAGTGATCTTAAATACGGTACTTTGCTTGAAATCTTAAAACATACAACAAACAAATGATTTACATGATGATAATATGAAACATGTAAAAGTACTAAAGCGTGATTAATGTTGAATACTCATGGGCAGGGTTACCTACAACAATAGGGGAAAAACTCCTTCATGAGGTCTACTAATTCTCAAACCCTTAATTTACCTGAAATAACCAAAAACCCTAAGTTATGATCTTATAAACTCTAGATAGCAATATGTACGAAATCCCGTGAAAGCCCTCTACAATGAGGTACTAAAACCATGTCCATTAACTAAATCCCAAAAAGTTGATCAAAATTCATATATGGTCATTGTAATCTGACCATATATTTGTGTGTCTATATGTAAACACATATATGTGTGTATGTCTGTAATATATATACAATATATGTTTGTAATAGTTATAGATATATGTATGCAACATATATATATATATATATATATATATATATATATATATAGAGAGAGAGAGAGAGAGAGAGAGAGAGAGAGGCTAGAATACAGTCGAGTGTACAAATTGCACGATACACTCAAGTGTGTTTGTATATCAAGACTATTTTTTGCAAAATGTAAACCATTGATCTTCATCATCATACTACAACTAGGCTACATACAAATTTTGAGCCCATTTGGATGAATGTAAGTCACTCATCCAAGGGCAACAAAATCGACGCGCGAAACTAATTTGAAATGCATAATTTTTGCATTCTTTATAACATGACCTATAAATGTCCAAATGTGCTCAAATTTGCGTATGAGCTATTCACAAGATGTTTAAGAAGAGCAACGGATTAGATTTTTGAAAAAAATATTGCATCATGAAAAACTACTTGAGTGTATCTGCTCCGAATACACTCGAGTGTATTCTACCTTGACTCTCTCTCTCTCTCTCTCTATATATATATATATATATATATAGAGAGAGAGAGAGAGAGAGAGAGAGAGTCAGACTAGTATATATATATGTGTGTGTGTGTGTGCGTGTGCAAAACATATATACACATATATGTATGCAATATATGTATATATCCTCCAATTTTCCCAAACTTTTTCCAAATTGCTGACCGTATTTACTGTATTTTTACCGTGTGTTGACCATTTTTTGCCCGAATTTCCCACATAATTGTCGAATTCCGAGTATCCCAGCTCAATCGAGCATATCCCGAATACCGAATTAGTGACTATGCATGCAGGCGATCTGAAAAGCATACATGGCATTCAATAGAGGTTTCTACATTCTGTGAAATAACCGTGTTCTTAAAGAATGACAAGGTGAAAAAGTTTGCATTCTGCAGATGGGATTTTGGTTGTAGACTTGTAAGAATGATAATTGTAGACTGTCTGACAAGGACTATCTGACTTCTTGACAAGTGCTGACAAAAGTCATGAGCATATCTTGTAGATGGGAAGCAGGCTATTCTGCTTCAACAAGTCATGACCGTTCCGAGCCTGTGTTACGTCAGTGCTTCAGGTTGAGGTTGTGTGGAATACTTGTTTCTCGACATGCTTAATATTTTTTCTGCATGGTTTTTATGTTAGCCAGGAATGTTACAATCCAATCCTTCTTCTTAAGGAAATTCGGAGCATTGGTAAGAGTGCCGGGATTGTAAAACCTTATATGACGGGCTGTTTGGGGGAGCTCATAAAGTTCGCTGCCTGTATTCTCTATTTAGTGTGTTCTTCCATCGTTATATGGTGCTCTTTGGAAGTATATAAAAGGTGCCTTACTTTCTTTAGCCTGCTCTCACAGAGCAGTTTTAAAGTTCTGTTTAGGGGATACACAATCCATTCTGTCTTGTCATGATACACTGAGATGGCTCTTGTTACTGCCTTGTCATTGGCTGAGGTTGTGAGTGATGGGCAGGTCCACATGGACACAATCGAATTCACAAATTCAAGACATTATTTCTGGACATTTGATCTTACCCTGATAGAAGTGAGATTTTCTGCAAAAGTTAATTGATGATCTTTCTATTGCATCCTTTTCATTGTAATTCTTTACCACATTGCTTCTATAAATTTTATTCCTTTCTTGACGAGTTCAGCATCCACCCACAAACTAACTGGTTCTTCAAGCATTTTGATCAACATAGATGCATACAGTTTATTGATGACGTGCCCATGATTAAAAGTTTAATCCATGTAATTGTTGACTGACTATACTTTTTTTTGGCTCGGTCAATATGCACTTCTAAAGTTTGAACATATAACTTCTGCTTGTGTGCATAGCAATGACCTTTGCTCATGTGGATTTATGTAGAACAAAGGAGCAGCTGGGCTATACTGTTGAATGTGGTCCACGAATGACATATCGTGTTTTAGGATTTTGCTTTCGTGTTCAATCTTCAGAATATAACCCAATATACTTGCTTGGACGGATTGACTACTTCATCAATGGACTTCAGAAGGTTTTGGTATGCTACTTATATTCACTATTGTAAAATCAAGTTTCGTAATGTCATAGTTAGATCCTTCCATGACTATCTTATTGCTCAGCTGACTTGCACCTGTTTATGTATTGGAACTATCTGACATTAATGATTTTGAAGAATTTTTTATCACAGATGGTGGCTGTCATTAGATAAGATAGATGTACTTGTGGGTTATGGCAGCTTTTTGGCTATTTCAGAAACTTGTCTATCTTTACATCAACTGGAATTTTAGCATTCATATTGTGAAAGCATTCAGCTATAAATAAATACTAACAATAATGCATATGTCTAAATCTATGCTATCAACTTATTTCCTTTTTGTACGAGAATAGGGAATCTGTTCTTATTTTTCGTTTTTTTGTAATGTGAGTGTCTTTTTGCTGCACCTGCCTATGTGGAGACCGCAGTTCAGACAATGATGCACATGCTTTATGCCATAGCACTAAACATCAAAGACATACAGCAAAAAATGGCCAATGTTGCCGATGTTGACAGTCAGCAAAGTTGAGAAAGGGTAAACTTCAATATTCAGAAAGTTCGGCAATACTTCGACAAACATAGACAATGCCAATCTAAATATTGATAGTATCACCCGATCCAATAAATAGTAGGAAAAGTCGAAGACATACTACGCCAATGTCAACCAACCTTGACGACATTGTTGATGCCATGCTTTTATGGTGGAATAGCTCTGCTGCTACTTGTCACTTGGAAAAAGAACCCATTAGAACTTAATATAAGTATCTTTATTGGTATTTTTTTTTGTTTTCGTGCTAAAACTACTATATGTATTCATCCTCTTGTAGATCTACTTTTGATTGACTAGGTTTGATGTAAAGTGAAATCATCGAAAACAATTTCTTCGCTCCTATTTCACCTTGATTACGCAGATGTGATTTTTTTTGAAGTATTCATGTGTTGTGGCTTGTGGGTTCTAACACCTAATACGACTATCATTTATGTAAATGTATTACACCAAACACCAAAGTTGTGTATATAAGCACATTTTTATTAAAATGATATTGTTCACTGTGACTCTTTTAAGAAATATCCTATATAAAACTAAAAATTTGATTAAAAATGCAAAAAAGTAAAGTCATTCAGGGCACCGCCTAGGCGGTCTAGGCTCGAGAGGAGGTTTCCAGCTCTGGGCACCTAGGCTCCCAATGGACTGGGTGGACACTTAGAGCTTTTTGTCCCAATTTGCGTCATTTTGGCACCAAATTAGGTCAAATCAACTCTAAATTTTGCCAAATTAGGTCATGCATGGTCATTTTAGGGCTAAATTGTTTAGTTTGTGTTAGATTCATATCAAGTTGAGTTTTATACGGTGTGATTTATGTGATATTAGAGTAAGTTAGGTCTGATTTAGATCATATTAAGTGTCAATCTAGGTAAAATTAGGATTAGTTAAGATCAGGAAACCAATATAATATACCTAGTAAAATGCACCTATAGTGATATCTAATTCAAACTAAAGAACAAGTATAAAATTATAGAGTTCATAGAACGCCTGGGCCACCTAGGCGATGGTACCTAGCCACCTAGGGGACTGGGCTCCCAAATCCTGGAGGCCAACACCTAGTTGCCTAGACAACTATGTAAAAAATAGGATTCGTGTGGAAATGTTGATCAATTGTTTATCTTCTGTTTTGAACTATTTTTAGTACTGTAAGCATGTCACTTGTTAGTTATTATCAACTTTAACTCTCTATGGTATGAAAAATTTGATGATAACAAATTCAATATCTATATGTATCAATATGATTTATTATTGAAGAGGATACATATATATGTAATTTTTGAGCTAAATATGATGATTTAACCAGATTTCATCACAATCTCCCTATTTTTAGCTTTAATCGCATTTAATTTTCATTCTTATTTGGAATCTTCCTCGAAGTTCCCTCGAATTTCTGAAAAACTTCCACTTCCTAGATAGGCCTGCGGAAGGCTCAATAAGTCAAGGGGACATCCTCTTAGCAAGGGGCCTTCATACTTGGTGAGTGCCTTAGCTAGTACCCTAATGTAGTGTTGTATATCAATTAGTCTTAGGCTACGAAGCTCATATATGGATACAATCACGAAAACACGTACAAATATGTGATACACCGATTTTGAAAAATAAGGATACGGGTACCGCGGTGGATAAAAAAATATTTTAGAATTGAATATATGCCCTTTTTTCATAAAAGTAAATTAAGACCATCTAATTTATTATAAAATAAATATATATTTAAAGGCATCTTTTCGTAAATTAGGATCATCTAATTTAGTATAAAACAAATATATATGAAAAGACATCTTTAAGGACATTGACATATTTTGATCTTTGTTTGACCTCATGGCCAATCTCTTGCCTTCGACTTTGGTGTTCTATAGCAATTTTTGGTCAAATTTTGATCCGATTGCATGGACTCTTTAGCAACTGCGCTTTTGCCCTAGTATATGATCCCTTCTACTCTTTGTTCACATAGTTATAACAAAATACTATTGCTTCCCTTTCATGCTTCCGGTATTATAATCACATATTTCTGTGGAGGTGCATGATCATCACACTTGGTTGCGAGACATGTCCTTTAATAAGAGCGATTATAAAGTCTGGATAACAAATATAGAGCTACTAGTGTAGATTGTAGATTGGATACTATAAGGCAGAAACAAAGATATAGTTCAAGGGGATGGAGTATATGGCTCAGATGAAAAAAGACCTAAGAACTACGCCACAGAAATATCTGGAATTTGGATACAAGTGAGACTATAAGAGGATATTCTTAGCAACAGAATACGAAAGTATTGGTTAGCATCATTATGGTTCAAAATTATAACAACAGGCACCCTAATTAATTGATATTTCATTTTTATATTGCCATTGTCATACATTTTATCCATAATCTGGGAGGGGTCAATTTAAATAACAACTAAGTTTATAAAACAATGCATCTATAGCTTTATAATTAAAATTCAATCTTAAATCATTGTAGTTCGAACTTAATTAAAATTTGTGAGCCAGAGTTCCAAAAAATTTGGAACTAACAAGAAGTTACCAAAACAGTTTCAAGAACTTGGAACTGACGGTTACTTATTTTTTGAAGGTCACAGTAAGTTACTAACAAGTAACAATAAGCTATTTTCTGCAACAAAATAACAACAATTTTATTAGAATGTCAATTTTGCTCATAGAACAGTGTTGTCTAGATCCATAATTACCATACAGTGATTCTCGTAGTAGTCCCAAAACTCTCAAAATTTTATTTCAGAGCCAAGAATGGAATGTTATGATAAATATAGAATAGAACTAACATTAGTAATTGTCACATACTGATAGTCATAGACTTACATATGTATGCATCTCTACATAGAACATCAAATATATACATATAATACTCTATATATGTTAAACATCACATATATAAATAAATAAATAACTAAATGCAGAAAAAAGGCTGCGCCCAGGCTCCCAGACACGCCAGGCCACCGCATGGACACCTTGACAACTATGACTGCAAGATTAGCATCATTCGTCTATTGCCAGCTATTTTTCTGTTTTTGTAGTAATTGGGTTATATGTTAGTCCTGTTACAGAATGTGTAAAGATCCCACCCATATATCAATTTGGATGCTATCATTCAGTGTAAAGAGCTTAATTTCCTCTTCATTTAGTGAATTGTGTTTTATGATAGTCCTGTTACTTTTGTGTAAAGATCCTACCCGGAAATCAATTTGATCCCTGTAAATTTAGTCAAAGCAGTTAGGGTTTTCAGTTTTGGTCAAAGGGGTTTGAACGAGCTGCTACATTAGCATATAAGAACAGGCAAGAATAAAAAAGCAACCCCAGTTTAATGACTGAACTTGCGGCTGGGTCTCATTGAACCACTTTACATTGGACATGAACTTAATGCATAGAAACCATAGTGTCTGCCTTGTTAAACAGGAATTTAGCTTGACAACCACTCAAGGACTTGACAAAAGATCTCTCAAGGTTCACCCTATCATGGTACTAAATGTGGTTGACCTTGGGTGAAATTTCGCCGATTTTTTTGATGTCGATAGCTGGCGATGTCGATTCCACATAAACATCCTCATTCCACAATATCCGCGACATTTCATCGAAGTTGTCGACATTTCCTTATATGTCGACAAAGCTGGCCTAGTCCCATTCAAAAATTCCACAATGTCCTCGACATTATTCAATGTTGGCGACATTCTTCTGATGTTTTGTGGAGTTTGCTCCGTGAGGGGAAAAGTGTTAGAGCTTGAGGTAAGGCAATTTTGATGTTATTTTTTATTATTCTAGCCTAATATTAATAGATTGACCCCCTCTCTGCTAGATCTACCATAGATTTACACCATTTTATGTAGTTTGTTTATTGTCATAAATTTTCCGAAGACGATCGTATGTAATCGTGTAATTTTCTACATATGTAAACCTATATGGATGGCTATATGTAAACATATATTTGTTTTTAGCTAGATTTGATGAAATCTATCGATTTTCATCACAAAATGACTATTTTTAGCTTAATTTTTGTCGAAGTTGCGTCGAAGTTTGGTTGTAAAAATCCTCGAAGTTTCCTCGACATTTCTACTAACTTCCATGTTCACACCTGTCGAAGTTGGCTCGAAGTCGAAGTCCTATTCCATGCACTCTGTCACTAGATTAGGATAGTACCGTTATTTTCTTCTTGAAGAAACATGGTTCGAGGAATTAGAGTAGAAGCGTTATTATCATCATGGCTTCTTCTCTTCCATTCAGATCTGTTCTGGTTCTTTTTCATTGACTCCTGACTCAGTACCAGATTTTAAGCACAGGTGTTGATTTCTTACCCTTGGAAAACACCAAATTACCCCCTATTTCCAAAAAATAAACGCTGCTTTGTCGCAATGATCTTGTGAGTTGTTAGTACTTCCAAGAATCATTTCAGAACTCATGGCCAATTGTAAACATAAGATTGGGATCCATTGGTGTCTTACTAGGTCATTTCTCAAGCATGCATGTCTTACAAAAAAAAGCCTCCTTTGTCTTGTAAAACTTTTGCATAATTATTTGGTACTTATATCTAGATATTAACCCTAGGTCCCTAGGATCAAGGTGATCACTGTAGAACTGATGCAATGATTGGTTTTTTGTATCGACATTCCTAAAGGATCCGCAAAGCAGTGTCTCCATTGGATACTCTTCACATGCATTGATACGCAACATAAGATAAAAAGGCTCTTATTTTTCAGGACAAAATCCATATTACACAATCACCTAAAATATATAACTCTTGGCATGCATTGATATGCAAGATAGGTGAAAAAGGCTCCTACTATTCAGGACAAAATCCATACAAAATCATTTAAAATATTTAACTCCCTAGTCCATTGCCTATCATAGAATTGTGTTATTTTTATATTCCAATATAAGCTTAATAATGTCTTATCTGACAGAATAGTTATGTTATAACGAAAATAAATTTCATAACGAAATGACAGTTGAAGCCATTAACGTTGCCTTCGTAACGATATATATTAATGGTTTTATTGTTTGGACATTGATTTGGTTTTCTTTTAAAAGCAACAGCTAATGTTAAATATGTTTCAACAGAACGAGCTTGATGATGAATCATTCGAGAGTCATAGAAGTGGATTGATAGAAGAGAAGCTTGAGAAAGACCCATCTCTCACATATGAGACAGATCACTATTGGACAGAAATAGTGGATAAAAGGTTTTCTTTCTGCTCGTCATCTTTTTAATATAATATACCAACCTAAGAGTGCAAGTTTTATCCAAATAATAGTTCATGCTGAACTGCTAATCTGAGAGAATATAAGACTATATAGGTGATGCAGCTACCCAGATGTTTTGTAGCTGCCTTAGGCAGCCGCCAGAGAAAGTGTGGGCCTGCAATTGTTTCATGATTACAAAAAATGTTCATCTCCACAAACAGAGAACTCTGTAATTTGGTATTCCTTCTTTGACGCCATTGTTGCTTCTTCTGTGTTAGATATGTATTTGACGTATCAAAACGAGAAGCGGAGGAGCTTAAAACCATTCAGAAGAAGGATGTCATACAGTGGTACAAGACATATCTCAGACCATCTTCTCCGAAGTGTCGCCAGCTTGGTGTCCATGTATGGGGCTGCAATGCTATTATAGATAATAAAGCTGCAGCACCAGCGAAGTTGTGGACTGTCATTGATGACATTCCGTCGTTTAAGACGTTGTCCAAGTTTTATGACTGCATCTGTTGATTGATTCATGGGGAAGGATGTCAAGTGACACATTATCATGTCAAGAGTTCGTGGGAATCGCGTCTGCAATAGATGGGCACATATGGCTCATTAGGAATTAATTCGCTGTCTCTCCGCTGTGGGAACTACGAGCATTTGATTATTCAACCGACACAATTTTTGGGGTCTCCCCGTTAGCAAGATAATCACTTGTTCAATTAGGCTTGCTAATCACTTGTTCAATTAGGCATTTGGCCATGTACCTCTAAACGGATATTACCCATGTGGAAAAATTCAATTTGTTATTTTCCATAAAGCTACCTGTAATGCAATCCTAAAGCCATGGATTGCCCTGTTATAGTCTGCGATAAGAAGAAAGATGATGATATGTAACATTTTTGGGAATTGAAATGCCTCGCCTTTATTGATACTTAGAAGTTTGTTTTGATGAAACTAATACTAATAATTTGCTCCCCAGCAGTGATGGTTTTTACGTCACAGTTGCGACGTTTGCCCGTTATTTTCCCGTGTTGCTATCAAGTTGTGAGCAAATACGTTGACTTTACATTCATTTCCACTTTTTGAAGATAATCTATTCTCAGATGCTGAATTTTAGCTATAATAAATAAAGTTCTACGATGGAACAGTTATTAACGAGTAAGCCTTGCTCAGTTACGCTAACAACGCCAGTGAAGGAAAAGGACGTCCAAACTTTGCAGGGTAGTTGAAAGCAACAACGCATGCACCGAAACAGAGTGAACAAATGATGGTCTTGATTCATACGCACCCCGTGCAGCGCATTGCCGTCACCTGCCTGCAATTCCTCGACCGCCGTGAACTCTTCTAGGGGTGAAGTTAGATGGCCTCGTCTTGTACTGTTTGCAAGTGTACAACTTCCGTCATCCCTATAGCTACCCCCTTCCCATACGTGCTGCACATGAGGGACTAACGCATGGTCTGTTTCCTGGCAGTTTTGAGTTAGTTCCCTTGACTTGGTGTGATGCTTGCTTGGTGCTTCATGCTTGGAAGCTTGTGCTTGTCAGGTGGCTCCGCACCTTTTGCCTTTGATGTGATTGGCTCAGCTACTACGTCTCTTTTTAGTGTTGTCATGATCGCTGTAGTAGTTTAATCGTCTTCTAGAGTGCTGCTACGTATTCAACCAAATCACTTGCCCTAAGTTAGATGGCTCGAAACAATCGGATTAGGGTTATTTAAGATCAGCTTTATCAGAGACTGTATTTAGGTGTGGCACTAGGGCCATAAGTTATGTTGCCTTTTCTTTCTCAACATTGTTACTCCTAATTCACATAATTTCAACCACCGTCATTATTCCTGCCAACAGTTGCTGTATACCATGTTTTTGTTTTCGACTTGGGCCCTGGTCTTTGCCTCTGCCGGTGCAGCTTGTTACGTTTCTTCCCACCCATCATTTCTGTCACCCATTACACGTTTATTATCACATTCATTGCAATAACCTCTATCAACAACACCGTCTCCACGACACCCCGTCATGTTTTCATTGTTATTCATTTTGGTGCGCATTGAGTGTCCACAGTCCGAATTGCAAGTGAAAGCGAGGATTGCATAAATTCTCCACCCACAGACAACACCTGCACATTTGAAGTGTGAAGCGTTTATGTAGGAAACATATGATAAACAACTTTGTTACTGACTCAACTCACTTGCCTCTTCAAGTATAATGGATCGATGCAACATAGGTCGTTTCAAAAGGACTTAACATTGCTAGGCGTAGGATCTCTAGTCTTTCTACAAGTTAGGTCGGTTTAAAATGTGAATTGAGCTTGCATGAACCCAAAACTAATGAACTGAAAACAATTTAATTTCTTTTACTACAAGGGAATCATCACATGCTAAGGGTTTTACCTATATACCCATGCATCTCTCGTAAAAAAAATCGTATTATGAACAAGTGTTAATCGTTCGTACTTGAAAATAATTGGACGGTGTATAGCCCTTGTCAATGTATGGATTAGCAAAGTCTACACTTAGTACTCGCGTCACTAAACAAATTATAGGCTTCTTGCTATTCCCCCTACTTATCCTAGCCGCTCTTGTTGATTAGATTAATTGATCTCAATGAAATCTCTTTACTCCCCAACATGCTCTCTCAACATACATAAAAAAGTGAAGACATGTAATCAAGTATGGATTACTGCTGAATAAGAATTGGAATAAGCAATTAATTCATTAAGATAGTTTGCTCAACAAGATGTGACGTGAAAACTACTCCCCTACGACTCAAGAAAAATTACTACTCGCTCACGGTACGGTCATGCAAACAAAATTCAAGCATAACAATGAAATACATCATGGATCAACATATAATAATCTAGACACAAAAGAGGAGACCCCGAGATCTAGATGGAGTGTAAGATAAATGATCTTGGAGGAAGGAACAAATGGTGGCCATCGTGGAGACGATCCACTCCTACTCTCCCATGCTTCTAGATGGTGCAACTCATCCCTTTCTCCTTGCCAACAAGTCTGCCATCTCTCTTGACCTAATATGAATCCGATTCCACTCTTAGATGGAAGTTGAACTTGTGTACACAATGATAACTAACTGGGTTTAGGTATTTCCATCAACAAACATTTACAAAGTATCGTAACTGACCTTTATGCTATATAACTAGCCAAATAATAGAAGTGTCGAAGTCTGTCTACAATTTACATGGCATGTAATATGGAATTACATGGTGAAACTTTTAGTCAATAAATTGATAGGGAGTTGATGAAAAATCATAAAAGTGAATTTAAATTGTGCAAATTCTGAAGCTCCGTCTCTTTGCTAACTATTGAGGAACACATTGTGTAGCTGGTATACACGTCATATAATCTATGTGTATCAACCCTTATGCCTTCTGATCTTCACAAAAGTTGACGTATCTTTCATCGGATTAGATCTCGAGTCTTCCTAAGCGGAAGTGTGGTAAAATGATAGTACCAACAATCAAAATTATTAGGAGAATTAAATAACAATAAAGAACATAACTTGGCATTATTTGTTGTCTAAAGGAGGTAAGATCAGGTGATAAGTGTGTAATGAAGTCACTACAATTTAATATTGTTAGAGAGTCTGTTTATTAGTTATTTATATTGTCCTTGTAATATGGGCCTCACTCTGTCTTGGCCCATTAGGGTTTAGTTGTGTCTTGTATGCTTCCCTGTTTTCCTATATAGAGGAGCAGGGTTGCCTCTTATCAATATATCGACTAGCCGTCTTTTACTGTTTAACATGGTATCAGAGCAGCGATCCTAAGCCCGAGAGAGAAAGAAAAAAGTGTCTCCTTCCCTTGCGGGCGGCCTCCGCCCCTGGTGTTGCTTGGCTGCCCGCAAGGACTTCCTATGCTCATCCTTTCCTAATTGCTGCCGGCCCCTCTACACCACGTTATTCCTATTGCCTACATAATCCCAGCGTCCCGCACCTGTGCACTGCCCGCTACTCCAGCGTCGACCGTATTTTTTATCCACTACCACCAAGCCACTGGTTATCGACGCCCCCCCTGCCACTGCCTACCATCGCCGGTCCTTGGTTCCTTCCCCCGCCCTCCCTCGTTCCGCCCTTCCCCTATATAGCTGGCCGCCTTGGTTTCTGCCTATCGGCGTGCTGTTGTCCACGTGTGGTCTTGCTGCTCGCATTACCACCGATCCTAAAGGCCTTGCCTTTGGGCTATAGAGTGCCTGGCGGCTGCTTCCTTGATGCATTTGGCGGGATTGTCCCTTCCTCCCATCCTCGGAGGATCCGCTTCACCTTGTGGGTTGCGTTCCTTGCTGCTGGGTTCTGTGCGGACTTGGGCCTTGACCCTTGGCTGCCTCGTGGCCCGACGATGGGGATCCGCTGCTCCCTCTGCCGCAGCGACTGGATTTTGATGAGTTCTTGCATCTTTGAGGCGGTGGCTTCATCTGGTTAGAGATAACGTTGGGTTCTTCTCCACCTTGGGGTTGGCTCGGTGCGCTTCCCTTGACCACGCCGTCCCCGCCGTCGCCCTTGTCGGCTTGTGGCATCTCCGGGTGTCAGCCTGATGATGCCTGTTGGCCCAGCCGGCCCCACCCCATCCGCGGATGCTTGCTCCCAGCGGCTGCGCTGTGCAAGCCTCCTGTCACAGCCTCCCCCGCCGTTGCTTCTATGCTGCTGCCTGCCTGCCGCCAAGGCCCCACTACTGTCTGCCACTCTGTTGGCCATTGATACGCAGCCACCCCACGGTACTGTTGTTGCCTAGTTGTTGTTCGCTGCCATGTCCACTGTTATCACCGTTACAACCCCTTGTCGCCGCCATCAACCTGCTGTCGTTGCTGCTGCTAAGTAGCTACGTTGCTGCCCACCACCTTACAAACTTCTCGGCATGCTACTGCCTGGCCAACTGAGCATCTCTTCGGTTTCATTGAGACTTCTTATGACTAACTAGAGAAAATTTTGATGGATTTTATCCGTAATATTATTAATCTTTATGAAGATTCGTGCTTGATTTCTCTTCAAAAATCATTGTAGACCTTTTTTTCCCTCGACTCCCGCCCGCTGAGTGGGACCCCCTAACTGGGGGGCCGCGCCCCCCAAACCCCCCGACAGTTCTGTGAATTGTTTTTCTGGGGAGTTCCTTTATCATTATCCACCCCAACCACTCTTGATTCTTTCCGTGGTTGGTGTGAGGGGGAGAAATAGAGAAGAGATTAGATGAAGAAGAAGAATTTCATTCTGCTATAATTGATGCTTTATGAAGAGGGAAGATGATGTAGACATTTGTTGCTGACTTTACATGGAGCTTCGTCTACTGGAGTTATTTATTTGCTTGCTACTCTGCCTACTGGTCTTCTATCTGCCTATGTCGTCGACTTTTTACTGCTGTGCATCAGCACTCTCTGGTATGTCCGTGCCTTGTTTGCATGTCGACTCTCTACTACTGTGTACCAACACTCTTTGGCTTATCCGTGCTCTGTTTCGCACTTTGACCCGTCCGTACTTTATTTGTACGTTGACCTCTACTGCCTGTGATCCAACACTCTCTGGACTTTGCTGCCTGTGACCCAACACTCTCTGGACTTTGCTGCCTGTGACCTAGCACTCTCTGGCTACTACGACGACGACGTTGATGAAGACCTTGGTGCCTATCCACTATTATATCTTTTACTCCAGATGATTGTGATGCTGCTTATTTCTGCTCCAGATGATCGAGAAGCTTCTGCGACCTACCTGCTTGCTTGGAGTATCTACTTGAGGGGGAGTGTATGAGTATATGTGTGCTTTATTGTAATATTGAGGGGGAGCAATTTCTTGTATGGGCTTGGTTTATCCTTTTAATTTTGTCTATTTATTTTCTAGTTTGACTCTCTATCTGCAAGCTGATTTGGGATTCTCCCAACTTCAGCTTGAGGGGGAGTTTTAGAGAGTCTGTTTATTAGTTATTTATATTGTCCTTGTAATATGGGCCTCACTGTGTCTTGGCCCATTAGGGTTTAGTTGTGTCTTGTATGCTTCCTTGTTTTCCTATATATAGGAGCAGGGTTGCCTCTTATCAATATATTGACTAGCCGTCTTTTACTGTTTAACAAATATAAAAGTATTGATCAAATTTCCCCATGATTAAACCATGTTGTATCCTCAAACAATCTAAACAAATAACAAATAATAAAAATCAATGTACATGAAGCTCATGTATCAACTATTCCAAATGTGATTTAGCATGTTCCTATTTCCAAAATTCAAGGTGCTAATAATCCCAACTCGATTATTAAAATTTATGAATTTAATTATTAAATATGAGAGATGAAATATAAATGAGGATTTCAAGTAGATAGAAATGCTAGGGTGAATCCAATGCTCATGTCAATTTTAAAGTAGAAATAAACTGCAATCATCCCAAATATTATTATGTATCATATTTTTGAAAACTGGATTTTGCAAAAGCAATTTATGTATGTCATCAATGTAGCACATATGTTTTTGAATTTGAAAATCACATGTTTGGTCACTCAACTTTTGGTAGAGACTTAATCTCACATGGGATGTTGATTGGAGCCAATCATCCCTCTTTAGTGGTTAGCCTACAGACGCGGCTCAGTCCAACCTACACTTATACTTCGACAGAAGGAGAAGGGGATTCCACATAGCATTGATCTTCCATGACCAATTCAGTAATTTCAACCTAGCAAGGCACACAATTCGGGTGACTTAGAATATTTTGTAGGGTTCTTTATTTCCTGAAAAGATTGCCCTTATTCTAAATTTTTAGATTTGGGCCCCGCTTGGGAACCAGGCATGCCTATTCTAAATTTTATTTCCCATGCAAACATGAATCATATAAGTTGCAGTGCAAAATCAATTTTCACTGATTGTAATTCTTCTTTAGAGATAAATTCATCTAAATATCCACAAAAAGCATTCACATGCATCAATTCACATCAACTTGCTATTCAATCGATAAACCCACAATGAGAAGTCGGCTACATGTTAGGTTAGCTAAGAATAATTTTGTAGTTCATGCTAGTATGTAAATGTAGAACTATAAAATTTTGATATTTTTTTGCAAATTTACTAAATTTTCCAATTATCAAATTTTGTTGGACAATTGCTACAAACTGAGTTATGATTTTTATAAGATATCTCAAAATGAGGACAACATACAATTGTGTAGCTAAACAGAGTGCCCAAGACAATAACCAACAAAAATGCTAAATGATATCATAAAAAAGAAAAGAAAACCTAAAATTTGAAAATTTATAGAAATAAAAATTTGGAAGAGAGATATACGACAGAAATACACTAATGGCTAGTTGCTCCTGTGAATAGTGAATTTTGTAGTGTCGTAACTGCATGACTAACCTTGGAGAGGCAACTAGGTATCTCACAATGGCGATGTCGACAAGATTCGGTGTTGAGAACTATACTTTGTTATCTATAAAAGTTATACGACGTGTATTAGGCATTTACTCTATGTAGTGCATCCCATGCAACTCATGATCTTTGACATGTAACACACCATGTAGTGCATCCTTAGTAATCATTTCTCACAATTTTGGAGTGAATTTCTCCTCATACTAGGAGCGAGTTTTCTCCCTTAAACCCTCATGAGATATGATATGGGTTTAATAGAACATTAGGTTTATGTGATACTTATAGGACTTCATAGTTGTAGGAATTAAATCATTCAATCATTTTGAATAATTGACAATAAAAATCTTTGAATAATCAAAGCATGGTTAAATGTGATTAATCATATATAACCCACATGCCTTGTTCAAAATGAAAGAATGTCTAAGAAATAAAACAACAATTTACTATGCACATAATAAATAACACCATGGTATTACTAACATGTTTGTCAATATATCATTAGGGCTTAGGATATCTAAGGTTATAGGTTTGATCTCATCATAACCTAAGTTCATGCATTCATTGACATGTTAAAAGTTTGATAATTAAATTTTATACTAATTATCATAATATAAGTTCTCTTTACAACTAGCACACCATGAAGTTATAGATCGATTTCATATTTATAATTGAATTTCAAACCAAAAAGCATGATTGAAATAAATAATCATGTACACAATAAGGATTTCCAATTTGCTGTTGAAAATGAATAATAATCAGGAGATAACCGTATTTTATCAAGTTCTACAAATTTTCTTATGAGTTTTTAGGAAATAACAACATTTTATCAAGTTCTACACATTTTCCTTATAATTTTAGGAACTAACAATATTTTATCAAGTTCTACACATTTTCCTTATAATTTATGTATATGCATACATATATAACATAATATACATACATTATAATCAAATGCTATTAGACATTTTTAGGTTCTTTTAGAAAATTTGAGCATTATATTGCATATTTTTCAAGCGTGTTTCATTATATTTAAGCCAGGAAATAGACTGGTTGTGTATTAGGGTGCAAGGTGATCCCACATGGATGAGTGGACCAAAAAGAGTCGAGTCCATCAGCTAGTCAAGGAGATGATGTCGATTATGTGGAAAGATCGTGTGCGTCAGTCTCAAGGGAAACACGTCTTGAGGGAGGAGCCCTCTACTTAGCATAGGACAAGGTAGGAACCTGGTCGATGTGACGAGGTCACTATATTTAGTCTCGTTGTCAAACTTGACCAGACACGATAGGGAGGAAGCGAAAATCCATGCCCACTACCATCTACAAGATAGAGAGAAGCAGGTTGCTTACACTATTGGATTAGCTTCGGGTCAGACATTTACGATGGTTGTGCTACCATGGAGTTGTCTCTCCCACGACCACATCATGCGTAATGGAAATCCAACCCTACAACAGAACAAGATGTTAGAGTAAGAGGTTCAGGAGGAAGAGAATAAATCATGGATAGATAGAGGCCATGAAATTCTGGGTTGTAGATCTAAAGTTGAAGCGGGTCATTATATAGCGAGTGAGAAGGCATGTCATGCTAGAAGGAAAATATATATTTTAAAAAGGGATATCACTGAGATATGTATATTTAATTGAGACTATTGTGGATGGAAATGAATAATAATTATCTCACACACAACGTCATGATTTCCTTTCTTTTTTTAATATAATAAATTGGAAAGATAAATGATGTTTTCCGTTTCAACTTACTGAATCACTTGATCAATTGGTGTAGTTTCTTAGATGTGGTCAACAATGTGCGGAACCAAAGGATGGATGGTAACTTGATTTATGGAGTAGTGGGTAAACTCTAAAGAACGAAGATGCACCTAAAGAGTTAGTCCAGTATTCTGGTTGACTTCCTAATCTGATCAACATAGCCAAGAGGAACTTTCATACTACTTCTATAGAGTTCAGACTTAAATTGGATTGCCCTAGCTCTTATGTTGAAGGAGTCTAGTGCAACTGATAAACTTCTTCATGTTGAAAAAGCTAAAGAGTTATTCTTGTGGAAAAGAAGTGGGATTAAATGGATCTGGGATGGTTATCGCAACTCAAAGAGCTATCATGCTATAATTAGAAAGAATAAAAAAAGAGATCACATTCACTCACTAATTGATTCCAATGGTGATCTTATTGATGAACCAGGTAATGTGGGTGATTGTGCTATGAAGTTTTTCATGGATCTCTACAATCAACCTTATATTATTTTTACTCCTTATATTTCTCTATCTGATAGGAGAGTTACTGACGAGATGAATAGGATTCTTGTGAAGGCCGCAACTGAAGAGGAGATTCAAGTAGTCCTGTTTTCCATTAGATCCTCCAAAGCCTTGGGCCCAGATAGGTTCAATGCTAAGTTCTTTTAGACTTGTGGGATATTATCAAACATGATGTTTGGTGCATGGTTTGTGGGTTCATAGTGGGTGGAAGTATGGTGAGGCAAGCCAACCACATGTTCATAAGTCTTATACCAAAAAAGAACTTGGCTTCATATATTGTAGATTTTTGGCCTATTGCCTACTGTTTAATGTTATATAAATCATAGCTAAGATTTGGTCTCGAAGGTTAAAACCTTTCCTTCCTAGTATCATTTTAGTTTTGGAATATATATTTATTGTAGGGTGATCCATCTCTGACAACTCCCTCCTAGCTTCTGAGTTTATTCTAGATTTTAAGATGAAAAACTCAACTAGGAAGGCCTAAATTAAACTGGACATTTGGAAAGCTTACAATCACCTCAACTGGTCTGCCTTGTCGGTAATTATGAGGTCCACATGCTTATATAATAAATGGTTTTTATTTATGCAGTAGTGTGTGGAGGCCATATCATTATCTGTTCTTGTCATGGTGTCCCACAAGGCATGTTCAATGCAAACAATGGCCTACGATAGGGGAACCCTATATCCCCTATGGTATTCTCAAGTTCCATGGAAGGTCTCACACACCTATCCAATTTAGTAGAACTCCAGGGTTCCATTAAACCCTCTGAGGTCCATGGTGTGAAGAAAATGACACATATGGCTTTTGCTGAAGATATCTTATTTCATAGTTGGGCATGATAAGTACATGAGGGGTGTTAGAAAAGTTTTAAGGTTCTTTGGTGAGCTTAGTGGCCTTTTCATTGGAAATTTTGAAATATAAGGTCTTCTTTTCTAGATCTTGTGACTCTATAAGAGGATGACTCATAGGTGCTTTAGACTTGCTGGAGGACATGTCCCCTACTTTCGGCATCCCCATACCGAAGGCAAAGGAAAGAGTGCTGACTATGGTAAATGCATGGATAATATGTAGTCTTGTGTTGACATATGGTCTGGTACATGCATCTGTATGGCTGTGAGAGCTGTGCTAATTAGAATAGTCCTCATGTCCAAGATCCACTTTTGGTGTAGGCAAGCGGAGATTCCCAACTTTGTCATTAAAAAATATGGGTCCATCATGTCTAGTTTCTTGTGGGGAGGAAAAGGTGACACTATTGCTTCAGACACTCTGGCTAAATGTCTCTCTACTGGTGGGTTAGACATGAATAACCTAGAAGAGATAGTAGCCTCTGCTACTGCTAAAATGGTGGACATGCTCTTGCAACCACCCCTTTCTCCATGAAGTAGGTGGCTACAATCAGATTTTGTGCAAATATCCTAGACTTGGATCCTAAAAGATCCAAGTCTATCTCGAGCAGTTAGAGCAATGAATTAGGAATGGAGTGTGCTTAAGCAAGACTATTACCTCAGTGGAGACCAATGGAATATGGTGAATCCCAGTCCTGGGTCATGGATTAGAGATCACCATTTCCCTCAAGTTTTCTAGGATACACTGCTACGAAACAAAGCTTTATTAAAGTAGAGCTTCTGCACTTAGCGAACAATTATGGGGAAGTTGCCTACAACTGACATACTTTTGAAGTGGGGTTTGAACTCAAACCTCATGTGTCTACTCTATTGTACTTATGATGAAACTCACCAACACCTTCTATTTGGGTGTGACTTCACCAAGTACTACTGATTAAGGATTTCTTGAAATGCAACTGGGGGGTGGGGGTTACCTCCTTACGACCTCCATACTATTATCCCTTGGATGCTAGATAAAACACAACATGATTCCACATGGAGAGATTCTTTTGGTCTCATCCTTTCGTCAATCACTTTGTATATATGTGGGTAGAGGAATTCTAGGCTTCATTGAAAAGGGGATACCGCCCCTAGACCTTTTTAATCTCATTATCAATAGGATGCCTTGGAGTTTAAATTCTAAACCCAAGATTTCTAGAAGACTCATAACTCACATTTTGGAGATGTGATGTCGTAAGAATCTAGTTGTATAGTACACACATTTTTTTTTGTTTTCCTATACTTATTCCTTTTTTGACAATGGAATAACATTTTAACTTATCCAGAAAATAGATAAAAGTGTCGCCATATCAAACTAAAATCGTTTTTACATTGCATACAAACAAAAAGAAGTATTACCTTTTTTAATGAATGAGTTAACAAGTCAGTCTAGACATGTTAATCTTTTATTTTTTTTAGATAACTATAAAAAATAATATTTTTAACATATAAACTTGGTAAACAAATGATTTAAATTTTAAACTACATTGTGAATCTATAAAAGAAATCCTGATACTTTTTACTAAAATCTTTCCTCTTTAGATATACCAAGGTTTAAAGTTACAAAAAGGACTAGATTCTTTTTGCAAGCCTCACTCTACCTTACTAAAAAGTTTTAGTTCTTCTACTAATTAATTCTCATACTAAATGAGATCTGGAACTTAATAAATCTAGACCAATGATTCCTTATATATTTTTGATGTCGAGGAACCCCTACCAGATAAGGCCACATTAGACCCACCCCAATAGAGTAAACCCTAGGATCAGAGATACCCTACACCATACCCTTAGCATGAACTGTTGTCACAAGGCTTGTGTCTACATGAGATTGTATTCCCCAAAATCTGTCCCCAAGGGGATTCAAAGGTAGGACCTTGTCTAATGGAACTCCCGGTTTATGGCTTGAGCCTACCTCAACTTGAAATGATTCTTTTTTTTGTAATATCCCTATTGACCAAACTAAAACCAAACAGGAAGCATTGCATGACTTATCTAAGTATCCTAAAAAGGAAATAATATTTAAAATACATAGTATTTTAAAAAATATATTACTCCTAATCCACTACTCCAAATAGAATGAAATTTTGAAAGTGATTTTGTTATTAATAAATATCCACATTGGCCAAATTTCATCCCAAGAAATTTATCATATGATTTTCAAACTAAATTCTCGAAAAGTAATACATTTTTAACCCATAGTAATTATAAAAACTTCTCATTCTAGTCAGATATCCTTCTATCTTACTAAAGTAAATTCCAAATTCATCAAGTCATATCTTGTTATCAAAAGATATTCCATTAGTCACTTAAATATAAGATATCAACTAATCTTATTTTGTAGAAAGAAAAACCACATAACATATTTGATTTTCTTAACATTATTTCAAATCATATTTTGTCTATAGGTCGTGAACTAATTCTGGTTTGATTTCAATTTTGTAAAGAAATGAAGAAGGAAATAGCTCACCAAGAAGAAATGATATTATTCATAATATATGCTAAAGGGCTACTAAATTTATAAATTTCCCTTTAGGAACTTAAATACAAATATCAAAATACTTTTGTCATATACACCATTAAAACACCATTGTATTAATCAATTATCATAGTTATAAATTAAGCAGAAAATTGGGAGAAGTCTATGTTCTCATAGAAATGAATGGTAGCAACAAATGACATCTTCACATCTTCTTTTGAGAAGCATCTCTTCAACAACTCATCCATTTATTTCTTAAACAATAAAGGATCACCCCAACAGTAGAATGTCACATCATTGAGTAACTTTTTATGTGTTGATATGTAAGATCTAGAGACAACACTCCTAAGGCAATATGGAAATTTGCATACCAAAGAGTCAAAATCATGCGCACTACATATATGTTTTCAATATGTAAAACATCATCAATTGGAAAACCGTCATTATCTTTGAAGCAAAGCCTTGGTAGATGATCAACAACATAATTTTGTGACTCCTTTTTCCTTAATCTCCATATTGAGTTAAAAAAATATATTCACCTAATCAACTATGTCGTGGTGCCAGTCTTTTTCAATAGATATCTAATGGCAACGTGGTTTATGTACATTACAACCTTGGAACCCACCAAGCATTGCCATAATTTGGCGAAGGCAAAGACCAACAAAAAAAGTTCTCTCTTGATTTTTGTGTAATTAATTTTAGCATCATCAAGACATAAAATATGATACATACTTTCCCAACTTTTCTTTTTCCAAAGACACTCGAACTGCAAAATCACTAGCATCACACAAAATTTCAAAAGTTTTGCTCAAATTTAGTAACTGAATGATGGGTGTTGAAATTAGAACTTCCTGTAGAAAATTGAAATCCTTGATGCAACTCTAATAAAATTGAATCCCACATATTTTGCAAGGAGGTTTAACAATGGTTTATCCATCTTGGATAAACATCTGATAAACCTCATATAGCACCTATCATGACCCAAGAAGCTACAAACATCCTTCATTGTTTGGTATTGGATTTTTTCAAAATCACCTCAATCTTGTCCTTGTCCACCTCTAACCATCTATCTCAAATCATGTGACCAAGGATGAGTCCATGTCATACCATAAAATGGCACTTTTTCAATTTAATACTACGTTCACATGTGAACAACATCATGCAAATTTTGTAAAGTCGAAGAAAAAATCATCTCATGGACCGAAAAGTCATCCATGAAAATATCTGAACCATCTCCAATAAAGTTTGAAAAAATAGACATTGTATAATATTAGAGAGGAGGAGGGGCATTCATAAACTAAAAATCTTTCTCTTGTAATCATATGTATTTTATGGACATGTAAATGTGGCATTCTCTTAGTCAAGAGCGTAGATGGGTATTTGGAAGAAGCCTGAATAGCCATCAATATAACAAAACTAAGAGTCGTTGACTAACAATTCCAACAACAATGAATGGATTGAGAAGTGGACTCTATCAGTGCCATTATTCAATATTATATAATTGATGCCACATACTCTATCATGTACTTTATCTGGTTTGAATCATTTCTTCATTATCCCTTTTATAACAGTCCACACCTTTCTTTAGGTCAACAACTATAACACTAGTCCATTTGTTTTGAGAAATTAGATATATGATTATGGTCTTGAAATTTTTTTTGATTTCATATATACAACTCTTTCATATTTTAGTTTAGTCTTCTGTGATGTTCAGTCAAGGGTTTGTGAATTTCTTCTAAGGGGATCTTGTGCATGCATATGTAAGGGTTGATTCCTTTGATATCAACAATGGTATATCCTATTACATTTCTATGATTTTTTATTCAGTCAAAAGCTTAAGTTCTTGGTCATTTGTAAGATGGGCATTCGTTATCATAGGGTAAGTAGTGCTTTGATCCAAAAATCATACCTCAACCATGGTGGAAGGGGTTCATCTCTACCTTAGGGGAAACCAATTCCTCTCTCTGTTGGACATTTGATGTTGATGAGTCTACATATGATACAGGGTGAACAAAACTTGCTCCTTGGTCTTCATCACTCAATGCTTCATCATACTCTTGACTTTATTCATTCACATATATAATTTCCATCAAGATGTGTTTCTCTTCCATGAGAGAATTTATGTAGTCCACCAAATAGGTTGATTCTATGTTGCTAGGAGAAATTAATGAACAATGAACACAAAAATTGAGCATTTAATCTTCTCCCGTAATGTCATTTTTTCTTCACAAACATCAACAAGGTGATCTTCTATAATAAGGAATGATATCCTAGAATGATGGAAGTGGATGAAACCTCCCTTAACTTAAGAACTAAGTCAACATGGAATGAAGAGCTTCCCCACCTACACTAGTAAATCTTAAATGACCCCTATGGTTATTTAATGCAAACATCAACAAATTGAATTAAGATGTTGGTATTATTCCATTCTCCCTTGTGTAGTATTTGAGAGAGTAAAAAAAGAATGGTACTGGCACTTCCACAAAGATCATCAATGTCCTTATTTATATATGTCCTATTTGTTTGACATGGAAAATTGAATGCTCGAGGGTCTTTAATCTTCTTAGGCACATATTATTGAACATGGGCACTTTTTTCTTCATAGAGCATGACTATTTTAACTTGTTTTCAAGTAATAGTACCTGGTTAAGATTTCTTTCAGGGATTTGGCATAGGATGATAGATTAAAAATCACATCAACAAATGGAGTGCTCACATAAAGCCTTTTCAAAATATCAAGGAACTTCTAAAATTGCTTATCAGATTTATGCATTATGTATATATGTGGAAAAACAAATGTTACGTTAGCTATTTTTTCCTCTCTATATCTTCACCCTATGTTCTAGCTTCATTTTTTACAACTGATGGGTCAACAATTTTTAGCATCTTTTTTTAACATTAGGATGCATTCATTGTGGTAATCCCACTCCTCAAGATAACTACCTTATAACTCTCTCTACGTGTGTTCTATCTTGCTATATGCATAGATTGAAGATGACCATTAGTTTCGTGAAGGTTTTTGCTATGAAATCTAATCTTCAAAATTCTTTGCATGTGTAAGAATCCCATCTAATTTTATAGAGACCTAAGTGAAGCATCCTTGAGCATAGATGCTTGCTGCATGAAGTCTTTATTTCACCTTAATTTGAGTGTAGCCAAATGATTCAAGAAGAGACACCAATTTTTAATTGTGGATTGGCTATTATTGTGAATTGCTAAAATTCTCATACTACAAAAAATGAGAAATTAGTTCAAAATATTTCTTTGGTACAAGAAATTATAGTTGTTCCTCCCTAGTGAATTGTATGCACTTAATAAGAGTTTCCTGTTTGCATAACTCCACAGTGCTTTGCATTATAAAAAAACTAGAAATTTGAGAAAGATCATATTGATCATGTTAGACATCTAAAATTGAGTATCCCACATCTACACAATATTCATACACACTTCTTGCTATGTTTACTTACTTTGTAGCGATATTATCGAACCTCTGCGTATCGAGGTCCATTTTTGTAGCTAATATATCTATAGGTTCCACAATATGTTTTCCCCTACCTTTTCCTGGAAGGATGGTGAACAATTAAGATCTCTCTTTAGGGCCCACTAGATATGGTTGGGTGCCATATCTTCAATTATGTCATGTTCATGTTTAGGTTTGTTGTTCATGATTGACTCACTAGTTATTAAGTTGATCATCTCTTGTGTATTGTAGGACAACCCATTGCAAAGAGTTTGTATGAGCAACCATTTCTCCAATCCATGATGAGGAATTGATGATGTAAGTCTTTGAACTACTCCCCTACATAATAGAGTGACTATCCTACTATTTGAAAGTAGTTTATGAGTTGACTCCCCAATTCAATCATCTTTCCATTCAACCATCTTTCTAGGAAGAAAAAAAATCTAAAAAGAAACAATTTCATCATGTTGTCCCATGTGCTAATTGATGCTTGAAGCAATGAGAGAAGATACATCTTTGCCTTATACATGAAATTGAAAGGGAACAAAATGACACCAATCATTTGTCTATTATACCTCCAATTTTGAATGTATAAACAAATGTAGAAGTTCTACCACATGGAGGTCTGTATCCTCCATGGGAATGCCTCAATAACGGTGTTGCTACATAAAATATAGAATTTGTAGGATGACGGAGAAATTATTTACCCCAATTACTGGTTATTTGATGGATCCATTCATATTTATCACAGATGGGACAAAAATATATTTCAATAACTTTGTATGCACCATATCTCCTACCTTGTCAAAGAAAGTTACTTATTGGTGAGATGAAACAAGGAAATAATCTAAACGATGGATATGTAACGAAATGTGATGAATGAATTGTAGAGTAACAATTAAGAATGTGTATTAAATGGACACAATGAAATGATGAGTTACTGGATATAATGGTGTGAATCAACCCAATCTCTCTTATAAGACAAAATTCCTACTCTAGTAAAACCAACAAATCCCTAACAATGATGCCAAAAATTTGTTGCTATATTTTGATGATATTTAAATTTTAAATTATGGCTCAATTCATTTGACCCGTAAGCATACATTATCAAAGTATCTAAGGTCATTAAAAATGAATTTATAAATGCCTAGGCACATGATCTCTACTATTTCCTCAAGCCAGGCTGGCTTAAAAAGTGACTTGGGTTTTCATGAAAGTTAACTAAAAATAAAATAAAAACAATCACTAAAAGATACTAAGATTCCGAGAGACTTATATCAGGCTAAGGGTTTTACCTAACAAAAAATCTCAAGAACAACCATATTAAGAACTAATGTATAACCTTAAAGAAAAGTGAGTGGTCCATGCATCACTGCCATTAATGCATGGCTTAGCAAAGCATACACCTAGCACTCTTGTCACTAGGAAAAACTACACGCCTCTTGGTCTTCCCTAACTTAAACTAGACACTCTCCTCCATTATATTAGTTGGTTGCATGAATCTCCTTACTCCCAAATATATCCTCTCAACATAAACTAAAAAGAATAAGGCATGCATGAAAGGTGATTAGTCAATAATACACAATTAAATGCACAACCACTGGAGACCAAAAAATACACAACCAATGCTACATAAGAATTGGAATAAGTACTTAATTCATAGATAGGGTTTTCAATGATAACTGACATGGTGGATAATACCCCATGACCAGGATAAGTGACCACTCACTCTTGGTGCAATCATGCATACAAAATTCAAGTATAACAATGGAATACATCATGGATTAACAAATTAATAGTGCAGATACAAATGAGGAGGAAGAGATGATTGGGAAACTTTTTGGTAACTCAAGTCATTGGTGTCTAACACCGAGAGGGTGTCCTCACATCTCTCTTGATACCTATACAAAGTGGAAGATATATGATCTGTGAAGAAAGGAATGAAGAATGACTGTCGGTAGATACAATCCGCTCCCACTTCTCTTCACACGCTTCTGGATGGTGCAAGTTGTCTTAGTATCCTTGGGTGCATGTCTACCTTCTCATTTGACCTAATATGAATTAGATTCAAACCTATTTATATGATTTCCATTAATGAAATTTCATTATTTCCTTCAAAATATAGTCATACAATGTGTAACTAAACATTATGTAGTGTAGCTTGTCAAATAGTGGAAGTGTTGGAGTTTGTCTGAGATTTACATGATGTGTAATCTAAAGTTATAGAGTGTATTTTTTGGATAATAAATCATAAGGGAAGTTGATGATGTGCTATAAAAGTGGACTTAGTCTTTCAATTTCTACATCTCATTCTCTTAGATAACCAAAGAGGAACACACCATGTAGCTAATGTACACATTATTTAATTTGTCTATGTCAACCCAAAATGCCCTTCAATCTTCACAGAATTTGACATTTCTATCGTCGTATCGAATCTCGAGTCCCTCAGAGTGAAAGATGTGATAAAATAATGGTACCTACATGCAAAACCATGAGGAGAATTGAATACAAAAAATAGTATAACTTAGCATTATTTGGTATAAATGAGGGAAAACTAGGTGATAAGCACACAATTAAGCCAGTAAATGTGATATAAAAAGCTTTAGTCAATTACCTATTCTCTTAACAATTTAGTTACAATATCGTAAGGGGCTAATACCACCACCATCAAAATCATAAGCAAACTATATGCTAGTCTCAACATCATAATCGCCACTATCCATGTGGTGGTGGTTGGGTTGTAGAGAAGAGGTGGGAATGGAGGTTTCCCTAGTAAAGGTTGTGTAAAAAATGGTGAAGGTAGGTACAATAGCTGTGAAAACTACAATTTCGTCCAAGATTTTGATGGTAGATACATTGTAGTGGTGGTTTTTTGTTGAAATGGTAGTGATCACCGTGGTAGAATGGAATTCATGGAGGCATTTTGGAAGGTAAAAAAAAAATCTAAATGAGGCAACTCCATTTAGAGTGAAAATCACCAATCTTTGAAACTTATGCCCAAGAATTACCTTAGCATCTTGGTTAAAGTAATCATTAGAAAAATTGTGGAAGAGTATTGATAAACATGTTGCAATGCAAAAGGTTTGAGGGATTGAATAAAACGAATGAAAAGAAAAATCATTTATAACTAGGTGAGGATGGTCGACTAATGAAAGTGGAAATTTTGATGACTATGTCAATGCACAACATTCACCATCTCTATCCACCTCCCGCTATTTGTTTTGATAATTCCTCTTGAATGGATGGAAATTTTTATCCATTTAGTTTGTATCCTCAATCGTGTCTTACAAAAATATCTTTATAGAAGTGAGGACAACAAATTGGGCTGCCATATCTCTTTGGATGGAAAATCCTACAGATCTAAAAACAAAATTGAGTGGAGGGGAACTTCACTTTGAGATAACTCGTTGATTGGAGGGACACTCAATTCAAGTTTGCAAAGAAAAATGAACTTCTTGAAGATTCAAATCCATTCACCTTACTTAAATATTTTATTTTGATATAAATAAATATTGACTAAATTATAGTGTACGTGATGCATAATGAATATGTCCACTTATGAGTTGCTCCATTTTCAATTTTCTCATGTACTACTAAGTACCAAGTAATAATTAGTTAACTAGAACCACTACTCATATCATGCCTTCAATTTCAATTTGAACCGTGCCCAATGTTTCAAGAACATAATTAAAGTATGCCACATAATCATTCATTCAGCCATCTAATGACCACAAATATCAATCTATAACTTAGGATCTTACGACCACATGTATGTCTAGTGCACAAAGTAAATTTTTACTCTTCTACAATAACGTGTAAAAGGATACACTTAGTACTCAATAGCCTTGTAGATGGATCACTCCTACATGAAAATTATGTTTCTATGGGAATTAGGAGTATATGATAGGCAGAGGGAACCTTCCCTTACCTCATATTGGATGATAGAAATTTTTAGCTTGTCATAGGATGTTCCCAATAACACCATGGAGTGACCATTGTGACTGATCTCCTTCTCTTTTAAGGATGGGTAAAAAGGACAATTGTTCTTAAAGGGCGTAAGGTTTGGTGTAATGTGGGTGTTAAAGTATATAATAGTATATCTTATACCATGGACCGTTCCTAATTAACCTTCCACCTCTAGTGTGTTTCTTGGATTCTATGGGGAGAACCACCCTTCTGAAATGACCTCTAGTCCTCAAGTAGGATCAAGCACTACCCTGGATTATACTTGATCTAGGTTCAACCTCCATTGATCCATCATCCGACCAGGGAAAGGTGTAATCAAAGGTTGGTGGGATGGAACTAAAACAATGGAAACATGGGGGGCTCTTTTATATGTCTTAGTCCAGGGTTGAATTGTCTATTTTAAGGCCATAATCCATGATCAATTGATAACAAGTAGGTGGTGGATTGTCTGATTTTATGTCATAGTCTAGGTCTAATTGATATGAAAGTGAAGGTGGATGGTCCAACTTTATGTTCATGTCCAAGCTCAACTTTTGGTAGGAAAATATGGGTGATAATCTTGCTAGTGGGTGACATCTTGGTCAATTGGGAGATCGTCTAGATATAATAGACCTAGTATGCATCAGGCATGATTTAATGGTTAAAATAAATTTATATGTTATGCTCAAGGTTGACGTGTGAGTAGCCTTTTGACGCCATGAAGAGGCCATGTTTGAAGAAATCAAGCCAAGTTTAGGAGTCCTAAAAAAGGTAGCCTTTTTTTAGCACACGATGTAGGATCAGACATGCAAGTATGTATGCCTCAATGCTTGTATGCCATGGAAGTAAAAGTGGTTTGTCAATGAAAACCTTCCAAGGTAAGGTTGAAGGTTTTGAAAAATGATTTTATAGTAGTAATAATTTTCCAAAGAGTCTTTCTTGAATTAGAAATCCTTTTGTTTGATTTACATCCAAGTTTCAAAGGTGTTCATAGAAAGATGATTTACATTTTGAGTGAATATTCGTAGCCTTTCGGAAATTAACAAGATTTTCTTTGAGGAGCAACATCAAGTGATAAAACTAAGCAAGAAGATATTTTGAAAAAGATTCCAAAGTATTACATTATTTTAGAATTTATTTGTACAACCTTTTGATGCAAATAAGGCTGTTGGGAAGATGCTAGTTTAAAGCTCAAAGTAATTACACTATTAGGGTAAATTTAAGATTTTTAGATTTATTATAGATTGTCTATATCATTGGCATTATTATTTTGCATATATGTTGATGTTAATAATTTATGAAGAATCTACGAAATATGACTAACAAGAAACAATCTCAAGGCATATAGAAAACAACAATATTAGAATATAAAGGAAGCAACAATCAATCATAAAAGAACATGTATCCCCCTTTATACCATGAGTTTCTATGTGATTTATATACTCACTCAAGATTATTTACATGGGAGGGGTTGGTACTTAAATTTTCAATGGAATGATGCCACTCACGTGGGAGTAACCCAATTCATATGTGGTTACTAAGAAGCGTTGTTACTACTATGAGAGGAAGGTGTCCTCAAGGCCTTTGGACATCCAACACTGCACTGCACTTGTACCTTTACTATCATACACACACCTCATCCTAGTATTTAAGGTGAGTACTTACATTCATTCCATAGAAACATGAGTTTATACGAGTATAAAGTGAAAGTATGAAAATTTATGCTTTCAAGTGAATCCCATGATAAAAGATAAAGAAAGTGAAGAGGAGGATACAAGCCCCATTCAGACATGCATTGTTCCCTGAATATATAAAAAACTAGTCATGTAAGCAAAAAATCATGAATGTGAAAGAAAAGAATGTATCATGATTATAATGGAAGACCTCAAATTTTGTTATATATTTCTATATTCGTTTGACAACATACTAGGAAACACAAGGAAAGAAAAGGTGAAACCCTAAAAGGAGAAACAAAATAGGAAATGTATAGAAACCCTAAAATAGGAAACCAAATCAAATAAGGAAAATTAAGATAACACAAGAAGAAACTAAGATAGTTTAGAGTCCTTGATGGGGTCATCATATTGTTTTATTATGGATGCAAATATGTGAACATATAATCTTCATGATCATCATAAAAAAAGTGAAAAGATAAGGAAATCAGATTCATCACTTATTTTACAAGGAAAAAAGGAAAACTATAGAAAGACATTTAAATCACTGGGAAAACATGTAAAAGACCAATGATGACTCCAAATGAGGGCATATAAGATGTTAAAAATATGGCCAAGTGACCATGATGGCCAATCCTATTACAAATAGGGAAGGCATTAGTCACCCCATGTTACTAAAAAATCAATATTGCAATTATAGTATCAAGTTAGTGAGAATATAAACGTTTCATTTTTTAAGAAAACAAAACAAGTTAGCATGATTAGGGTGTCCCAATATTTGAGGACTCACGATGACTATGAAACTTTCTTTTATCATTATAATGACTTTTGTTTTTGTTTAAGATATCACAATCATGTCAGGATCTCCCATAGTAGACACCCATCTTGGAAAATGGGGTTAGAGACATGGGAGATGGAGAAATAGATATTGGATAAGAGATCGATTATGAGAAAGATGTACTTTTTTAAGATACTAAGAAAAATCATGTTGAGGAGATAACTAGATAAACATGAAAATGATGTAGTTATGCAATTGTAATTGAGAAATAACTAGATGGAAAGGAAAGTTATAATTCAATTGAGCATTACAATATTGTTGTTTCATGATATTTGAGTAGATAGATAGGTAATTCCTATGCAAGATGAAAAAGATGATAAGACATTATGATACGAAATGAAGTTTATGTGATTAGGATCTAGCTATAATATGAATAATTAAAATAATTCAACTAAATCTAGAGGTCCTTGGATCCTACATACTATTTCTAAATCCTCCACGTGTATGGAAATTGTCATTCTAGAAAAAAGATCTTCAAGACACTCATCGGTGGAGTCTGAAGAAGATGAGTTAGTTTGCTCTCTGACGTTAGGAGAGTTAGAATGGGTGTTAGTTGATTGTGGATATGTGAGGGGGTATTATACCTATTCATAAGGGTCGAGGGTTTAATGTTGAGACATAAATTTCGTGAATAAATTGCATTAAATTGGAAATAGCAAATAAAAGACCAAGATTTGTGACATGAGGTGATCCTATAGAACGTTGGTTTCCATGGGGTGTACCACTGATAGAGTGTCACATTCTGTCACATGGTACCCTAGTAGAATTTGGCATTCTGTGAAGGTGTTCTTGGGTAGGAAACATGAGTTTTCCTTATCCAAATCTCTATCTTTGTGAAAGGCAACGAGTAATCTAATATAAGATTTTTTCATGTGAGATTGTGTCATGGAGCAACACAATTTCAATTAGAAAAGGAGAGAAGAAGGAGAGATCAAAATTTTGGGGATACGTGTTCCCTTTTCTCTTTCTTAGATCAACAATTATGAATTTAAATTTAATATCTTCTCCATTAAGATAAAAACATTGTTTTTTGAAGAGAGAAAAAGGAGCAATTGAATCTTCAGATTGGAGTTAGATATGGATATTGTATTCATGTATACTTGTAATTAAGTCTAGAGAATGAGTTTTTCTATCCAAGAACCCTCAATAAGTTCAAAATGAGTGAATATGTGAATTAAATAGGTAAAATATGTGGGAAAATATGACATAGATTAGGTAAATACCATCATTACCTAGAGAGGATATGATATAGATTGTTGATTGAATGATAAAATGGTTAATTGGAAGGAATTGAGGCATTTCTTGGGTGGTGAGAATGTGTGTGTCTAGGGAGTGAATGTGTGGCATGTAGAGATTTTGTATAAGATGGGTGAGAGGACGTAATAAATTCCCTTATATCACAAAGTGTTTATGTCTATTGCATGGGGAATCCAGACCTAGTTTAGACGTCAATGAAATATGTTGAGGCAAGGTGTAATTTTAGTGTATCTAGGGTCAATAAAAATGGGATAATGTGAATGGAAGGGATAAATAGACAACCAAAGGATAAATACATATGACCATTACAAAGAAAATATAATTTAACCTCTTGTAAACAATTTTTTACCTAAATTATTATAGAGTTTACACACAAACTTTTGGTTTTTGCAAGATATAGTTTTTTGCTAACAGTAGACCATTTGTGTTTTATCTATTCTAAAGATGAGTGAGCATTGATGTTTGAAAACGTATATTCTCATCAAGAATATGATCTGACAAGTAATTCAATGAATAACGAATATTATTAACATTATAAGTGATAGGTGAGTTGGAGGTAGTGTGATTGTTACCATGAGCATCATTGTTCATGGTGGTGGGTAAGAAAGAAGAGGATTGTTGTATATCATATTTAGAGACAATGGGTGATGTTGAATGAGTTGAGATGGTAATGTGGTAGTGCCCCAAGATAGTTTGTTTCTTCTTCACAAGATGAGCCTCAAAATGTGATAGTAGAATAGTGTTAGGATCATCACATGGAGGAACACGACTTATGTCCTGTGACACCCTTGCTGAATTTGACAGCCTACTGAGGTGTTTATGGGTAAGGAAAAAAGAATTCTACTTACCTGTGTCTATATCTTTCAGAAAGGTTCTGAGTGAATATCATATATGAAATGTTTTTGATCATGAGATTGTGTCATCAGGAAACAAAATTCTAATTAAAAAAAGTAGAGTAGAAGGAGAGATTAGAACTTGGAGGACAAGAATTCCCTTTTATCTTTCTCTATTTAAAAGTTATTGAGTTAAATTGAATAGTTTCTCCATTAAGGTAATGTCACTGATTTTTTTAGTGAGACAAAAAGGGGGAATGGGGTTTTCAATTGCAGTTAGATATAAATTTTTTATTCATGAATAATTAAATTGGAAAATATAAAAACTACTTATAAAAAGCTTAATTAAAAGGGCAATTTACACTTAGGTCCAGATAAATCATTTTCTATCTTTGAACCCTTGACAAGAGACAAACGAGGTGAATAAATGAATTGAAAATGTGAAGATGTGGGAAAATGTCAGAGAAATTGAGTAAAGTCTACTATTAACTATAGAGTTGATATGATCTTGATTGTGGATTGAATGACCAAAAGTGGATATTCAGCATGCTTGAAATGAGAAAATACATGGTAGGTGAGAAAAGGTGCATCTAGAGAGTGAATGTGGCCATGCATATGTTTCTTATAAGGTATGTATTAGGATGTATTAAATGCCCTTCTATCATGAAGCATATATTTCAATTACATGGGAAAGTCAAACATTCTTTAGATGTTGTAGGAATCCAAGTAGTCTTCTACTTGAGGGTAGGTGTAATTTTAGTGTGTCTTTGGTCATAAAAATGGAATAATCTGAATGCAACAAACACATGGAAAATCAAAGGATAAAGACACATGACATTTATAATAAAAATAGAATTTAAGCATCTTTCAAGTAACATGTTTCTGACCTAAATCATTACAACGCTTGCATATGATCTTATAGGTTTTGTATGAAAATTACTTTTTCCTAATAGTAGATCATTGTCATCTAGTTAAAGCCAAATGAGCATTGGTGTTTGAATTTTTTTATTCCCAATAAGCATATGATGTGACAAGTTATTCAATGAATAATCATAGTCATTAACATTACAAGTGGTAGACGAGTTGGAGGTAGTGTTTTTGTTACCATGGGCATGAGTGGTGCTGATGGTGGAGAATGAAGAAGAGGATTGTTGTGAATCTTATTCATAGACAATTGATGATAAGGAAAAAATTCAAGAAGGTGATGTTGTATTGCCCAAGATAGTGTATTTTGCACCATAAGAAGATCCTAAAAATGTGCCAGAGGAGTAGTTTTAGGATGATCACCCTTGAAAGATGTCATAGGAGGTTTTTGTCAACCTATAGCATTTTAGAAATGGACACATATCTCATTAATACCGACAGGGGTGAGATCCAAATTCTAGTTTTCCTCTACATCAAGACCCTTTATAAGCTTTAGCCAAATAAAAACCAAGTAGAGTCTAGAGAGTCATCACAAAGGAAGAGAATATGTGCACACTTACAATGTATGCACAACCTAACCCGTATAGGGAAACATTAGGGTAGTAATAACACCACATTATGGGTAGGGGAAGGTACTTGAAGATGTAGCTTTGCACCTTGAAGGAGATGCACAAATCACCAAGGTTCATGTTGGAATTGTGGGTGAAGGTAGGACATCATCTAGGTAGGGGAAAGGAAGGAAAGTGATGACAAGGTTTATAAAGCCAACAACACATCAATTTTTATAAGTTCAGTTGATTTAGGTTTTATTTGTACCTATTGATGCCAAGAAAGATAGATATTAGCATCAATGTTGCCTTGTTCCCAAATGGTTACATGGCCAGAGGACAACACGGGGAAAGATGATGGGGTGTAACATGTTGTAGGAATAGGGCACACTAGGTGAGAGGTACAACATTTATGGGGCCGAGTTCTACTAGTGATGAGGCTGTAAAGAAATGTACCACTCTTTGTCATGGTGTTGGAGGAGGAAGAAGAGAGTATAACACATCTAAGTGTTGTTATTGATAGATGTCAAAGATAAAAGCTGGTATAAAGTTGTAAGTGTGGTAAAATCAGAGTAGAAGTGTAAGA
The DNA here is from genome assembly GCA_963693085.1 of Alisma plantago-aquatica. NCBI lineage: Eukaryota > Viridiplantae > Streptophyta > Magnoliopsida > Alismatales > Alismataceae > Alisma > Alisma plantago-aquatica. Next base: position 1,846,847,841 of record OY856409.1, read on the forward strand.
TAGGAGAAGGTCAAATATGTGAAGTCACATCAAAGGAAAATAATGGTGTCACCAGGGGTTCAAGAAGGGGAAGTGATCACCTCTTTACAAGAAGAATACAAACTAAATTTGCTCCACAGTTAGATCAAGCATCTATTTTCTGAGTTCATCAGTTATCGAAAAATGTGTTCCCACTTCCTATGATTCGTGGCTCCATAACTAGAGGAAGGCATACCAAAACTAAATGGAGAAGGGGAAGCACAAGATGGGGTTGTTGTGTTACCGATCCTCAGTAGCACTTTCCTAGAGTGCCATTCTTTGAGGTAGTCTTATTACCAAAAATGGCACACCATGGACATTCAATGGGAGAATCTCTATGTACTGTCTTCCCTAATGATATCACTTCCTTGAAACATGTTTGGTTTGATCTTAGTTACCGCCATTGTTTTGGAATTTTTGAAGATGTTGTGTAGGAAGAATCAACATCAAAAGTATGGAAAATGTCCAAATCATATAGAGAAACTCACATTGCTGGAGCCAAATGTGCAAAAATATATATGTATGGTGCATAGTAAATGCATCCATCGATAAGGTGAGTAGCTCTGCATGTAGCTACTGTACCAAATTGCAAGAATATCTAGTTATTTTGCCAGTAACATCAATTGTACCATGGCTGAAGCTTCAATGTCAGTCGTACAAAGCATTTCAACCAACAAGATAGATGTTAGCCACTAAGAATATTCAATTTATGTAGTTAAAGGACTACATAAACAACGATCTAATCCGATGGAGCTACCTTGAATGTGCACACACATATTTTCACTTCTTAGAAGCTTAGTCAGATGAGAGCTACCCAATGGATGTCCTAAATCTCAACAAAGTCTCGCTTGTTGACACCACTCGAGCATACATTTTCAACACACATGTTCATTGGTTCGAGAATCTGGAAAATGCATAATGAAATTTGGGATAAAAACTAATATATCATTGACCATTTTAATGTCAAATTTGTCATTGTTAAAAGTACAATATCAAAGTGTCACTTCTCATAGAATCACATTCTGTATAGGGCACATTGCCATTGTTGAGAAAATGTGTCCCATCCTAGGACGTAGTTTCCCTTGGGAATAGTACATCCAGATGGAGGTGTATTACACTCAGTTTGAAGAACATGTACCTAGGAGAGACACATAGCCTCTTTGGAGGGTAAATGTGGCTCAAGTAAGGACATAATAGTATAATACCATCCTTAGAGGGTTGTGTTGGTATTATATATTCTAATAGGGGGATGAATGTTCTCTGATGTGTCCGATTTTAGGACTTCATTGGTCCAATTTGTAGCCAAATTATGAAATTTCTTATACTAAATGCAAACAAATATTCAATTTTATTTTCTTATAGTAAATTTGTATGATCCAATGAGTTTATTCAAAATATATATTTGTTGTCAATACATCTATAGTTTCATCAAATATCTTTTCAAAGTATATTCTAAATATAATAACATAATTATTAGACTTTTTCACTAATTAGTCACACTATTCACTATTTAAGTCCATAAAATACCTTAGTTAAAATTAAGAAGCACATTATTGTCCCTGAAAAATAATTTGTAATATATTTTATACAAAGAATATAATTTTTTTATACAAAACATTCACATTATGTAACAATTTGATTCTTATGCAAAGAAACTTACCATACATCAACATTACAATACAATCACCAATACACTAATAGAGTCATCAATCATGATCTAGTAACATATATCTAAGATGGCACACATATAGCCATATGCATAAATGCCTTCTTAGAGGTACATCTTACATATAAATGAGCAACAAAAAATCCAAACAACAACACATCCTTCCCTTTCCTCATCCTCCTTATGCACACCCTCCTTTGCATCCTTATACCTTTGACTCACATGTGGAGAGTTTGTCAAGAAAAGTCTCAACATGTGTCAATTTTGTACCAAAAGGATGGTGAAGTTAGGGCCTAAGGTAGAAAGATGGAGATGCGTCTCAATAGAATAGGCCAAAACCATGTGGTGAATCCTACCTAATAGTTGAACTACAAAACTTGGCAATGTATAACTAACATATAGATGTGTCTGTGGTTGTGGATGAGATTGGGGTGGTGAGTAAGAGTCTATTAAAATATTCTAGCTCCATGGTGTTATATTCTTTATGGAGGTGGGTGGAATACATAATAGAACAAAAATATCATGCTCAAAATGCTTATGTAGAATGCCTTCAACCTATAAATGTAGGAAACAAAGTGTGTACACTATGGGTGAAAAGGCTACTTCACTATTGTATAGGAGTAGGAGTACGAGTATGAGTAAAAGTAGGACAATAGGTGGGATGGGTGGATGTCTCGATAGGGTGATATAAAACACTCAAATAAGACAACATATATATTATTGGGATAATTCTATATCTACATAGGTGCCTGGTAGACAACCTCTTGGATGACACATATGTGATGACACATCTTAACACATGCATACGATTTCAACTATTGAAGACAAATATCTTAACACATATATATAATTTCAACTATTGAAGACCAAAAAATAATAATTTTAACTAATAATGTGAACACTCGAAAAGATATTCAAATAGATATTAGAATTGATTAGTCTTAATAATAATTTGTTGTCAATATTTGATTGGATATTTGAAAGTTGCCGCTAGCTCGTGTGGCTTTTCTATCTGAACTCTAAGCAGAAAACTTGGGTTCAATTTCCAATTCAGTCCTATTTTTCAATCCATATGACTATCCCCACTTTTACTATGAACATATGTTCTTCTAATGTCTATTTGTAACAATATAGATATGATGATTCAAAATCTCATTTAGAGAAGGAGTTCCTATCAATCCCCATTATCCCTCACAGCTTGGGAGAAGGTAATCGCTCCAATAAGGCTCAGTGGCCTTAGCCTGGTTTCTATACTTGAATGGAACAAAGCTCTAATAATGAAGTCTGTGTGGGAATTCATGGATGGTAGGAATTCCACTTGGTCTACTAGTCTTATTCACAAATATTATAACTTCTCTACATGTCAAGGCCATCTCATTACATCTCTTTGGAGAACAATGTGTTCATTGAAGGATATTGTAATCCAACATAGTCACCAGGTGACCGACAATGGGTTTCATACTTCAATTTTGTATGAAAGCTAGATTCTGGGTATCTGAGGATATGCTTCAGCTCTCAATAAGACAATTCCTTATGATTTGTAAGATCTAAAAATTGCTTCTATAAATGCTTAAATGGAGAATGGAATGACCAGTTCATTCATCTCTATTTTTCAGATGATATTGCGACTTGTATTTAAGTGTATCTGCCCCAAGGAGCTCTTTCACCGATGACAATTGGTCATGGTCTCTAACACCAAATGGTTTGTTTTCAACATCCTCTACATATTCACTTCACCTAAGTAGGATAGATAAAACTATAGTTGGCTCATGGAAGAAAGAATGTGTTGGATCTTGTGGAGGCGATAGGTGCACCAGAAATAATATTGTTTTCCACATACCCTGCTAGCGGATCTTGTCAATAAAAACACATTCAGAAAGAGGGTGCATGTGATATACCTCATCCCAGAGCAAGTTTGGTGACGTCCCTTGGCTCGGTGATGTGTGTCGCTCCTCACATTCACAGATGATCATCGTCGATGTCCTCCAAACACAGGCACAACAACTTTTGTGTCTCTGCTTCATCCATATGGATGGACCTGGAACTCCATAACATATTTCTCAAGATGGTAGGAAGGAGTAGCCATCTTCTTGATGATGTGATAACGTAAATTGCTCTCCTTATCTATCACTTGGGGACGATGATGACTAGGATTCACGTACATGAGCGTGTCTATGCATATCTAAAAATGAGCCTTCATACCCCTATAAATAGTAGATGAAAGGAAGCACAATTTTCCAAACCCCCTGGGAAAATAAAAGGGTTGTGGTTGCATTTAAAATGAGCCACTCGTGGACTATTAAAAGAATGTTTTGGAATCAATTAATTAACTAATTAATATTATTAATTGATTAACTAATTTTCATCATCTAGCTCTTTTCAATCGCTCTGGATGAGCCAACTTACTTAACAATTTAAATCTAACTGTTTGGTTAAACATTTTAACCAATTAACTCATATTATATTTCAATATTAGTCTAGTAGATTACCTAAATATTTTAGTAATCAATTTGATTAAGAACATTTCCAATCACGTCCACAATTATACTCCTATTCCAACCACATCCTATACGTGTGACCTAGTAGCTCCAAATTACATTGACAGTGATATTTGTAATCATATTATGATTTCACAAGTAATGATTGGTATCTAGGAAGATTTCATTGATACTCAAGTGATAGGTGGAATTGGAGAACAACTTCAACCTACAATAGGTGATTGGTGTTACAATGAATGTATAGTTTCTTTGTCTCTGATTTTCAGATTGAACTTGAAGAATTGAATCATCATACTTTTTAACATTCAATCCATGTTCCTTGAACTAGAGCAGATTGTCTGAGATATGTGTAATCTCAATATCACGTATTAACTCACATCAATATGACCATGCATTTCTCAGTCTCGCTTATCAAGTATCCATGATATCAAACTCCTGTATGAGGGATAAATCCTATCTACATCACTCACAGTCATCCTCATGTGTCACATTGCACCTGAGCACCACCTTTATGGAAACCTAGGATCATGGTGGATGATGTCAAAGTACACCAAACAACATGTGATGAGTGTAGTGATTTTAGGTTTAAGATCCACAATCACCACCATCACTATGAGAGATAACTCTGACTACCAATCATGGTTACCATGTGTCACTGTCAAGGTGGGTCTGTCTAATACTCTGTTCTCTAACACGTATCTATGTGCTTGGTTTGATATCACATATGATGACTAATGAGATTCTGTCATCAATCAACACACACTCTAGTCTTACATGTTATTGTTGTCTATTACCCTTCCATAATAACATCTGACTAGGGACATAACAAGAATGCATATACTCTTAACATTCGTATGATCTCATCGTTCATGTCCTCAAGTTGAATACACATGTCATTGAGTAATATCATTCTTTAGTTATTTATTATGTTACATCATTATATCATAACTGAATAAATAGAATAAATTGTAAGATTGCCTTTAATATTAATTAAATTGTTTACAAGATATGCCTTTAAAATCATCATATGATTATCTCTCTGGGCATACATACCAACAATATGGTCGTTAAAACTAACACAAAAACTAAAGTTTTTTCTTTGGTTAGTGTTTCATAAAGCATTTGTGACCAATGAACAAAGAGTTAAAAGACATTTTACTATTGATGCCTTTTGTCCAGTTTTTCATGATTGGACTGAGTATGTTCTTCATACTCTCTGAGATTTTCCAAGTTTGAGACATGTTTGGCTACGGGTGAATATTGAAAAACTTTTCCAGAGTTTTTCAATCAATCACTCATGATATGAGTTCACACAACAATTTCTGCTTCTTATGAGAATATGGTGCTCTTTGTTTATATATAATTTAAATGACGTCTTTCTAGAAATGCATTTATCTTTAATCAGTAGAGACATTGAAATTCTAGGATAATCTCTGCGGTGACTCAGTTGGATTCCTCTATACATCAAGCTTTTTATGTTGGTACTCAGACTCCCATACCTAGTACTCACGCAGTTAATTCGGTGTGGCAGCGACCCTCTATAGGTTGAATTAAGTTAAATACTGATGCATCTGTCACAACTTCCTTTAGTAATATTTCTCATAAGCATGGAATTTTGATGGATAGTGGATATGTACATGGTTGAAAACCATTTACACCTCTTCTGTTCTTGAGGCCGAGATTGCAGCTTTACATTTGGCACTTCAATAGATGATGTCATTCCACTATAATAGAATTATCATTGAAGCAAGTAGCCAACTTTCTATTTCAATTGTTACTAATGATGACATAAGGTTTCCAATTGTACACTCATGGATCAATTCCATTCAGGACCTATACATCATGACGTGGCAAGTTCTTCTTCAAAAAAGCACAAGATTGCAAAATCATGAAGCTGATTTTATATTAAATTTACAAAAACACAATCCATTAGGGTTTAAGGAATACCACACTCCTAATGTCAGTTTGTAACTTGTGTACTCATGATTATAATCTAAAATAAATCCACTATGCATTTGCATGGTTCATAATGAAACTTTATTTCCCAAAAGAATATTACATCATTAATGGCTGGGGAGGAGGGCATACTAGGAAGACAATCTGGTACAATATTAGTTCTCCTATAGTGGTTGATTCTATAATAGATGGCCAGTACATTGATGCCTCTAGTACAAAAAAGGAGGTTATATGGATCAAGAATTCTGTTTGTGGACTAGGAGTGGTTCCATCATTGAAGATCCAATTGCTCTATATTGTGACAATAATGGAGCAATTACACAATCTAAGGAACCCGATCACATTAGTGTTTCAATTATATACTATGATTCCGCCATCTATGAGAGATCGTGCAATAAGGAGATGTGAAGATTTGTAAAGTAGGAATCGGGAGTAGTGTTGCTGACTCTCTAATAAAGGCACTTTTGCAAAAAAAAAGACATGATGGTCTTGTTAGATCACTTAGACTTAGATTCTTGAGTGATTGGCTACAAGTGGGAGACTGTTGGTTGTATGCCCTGATAGTTAGTCATGCAATGATTGTAATGGCACACTTTTCTAATTGATTAGAATATTAATAAAGGCAATTCCAATTATTATGTTTACTTCAACACTTGATAACAAATATATGTAATACTATCCTAATAATGAATTACTCAACGACATGTGACTTTGGATTGAGGACCTGAACATGAGATCATGTGTATTCTAAGAGTATCCATTGTTGTCTAGGTCCCTAGTTGCATGTAATTGTTGAAATTAGGCCAACATTAATACATTAAGATTAGTATGTGTTTTGACTGATGACTACATTTCATTAGTCATGATATGGGATATCAAGTCAAATACATAGGTACTTGTTATGAAAAAGTGTACTATATAGATAAAACTTGAATATAATACATGGAAGCCATGAATGGTAGTCATAATGATATCTCATGTGACAATGGTGATTGTGGTACTTAGACCTGACATCACTATAATGGTTACATGTTTTTCGATATACTTTGATACTAATCAATCTGACCTTCAATAAGGGTTTTCATATAGGTACTTCTTGGGTGCACTGTGACATGTAGATTATTGTGAGTGATGTAGAAGGACTTTCCCTCTCCAATTGGAGTGATATCCTAACCACTTGATGAGAAAGACTAGGAAATGCATGGCCCTGCTCATGTGAGTCAAAACATGATGTTGAGCTCAAATGTATCTCAAGTAGTCCAATATTGATCATAAACAAAGATTGAACTATATTCCTCATATTCTATATGGATATTAGACACAAAGGATTGTACGATCAGTGTAACATTTATCATAAAACTAGGTTGAAATTTTTCTCCAACTTATCTAATCACTTGGGTGGCAATGAAGTCTTTCTAGATATCAATCATTGTTTATGAAATCATAATATCACTATAGATATTACTAGTGACATAAATGTGGAGCTTGTAGGTTCACAAACATAGGTTGTAAATGGTAACAGAGTATAATGATGGACACATGATTAGTTGATTACTAAAAGGTTTAGGTAGTCAATCAAATCATCATGAATTGTCTGGAAGCCCAATCAGGCGATTGGAAAGTCTAGTTGTGCGACTGGACATATCCAACAATCAACTGGAAGGTATAGTTGATTGACCAGGCCTAGATTTACCCAATCGATTGATTGGCCAAGATTAGTGCTCGACCGTACAAGATCGACCAGTTAGTCGACTGGATGGTCTGGTCGCTCAACTAGACTGGATCAATAGATTAGTTGATTGGATCTAGAATATTCTGACCTAGCCAATTTTCCCTATTGGAATGGCTAGTCGCCTGATTGGGCATCCTGGATGGGCTGCTGAAAAATAGTCTAACCAAGCCTAGTCCTCGATTGGATTAAACTTGTCACCCGACTGGGTGTCCATGAGTGAACTGTTGTAAAGTGGTTGTTGCCTTTTCGTTTCTTATGGTTGATTAGAAAACATGCTTCCCTACCTCTCCTATAAAAAGAGGCACAATGTACAAATTTTTGGTTATACCTTTTGATATGTGGACCCTAGACGTCATTACCATAATTATATAAATGAAGAGAGTTTGTATAATGCTAGAGCATAGAAGAAAAGGTTGCTCATTCCTGTCATCTCTAGGAGCATGAGGTGGAGTTCTAGTTGATTTGTGTGGATGATATAGAGATATAGACACCTCTGTGACTATATTGGAAAAGCATAATTGACACATTATTTTGTGTATATTCTTCTGAGCACCATCCTTAGATATACTCTATGACAAAGGTATATCTCACATCCTTTCCTTCCTAATATATTATTGTTGATGAGATCTGCTCGTGGGATCTTGGACATATTAATCTTTTGTTGATTTCACTACGCCTATCCTCTCCATTAATTCCTACTATAACAAACTATACATTTTACAATTGACCTTCATAGAAGGTTCATCATGATATAATTCATGATTCTCTTATTAACTTTGTCTCCCATACTGAAATAGAAGTCCTCAACGAAGCCTATGTGGCATTCCTTAGAAAACACTCTAATAGTTTGCAACCTCGATAAACTACTAACACCTTACTACACATTCAAATAGATGGAAGACACACTAGTGTTGACCTCACATGAATTTTCCCTTTTACATGCATCCTTTCAAGTAGCTCGAAAGAAGAACAGATTGCCTCAGACATCATTGCCTAAAAGGTCACTACAAGAAAAATTAGCTACCCTCAATCTAGATAAATTTACCATATTTTTAGTTAAAAGTTTTTTGTTACAATTTTTTAAGTGTGACTATATATCAACTACATTTTACTGCACATTTACATTTTTAATCCTAAAATAGCTAGGATGTCAAATGGCACCTGTGGGACAACAAAATTAGTTTTGCATGAACAATCATCTCTCCTCCTGTATGAAGTCCTAGTTGCTTCATACACACTAGACCTAACCTAGAATTCATAAAATATGTGGTTGTCCTGATTGTCTCCTCCCACCTTCTCCACTATATATGTTGAATTTTCACCTAGAAGATAACATCTTTGCAAACCACTGCACTCCTCCCCACCATGATCATTGGCTAGAGAGGTGGATTGAGTTCCCTAGTTCTTTTGACCATGTAGGGAGAAGAATGATTGGGGATGCATGTTCCTATAGGTTTGTTTAGATTTACATTCCTATATATGACAAAGAAGATTCTAATGAGTTGTATGGACTCTGTCATAACCAATGTGAAGATGGTGAAGGATGAGGCCCAAGTTGTTGCTGTGAAGGTTCTTGGTCTATCTAGATTAGTCATGGATTATGACTTGGTGTGCGATGCTAGTGTCCCTACCAAAAATCTTCATCTCCATATAATCATCTCATCCATCTAGATCATCACCAACTTTCCAAATCAAGAGTAATAGTTTCCCAAATTAGAGACATACTTTTCCATCCCTGGTAGTTTAGTGATACCATGGGCAGTGAGAAGCTGATTTGAATTATGGCTAGTGTTGAGGCTGGAGGTATTCTGATAAACTATATTTAAATAGTACTTCTTTATATTATACATAGATATTCAATATCTAATGGACTCATTTAAATTTTTATAATATAATATATTTTTACCATGACTTAATTGATTGCATTGCTCTTAAATATGAGTATGCTTTTCTATAGAGAATCCTAAACAATTCTAAAACATGACCCCACTCTATCTATAAAAGGGGGCTCCAAAATAAAACCACCAGAAAATTAATTGATGTCCTTTTACTAGTTCCCACATCAATGACCAATATGACAATTAAAATGTAATATAATAGATACTGAAATAATGAAGAATGAATAAAACTAAAGGGATGAACACTGATAAATAAGACCAATGGAGAGACCTTTTGATGAAATACTAGCCTTCTATGCACTAGAATTCTAGTGTCATGTATTGCAAATATTCATAGTATAAGAGGCCAAAAACCTTCATGCATGTGCTTCCACAACTAATTTTGTTTTCTTAGTGTCTTGTTCTTGCCTCCATCCTCATCAATATATGGGCTACATGAAATTCCACTTGTTCCATATAAACCATCTAACATGAAGGATCTAGTCAATATATGCATTCTAGAATTATTGTTCCTCAGAAAAAACATGGTTGCTTATGACTTTATATATCTTGAGGTAATATTATTTATGCTTCCTCTCCATTCTTAACTATTATTTAGCTTAAGTATGTAGGTAGGAGACATAATTTTTTCATATTTGATGCATATAAATAGGGATATATTTACTATAAAACACAAGTAACGAGGAGTCATACAATAAAATGGGCTAATGCACCAATTTTTTTGGTGTAGTATGTAATTTTGTCCTATAAATTAGCTTTAAAACTAGTTACTTACATGTTATGTTAAATATGATACATGCTGACTTTTCTTGGTAATACATCATAAAATAGAAATTGCAAACTTGTGGACCCTTTAGGCCACTAGTGTCATGATGCCATTGAACATTGGACCATTTTCCAACTGAATTGTTAATTTTATACTGACTTAAAATAAATTGTTGCATAGTACCATGGTAAAAATGTCAATTGAAAGGGAAATGCAAAACCCGCTCACTATCTATCCTCATTTATCACATTATTTTTCTTGTTCCAGCACCTTAGTCACTTTTGTATGTCTTCCTCTTCCCATTAGATCACATGGAGCACTAGTCCATCATGCCCCAACCGCACACAAACTAACAAACATGAACAATTGTTTAAGCATTGCATTGTCATCTCCGAAGGTTGAAATTTGATATAAAAATATTCCTTACAAAATTATATGGATTCTAATTAGCTTTTAGCAAATTAAATATCCAAAAAAAAGGAGTTGTAATTATTCATCATGTTTGATACAGTCACCATCAGAATATGTCACGTTACATCAATAATATCGGTAATGCATAACTACAAGAGAATCTTACAATGTGAAGGGATGGATCTTGTTGTTGTGGTAGGTGCCCTTCTAATAGGTTTTTGGTGGTCGGGTAATACATTGTAACGTGACACGATAATACATTATGGAAACATGCATATATCCCCTTTTATGTGTTGTATTGCAGAAACAAATTGACTCATACTGGATTTTGATCGATTAATCCATGCCCTTGAGGTGAATGAAACTCATCAAGAGAAGCTAAGGCGTCCAAGTGGTTATGACGCTTAAAGGGAGGGACATGTGGTTGTGATACATTGAGAAAGCCATATGTAACAATTGTTTGAGGGAAAATATTCTTTCTATAGTTGTATTTTTGTGTTTCCCCCATGGTTAAATTTATATGTTTATATTCAGTTTGAGTCTCCTCTTGTTGATAGTGAGATAAAATAGAGGAATATTGCCACATAATATGCAACTATGAGAATTATATGTTTTGATGTTTGATGCATTGAGACATGATTCCTTCAATAGAGTTGATTCTTGGAGTCATTTGATGCATTCCCCTACAATCAAGGTGTTACACGTATGACAACCTCCATTTTTATTAGCTTGTAACTTCACTCACGATTTCTTCGCTCATTTTCCTTTACAGAAGAATGTTGAAAAATTTAGTGAATCATGCACAATGTTGAAGAGGTGGCTCTTTTCCCTGATAGAGAACTGAAGCTATTTCTCCCCATTTTAGTCTAGTGTCTTCCAGAGGCTTATCTTATTACGCTTGGGTAGAAAGCATTATACCAACAAATCTGGATTGTTGATTGTGAAAGAGTAGTAAGTTGTAGTAGTAACAATCCTATGCATTTCAACTTGGAGCTATATTTTTCTATGTTTCTAAACTTTGATGCAGTTGTTTTTCCTCTAAAAATAATTTATCTTGAGTCTTTGTGGACCTTTTGTGACATCCTTTGAAGGTAATAAGAGTTATGAAAGCTAAGAAACAAAGTTGATTTTTGTGAGGAATATTGAAGGAAGTATGTTGAAAAATTAGACTTAATAAATGTTGCATCAACTATTTTATAGGATATGCAATGAAGATTTTTTTCTTTTATGTTGCAATAATATTTTTCTAATTGCAACCTTGTTATTCTTATCAATGAGTCATGTATAACACTTATCTAGTTTTTTCCATTAGACTATTTTTAGCATAAAATATTACATTCATGCTAAGATGTTACATGAGAACATTTTACAATAGATCTCATGCTAGAGATAGATAATGCATATTTAGGATTAGCAACATTGGTTTTCTTAGGGAGTAGTCCCTATGGAGGTAGTACAATTGGAAGATTGGAGAGACATCTTTGTGTATACCTCCTTACAATTAGTGAGTAGACCTTGGTGATGTAAGAGCACATATGATTCCAATTATCTTGGATTCAAACCTCCATAGTATCACATATCCATTAGTACACTGAATGAAAGGTCATATGTCCACATGGATCAATAGGATAGACCCAAGAATCTTGTTGAGCAGTTGAGTCTGGGGTAAGAGTGTAGGAATGGTTAGCATTACATGGTTGGCAAATGAAATTGCGTAAATAATCCTTATTATGAAAGTTTGGAAAAGTCAGTGAGTTAATGTATTTAGTAGTGCAATGGACCTATATATACATGAATTAATTTGATATATCACACCTATTAGATCTTTTGGTTGTGTTCAATAATAATTTGGATTACTTAGTAACCAAAATATTGATAGGTCCTTCTCAAGTTGCTTCACAAAAGCTATACGAACACACCCTTTTCCATGCTAGGAAAACTAACAAGGTAGCATTTACACAATTATTTTCTTTCTTATGGACAATATCTTGGTATAAATGTTAATATATATATTTCTCAAATTATTTATGTAGGCCAATTTAATTAAAGTTCTTGTTGCAAGTACATAATTCCACTTTCAATAGTATTTTTATTAATCTTAGCAAGAATTGAATGTAAGATTCTTTAAAAAGTTCATATGATGTATGGACGACATAGGAAATTTCTCTAGGAAGTAAATGGACCTTTGTTTTCATCTACTTGCAATTTTTATAATTTCTTTGGTAGTTTTCTATGTTTCTCAATCCAGAAAATGGATGATCCATGTTGTCAACCAACATGGATGAGGTGTTATGGCAACTCCCTGGTCATGAATTACCATGCTTGGTATGGTGCAGTAATTAAGTATCCTTATGCAAGAAGTTGGAGATATATGTAAATACCCTAGGGAGACTTCATAGACACAACACAACATCTCCAATGCTCAACAACATGAACCTTTCTAAAACTAGTATATTTCATAGATTTCTCCATGGAAGTCTGTTTCCACTGATCAAGAACAATATCAGAGACAACTACATCTGAAAGCTTGTTTAATGGGTCAATAAGTGCCCTTTCTTTCTTATTATGAATACATTTTGCATCTTTCACTTGAGTTGGATCTAGTCTCTAAACTCCATTAACCCTATGGACCCCACCTATAAACTCATTGGTTGCCATGATTAGAATTAGTTCCAAAATTAGATATCATAGCTCTCATTCTACATGGTTGATATCAAAGGGCTTGTGTTTTCTGTGTGTAAATTCTGGTCCATTATACTGCATTTCTTCAATAAACAACCATTTAATTTTTTATGGTTATAAATATGTTTTTGCATGGGAAAGTTCTGAATTTTCTATAAAAATGAGTGGTCTAGGTTGTTCAAAAATAAAGACAAATATGACATCAAGTATTCCAAATATTAAATAAGACTAATGTATCACCCTTATTTATATTGAAATCCTAATAACGATTGCATGACTAGGCATTTGAAGTATTCTTAAATAGCCTTAAGTGTTTTGAAATGGAAATATAAAAACTTTAAAACCATAGGAATTTATGTTAAGGTTAGTTATGTATCCTATTACGAGTACAAAGAGATGATTGAAAATATCTTGTCTTCAAGAATGTGTCTACAACTGAAGGCAAATTTCATTAGTTCTATTAATCGGTCCAATATGCAATTGGCATATCCACTTGTTTCCGTTCACTTTAACTATAGGTTGCAACCAAATGTATTAGGTTTTAGTAGTGGACTCTATTAATTGGACCTAGGTAGGATGTGGCTATCAATGCGATACAAATGAGTTCCTATGGAACTAATTTTTAGCACAAGTTTTAGGATTACCCTCTACTAAAGCAACTATAGTCATTGCATAAAGCCTAAGCCTATATATTAGTATTATTCAAATGATATGATTTTAAATGAGCAAATATACCAATAAAAGTGTTGCAATTCTTGATTTTTGAACCACATCCAGACCATTGTGAATGCATTTTTTGGATGATAAATTGATCGCATATATGTGATATTTATCTTAGTTAAACATATAGATAGTCATAAGGTATCATGAAAAAGTTTAGAAGTTGTGAAGCCCAAATACTAAATTACTAAGGCAGTAACTAATTTAGTCCTACAATTTTCTTTGTGTAGGTGCAATCATGGAACTTTTATTTTGATGGTGGACTCTATTCATCAGTTGAGGCACTTGATAGCGTGAGGACCATTAATTTTGTTTGAGAAGTTACATATGATGGGTGTATGTGATCTCTTATAGTCTAGTCCTAGAACACATGGTAGCTATAGTTTAGAAAGGGAACACAAGAGATTATGCACCATATGAGCAAACCTAAAAATGGAAAACCAAACCAAACTGAGAGTCAGAGCGACATGGATTCAAAAGATTACATCCTAAAAAATTGCTCAGTTAAATAGACAAACTATACACCCTACTCTTAAAGTTCTAAATGAAATCATATACCAAACAGAGAGTCAAGAACTCGATATTGTCCTAAAAAACATAAACAAAATCAACCTATACCGAAAAATCATACTCCCAAATCCATGTGTAGCCCTTCCTTTCACATTCACAGGGATGGGTATTTCATCTATGCATTAATAGACCAATGTTAGATGATGACATATGTACTTTATCCTATGTGCAATAACAATACAAACCCACTAAAGTAAGACATCAATTTTAGATTTACAGTTTTAGTTGCTACCACAGAAGAACCATACACATGCAAAGATTACTGGAGATTGATGGATATTTCTCTATCCTTATAATATTATAAATTGCATCATTCTTGATAGATAAAAGGATATATACTACACATTTGAGATGAATCTTTGTACTCCAATTTGATAGTTTAAATAAATGATATTTCTCCTAAAGAAAATAGAATGTGATGTTCCCTCTTAATTTCATAAAATATGATTGACAATATATTTACTTACCTAGGATGTTTTGATGAGACACGAACTTTCTTATTTCTCAATTGGTAATATGCAAATTTCTTTGAAACAAACCTAAGTTTGCAAAAAAAAAAATTGAAACCACTAAAGCAACTAACATGGAAGCATCTTCAATGACTTTATTTGTCACATATGACTCAACTATTAAACTTCTACTAGTTTGTTCCCTTTATCATCATATTGTATTTAAGATCTTTTATCAACACTAGTTGGATATATCATGCATATCTTATATGGAAATATCAAACTAAACACCTTTACAAAGCTCAATCCCTTAGAATCCATATTACCTAGCAGTTTCACACTTTATTGTCCCTCTTTCACTTTCATTTTGTGTTCTTTGTATTAATTCCCATTGTCACCATAGAACTTCAAAATATGCATGGAGTTTTCATATAAAACTAGAAAGAATAGTTTTGCATGCTTATATTTTTCTTTCAAACTAAAGGTTTTTTTTTCTTGTCATGGTTTATAGCTCACTACCATAAGTGCAACCTTATCATCTACAAAAAATTCTAGGACATGAGGATGCCTTTTCTAATCATAATTAGATTATATAGTTCAACATCGAGAAGTCATTTTACTACAAGGAAATGTTAACAAACCACCAAAATCATGAAAGAACAACACACTCGTAAGCACCAACAAGAACTTTCAAATATATGACCGTACCTTCTACAAACTTACAGAGTATAAAGAACACTTAGTGTCATGGGAATAATGAATGATAAGCTAACAAAACAAGGCACACAACAACCATGTCCATTGAGGAGAAATAATGCAACCAAGGGACTAAGGTTTGAGCCCTATAGAAAGAGAGGTATCATCTCTTACAAACTTGGAAATAGATGAACATCCTGATCTTGGACAATACTTATGTAAGAATGAATTTGATGAACTAAAAATTTGGCTATTTGTAGTATGACATTTATAATAACACAAATATGATGCCTGAGTTCATATGACAAATAACATACTCATGAGAAAGTTGAAATCCAAACGCTTTTATGATTGCTCCAATATTGTGAAGATGTAGACACCGGACTACCAATCTATAAATTGGTTGATGCCTTAGGTTATAGTAGGTTTATATAGATGCATTGCACACACAAACACACATTATTTGTAGTAGGTTTATTTAAATGCATTGCACACAAAAACTTGTATCCTCACAAGCAACCAACAAAAAGATACATCAATTTTAATTTCTTAGTAGTTGAAGTTTAAATACATGTTAGTACTACGAATGTCAATAGTGTTTGCATGATCAAATATTGTGCATTGTCACACATACATATGGAATTGATTATCAATAATTGACTTTAATGCATCAATACCTAATATTGTTTTTAGTTTGTTGCTTTCTATAGTATTTTGTAATTTTGTTGTATGGATTCTTGTATATTTGGAATTATTTCATCACCTCCTATTTATTGTCTATAATTATTTTTCTACATTTGTATCAATCTGTGGAGATGTTTTCTTTGTTTTCATATAAGTGTTTCTCTTACTTGGCAAGTGATATGTTTCATAACCTTCAATATTTACATATTATGAGAGTTTCAAGCATAATTAAATGGTTTGTGGTAATAAAACATTAGCTTCTTTTCTTCATAATTTTTTATCTAGGAATACTTATTTTAGTTTCCTCTATGCAAAAATAATAACAATTTGTTACCCTTCTTTCTCACTATTAAAATATTTCATCTTAACTTAATGAAAATTTGTGATAGGTTATTGGCCCTCAATTTCTTGCATGACAGAATCCTTGAGGCCTAAAAAGGAAAGTTCAAAACGCAATCTACATGTAAACTACAAGTTGGTGCATGTCCAGGATTGAGAAATCACTGATGAGGATGGAAAATAATAGTTGACAGCTTACTTTTCTGTCTAGAAAGGGACTAAGAAGAGTTATCATGTACACACATGAGATATGACAATTTTTACTCATTTGGAGTATGCGGAAGAGGTAGATGGAAAGGATTGGCAGTAGATATAGATTTTTAAATGCAGATGGATAATATTTTCTGATAAATTTGTATTTTCACCAGCCATCAACAATGGTCTACATTTCTATTGTTGGTTGCACATATCCTCCTTCATTGTGAAACAACAAGAGTTATTGTGAAGTGACTAGGTGGCTTGATAATTTGCAATAACGCCATACCGAAAGAACAATATATTTGTTATTGTTGTTTGAACAACTATATTGTATGATGTTATAATACCATCAATCTTTGTATTTATTGATTGCAAAAATTTTTTACTTGATGATAATAGGAGGAACACTAATTTGCACTCACCGTATAATGGAGGAAAAGCACTTTTATGAAGTTTAGTGATTTTTTTGTATGGTAGTTGATGACCCAATGTTGTAGTCGAGATTGGTTCTTATCTTGATTAAAGTTGAGTTTCTATTGGAGAAGATTAATTGAAGCTTCACCGTCATGCATACATGGTTATTGGTTTCTAACTTTTGAGACTATAAAGTGTAATATGTGCATATAGTGTTTATTATGTAAGCTAAAAAATGATACAAACTTCTTCTCAAAGGGCAATTATGTATATGTTTTCAATACAAATTGTGCAATAGGGGATAAGTATAATTTTTTTCCCATGCATATCCAATTGTTTTAAAATAAATATAGGTATGATTGTTGACATTATAAGAACAACTTGATCTATAAAAAATATTTCCTCTTAAAAGCTTCTATATTGACAAGGTAGTCACTGGATATATAATTTTACTAGATCTGTATTTTTAGTAAATATTATTTTCCTTGCACACAAACTACACATGCAATTGTAGTAATTGTTATTTTACCTACATATTAACTATAGATACAGTTGTAGTAATTACAACAACATTTACATGTCTTTCACTACATATTGGGTTACATATATGAATGTGTGGAAAACTTGTTATTTAGGTATACATGGGAAACTTTTATCTTATATAGTTAGCTACATGGGAATCTTCTACATATCTTATTTGTAATGATAAACGTAGCCAATGCCTTTAGCTAAAAAAATATGATTTTTTCTACACTTTTTTTTGTCATTAAAGACAATTTATTTTGTAGTGGCTTGTATACACGATGCAACTTGTTAGGTAAATCATCACCATTTTTGCATTTTTTGCGTTTTGGTGATGGCTAATGATGCAATTCCTCTTCTTCATTGCCTCCAAAAAAAATAGGAGCCTTATGGTGTCATCTCTTCATCCGACAATCTCATTTGTAGATCTATATGTTTTATCATAAATAGAAATTGACATCTAAATTTGTTGCCCGTTCTTTTAAGAAGAGATTTTCTAATTCAAATGGGTTTATTGTAAATTATAGAGGCATAATGCATATAAACACATATTGAATGAAAAAACTATAATGCTAAATCACTAATACATTTCTGGCATCTAATGTCACTTTTCCTGACATCGGTTACACTGAAAAATTGATGCTAGATAATAAACAACATTGATTCTCTAGCACAAATGTCACCATCGAACAAGTCCTACCGATTAAGAAAAGACACGTGTACCACTTTTTTATTATTTTCAGTTAGTTTTACAACAAACCGACGTCTAAAATAACCTGAGAAATACAAAATTTTGGGGGAAAATATTTGCCTCTAAAAACTTTAATATGAGCATCGGCTATGATTGAACCGATGATAGACACCTTTGAGCAGAATAAATTTTGCCTCCAAAATACTTACAACATAATTTTTTCTCATAAAAACTAACAATAATTCACACGAAAAACTGTGAATATTTACACAACTTTTTACGAGTGTTTGCTTAATGTTAAGGTACCACAGTGATACTCTTGTAATATCTGTAGACTGGTATTAATGAAATATCTGAAGCTGATAGACCTTAAATCTCATGTTTGTCACACTCTAATGCAACAAATGTTGCCCATAGCGATTCGATCTATACTGTCGAAGCATGTAAGGTTTGTAATCACCAAACCTTATTTCTTCTTGAACACTCTATGCTGCAAAGTTATTGATCCAGATAGTCTCGATAAGTTTCAAAGAGAAGTAGTTGTTAAGCTATGCCAACTTGACATGTATTTGCCTCCATTCTTTGATATCATGATACATCTTACTATCCATTTGACTAGGAATGTGAAAATATTGGGACCAATTTTCTTACATTGGATGTATCATTTTGAATGGTACATGAGTATTTTTTAAGGTGATGTTGGATACTATTATCATCCTGAAGGAAATATTATTGAGAGTTATGAGGCCAGGGAGGTTATGGACTTTTGCAATTACTTTTTGAGTTGTAATGAAGCTTCTGTAAATGACAAGAATATTGAGGACTATTTCAGCATAGAGAGTTTAGGAGAACGAGTAAAAGTAATAAGTCATGAGTTGTGGGAACAAGCACACTTGTATATTTTACACAACATTGACGAAGTGAGTAGTTATATCACCAAACATACCAATTTCATCAAGACAAAATATCCTCGATCCAATTCAACGTGGCTTGCTAGAGAGCATAAAAAGACATTAATTAGGTGGTTTGAAGATAAAGTCTTACGTCAACTATCTCAAACACCAAATACTATTGTTGAAAATATCAAATACCTTGCTTTTAAACCAAAACTAAATGTTATGTCTTATGAAGGATTTGACATAAATGGGTTCATATTAAACAAAGCATCAAGATGATAAGAGTTTCATCCAAAATAGTGGGGTCACCCTTCAGGCATCTTTTTTTATATTTTTCTAGTGCGAAGGATAAACGTCTACATGAAGCTCAAATGTCATATTACAGTGTCACTGAAAACATATGTGAGTTTGACAAGATAGATTTAAGAGTTTTGATCTTTATGTGTAATTGGGTTGATAAAACTGAAAGAGTTGTAGTGGATGGATTTGGTTTCATATTAGTGAATTTTGAAAAGATTGGCAAGAAGGGTGAACTATTCATAATGGCATCACAAACAAAGAAAGTATTTTATATCAATAATCCTAAAAGTGAAAAATGGTCGGTTGTTCTTCATTATAGATCCTATAGATGGAGAAGAGTACCATGACAAGTATGATGACTCCAGTCAATTCTCAGTTGGCCTCGCCAACACCAAATATTGAAGCTGACGCTGACTTATATATGTGTAGAGATTACATCGAGGGAATGTTAATTAATACAAGATCCAAATATCAGAGGCATGTTTTTATTGTTCTAAATGTTAGATAAACATTTTATTTTCTTTATCACTTATATTTTATTGTTTAAATATTTTTGATATGACATTATTTCAGATGGTGTATGACAATGAGTTTGATGATCGTGATATGATTACTGCGAGGATGAGCACCCTTCCAATGTGCGCCTTGAAAATGAGCCCCTGAAACTATTGTAACTTGTATTGTTTTATTACATAGATTTGTATTTTACAATGTTTATCTTGTTGTATTATTTTATCAAATTTATAAATTATATACTTTTACGACTTATGTGTGTTTTTTTGTCAATTTTAGCATGAGGATGTGCACCGTGAGGATCTTGCTGAGCTTAATTGTAACATCGTAAGTGTGCAACAATACAAGGCATCACCATGATGAACAAGTTATTAGAGAAAAGGGATAACCATACAAAGCTGGTTGTTGAGTTTGATAATCAAGGAAATCATGTTGGGAAGAATCAAAGTTCTTTTGTGTCATATGTAGGGGTTTTGACTCATAGAATGGTGGATGTAAATATAGAATCTTGGAATAAAGTTGATCTAAGAAAGAAAGAATATTTATGGAAGGAACTATGTATGAGATAGTATCATTTACAATTCTATTTTTAAAGATATTTATAATTATATTTTAAGAATATTCCATTAAGTATACATTGTCTTTTGCAGAGTATATTTGAACTGGATGAGAAACTACATCGTAAAAAGGTGATGCAATTTTGTGGTAGGGTACTAAGGAATTACAAGACAACTCTGACAAGAGAATACATACAAAAAGTTGAGAACAAGAAGTCATCCACTGAGTAATGGAACTATCTTGACCGAAAGGTGCAGAAGGTGTTTGTTTCTTAGAGACAAACCGAAAAATTCAAGGTATTAAGCCACACTCCTCATATTGAATTCATTGTATTACAAATGTAACATATGTTTTGGACTAATTAGGCTATAAGCAAAGCTCAAAGAGAAAGGAGTGCAAAGAATGTGCAAAACCATATGACAGGTCCAGGTGGCTATGCAAATCTTTGTCAAAAGCTACTGTAGGTGTCTTCTTCTCAACAGTCTAATTCTAGGACTACTGAGTCCTCTACTTCTAGTAAACCTCTACTTGGCCATGATATATGGATCGTTGGGAGGCAAACCAAATCAAGAGAAATAACCAACCCCACAACTGCTGAGGCGGCTGTAAAAATGGTAAAATTCAACTCTCAGAGCAATTAGTATTGATGATTGTTATATTTTACTTACCAATTACTAATGATGATGATTAGCGGGAGCTCCATGAGTAAAGGAAACAAGGCAAGTTTATCTATGAGGGAATAATGGATAAATTGACAGTTGCTCTAGGTAACTTAGAGCATCCTAGACGTGTTAGGGTTGTTGATTCTTATGTCGGAATAAGAGCCTTCTATGGGACATCAGAGCATCAGTAGAAAGGAGGACTCTCAAAAAAGGTAAAAAAGCTAATTGCAAAGGGTATACAGGAAGCAATGAGAAAGTATCCGTCTTCTCAGATAGTACCAATAGCACCTCGCTCTTCATATAAGTTGGACCTCCTACGACAGAGGTAGTTGGGAGTAATCCCATTGACCCACTACCTAGTAGGCCCACTGTAAGTATTTTTATGACATAGTAGCCTTTCAGAATGTTTGTATAATATGTTTGAGTTTAGGTATATATATAACACTCTATGCAAATTTGTAGGGGTTGACGCCATGTCGTCTTAGATTACAACAATATGTCATTGTACTAGGCTAGGCTTACCCACGCCTTGAAGGTAACATGATTCATGGTGCATCATTGCCCAATGATGCGGTTTGCGTGATGTTGAGGCTCATCTATGATGCTTGGAAGCATACTGTACTGCCATATGAGCACCCCAATTAGTAGAAGATAGGTGAAGCCAAAGGTAGTGTGACTGTGTGACCCAAAGTGGGAGTTGTCTATACTGATGTATGCTAAATTTACATTGGGTTTGTATCTATATATACATGACACTATTGATATGAGATTATATATATGTAGGACATAGCACCCAAGAAACCCCTTATAGCTCATAATCCACCTCCACCTCCTCCTCAATTTACCTGGTTGGATTAGAATGGAACTATTCGATTCGCTAGGTCCTCAGTGCAGGGGTATGGCAAAATGGATAGGAGAACATGAAGAAGGTTCACCTATGATGGTCCATATTAAGGAGGACATTGTAGGTCAACCTCATAATACTAGTATTTTTCTGTAAGATGTTTTATAGATGTTTAATTATGCTTGGATGAATACATCTATGATATAACTTTAGATATGGTGAGATTTTATATAGCCAATACCTCATTATATATGTTGATATGTTTTCTTATATATTAATGCATACATGATATATGTTTTGCAGCCACTTACATAGGGTCTGTACATAGTTTACACTATCCCATGTGACATTTCTAGTTCCCTCATTGATAAGCCATGTAATTAAAGACCCTACATCTATCTTCTAATACTGCTCTACCATACTTATATATTTTAGTAAAAAGAAAAAGAGTGTTATGTTAGCTCTGTACAATGTTGGGTATGTTTACTTGTTCTGCTTATATTTTGAAGTGAAGAATTACATTTCATTGTTGATTTTGAGTTTTATTTTGTTTGACTCCTTTTCAATCAGGAATGACCATTGGGTGTTAGTGGTTATTGTCCCTATTTTGCTAACTGTGTATTATCAAGATCCTAAGGGTGACAAAGTAGACAGTTGGGGGCACGAATAAAAAAAGGCCTTATTCTTGTGAGTAAATTTTTATATTTATATCTTTCAACATATATTAATACATGATGATTTACTAATGTAATTTAATGTGTTACATTAACATATAGGGATATAAAAGATTTCAAAAAGGCTGGAGGAAAGGTGGACAACAAAAATAAAGTAATAGATGGGATTAATGTTCAGACAGTTTTCTGACACATGCATATTTTTGCCAACTATGCTTACTTTTACTTATTAACTTTTTGTATGTTGAATTTTATAGTATCTTATACAAAATAATGGTTGGGCATGTGGATACTATGTGATACAATATATTTACATGATTGTCATATATGGGGGACTAGACATCAACTGCGTAGAAAGTGTAATATATATAGTCTTGATCATCATAAGTATATAGTTTCATTAGATAATATGAAAATGTCAAACTTTTGAATTATATATATCATTATATTTGCATGTGTTTAAAACAAACTTCTATATATGGTAAAATCTAGATGACATACAAAAGCCTTATACAATAGAACAACTGTAACGAACTGAAACCTAGCATCTTGACCTTGATCATATGTCTTGGGGGATAGTCATCTTGGTTCTTTGGGTTTAGACAAACAAGGATAAGGATATACACATTAGTAGCATAATTGAAGCCCTAACATGTAGACATATAAACAAATATGATCTAATTCTCTCATAATTAATCTTTAGACCAAAAAAATGTTTCACATGTGATAATGTTGATCAAAGTATGATGTTAAAAATAATATGCATATAAGAACTAAAATATCCGTAATAAAAGTAATGTTACAATATTCTAATAAATATAGAATAATACCCTAATGAGATAAAAGATAAATACATATAAATTCTCATGCATAATAATGAAATACAACCCTTTTAGTAATAACAGTGAAGGTAAAGTGACGTAATTAAATAAATAGTAAGAATTATGAAATAAATACAATGATGTCAAGCCAAAAATGTTAATTCATAGAAATAGATATCAAAAGGAAGTTACTGGGGTTTCACTATCTCCCACGATCGTTAGGGTGATCTAGGACTAGCCGCCGTAGACTCTGCTCGGGGGGAGAGGAAGCTCACCTACAACGCGCTGTGAGCCCTTCTCCCCCTGGGTACTCTCTTTCCTCAACTTCTCTAGAGATCCACAAAGGCCAGTGACTCTACCTGTCTCTCCTCCAACATTCCTTGCCCGTCCTCCTCAACGACACAATGACTCAGTGGGAGCTGGTGGCCGCTATGCTGGGAGTCATCGTCTCAACGACGTGGTGCGCGTGTGGCGCTTTCCAGGCGACTCAGTTCACCAGGGGATGTTTTTCCCTGGGGGTCAAGTGCCCCTCTCTCCCCCTTTTTCTTTCTTTTCTTTTTGTGTCAGTCCATTTCAGGTCGCTTGTTTGGTCATGCTTGGGTCCCTTCTTGGGCATCTGGTGAGCTCGGGCACCCCTTGGTGCTCCAGGTAGAGGAGGAGTAAGTTGGGTCTGTGCCTTATGTGGGTACTCCACCCCCTGTTCACAATAGTGGTCAGGAGTGGTGGTGGGGTTCACGACACCTTCTACTCCCCACCTTTCATCCGCCCGAGCCCTCCTTCCTCTATATCTGCATCATTTGGGTTTTGGCCTCCTTTCCGGTCCTCCTGGGTGGTGCACCCTTACCGCTTGACGTTATTCCTATGTGTTTTGCTCTGTGTTTTTGGGAGGCTCCTTGGTCAACCTGTCTCTTTGTTTGTTCTCTTAGTTGTTTAGTTGTGCTTTTATTCGTGTGTTGTTTGCTTAGTTTCTTGCTGTTTGTTTTCCGAACGTGCTCTCAACTTTTCAGCTATGGTGATCTCTATTGGATGTACTTCTTACTCCTTCCCCGATATTCTCAAGGGCTCGTGTAGATTGATGGCTTCCCTCTCTGATAGCTGCTTTAGACAGCCACTACAAAAGTGGGTTGGTACATGTAATTTACCTATCACATCCCAATCTGAGTCTTCTGTTATGTTGGTCTTCCAAAGGAGTTCTGCTTGGTACATTCATGTGAGAGTACTATCTTGTAGATGCCGTATGGCTTGCCTTCAATGATATCAAGATGTTTCTCTAAAAAAAGATATCAAAAGTGAAATCTAATGTGAAATTTGAATTCCTTGGGTCCCAATTGCCTTGGTAGTCAAGTTTCACATTATTACATGATAATAATTAATTTAATCTAATTTGGAAAAGAAGATATGATTTTTTCTCCAAAATATCAAACAGAATAATAAATGACTCCAAAAGAAGAAAATAACTTTAGATTCAAAATCTACATACCAAAATTATCCTACGTGTGAATTTTCATCTAATTTGAACAATCTTAAATATTTTAGTTAATTTAGGATAGAGAATATAATTTAAAGAAGAAAAATATTTAATAATATGTTGAAAAAAAATAAATAATATAAAAAACATGTTCCTCACATTTAGTATTACTTATAGGACAAGTTTCATATTTTTAGAAAGTTTATAGATGCCTCTAATTCATTAAAAAGATAAAATAAGTGATAAGATTTAAATATATAAAATAAAATATTAGAAGTTTTTTTTTAAAATAAACTAATGACAAAATCGGATTTCTCACCCCAAAATTAGCTAACATGTAAGTTTGAGTTTATTCCAATTTCGTTTACACCTTCAAATAATTGTAGAAATTTTGCATATTTAATGCATCAAAAGACCAACGTTTGAAGGTCGTATCAAATGTTACTCATTGCAAATTCATGTCGACCATCCGATGTAGATTGGATGGCTAGTGAGTTGTCGCCTGCCTTGAGTAGGAGACACCCACATGAACAGTAAATGTGGACCAAAGGGGTTCTATTTTTTGGACATAACTCCCTCGTTTCTCAACAAAACTTCACAAAATAAGTTGCATTAGTTTCCAAATCAAAATTGGCATCTTTTGAGCCACTATACATACAATCACATCATAATTATGGAAAGTGCCCGATGTTTTTCTCCAAGCTTCTTAAACCTCCCTCTCCATAAGCTCTAGAACTAACCCCACACCTATTAATAGCTCTACCCCAACCTTCCTCGGATGCTTTGTGAACTTCCTTTAGTCCCAGTTTCTTTTAATCTTCATGTATTGCTGCCGCAAGTCCGGACATCAGACTGTGACGCCAATGTGTTGTTCTTCTTCATCGCATCATGCCGATGCAATTTGTCTATAGGCATGATCTCTCGGTGCCTTCTCTTGATTTCATAGTCTCAAATCGAGTATGATCTCTGTTTGTGGATTCACCCAAACCAACTGAGCTCCATGCCTACTGCTTGGGATGAGTTGGAGATGATTCTTGCATGTGTAATCTTGCTCTTACCCTCCTATTTCTCTTCTTTCTTTATTTTTCTCGCGTAGGGATATATTGGTCATTTGGAGTTTGTTCTCCCTTGCTTTGACGAGGGTGACTTGGCTGTTGACCATGCGACGTGGCTGAGCTGGATTGGGCCATGTCAGTGGGCTGGCCCTCTCCCTTCCTCTCTCCCAAGTTATATCCTGATGTGATTTTTTCGTGGTTTCTGATTGGCTGAGACTAAAAAAAATCATAACTTTTGATCCGTTTATTCAAATTTAACAAATAAATATGTCGTGGAATTGAAAAAAATTAATGTTTCTAATAAAAATACTTTCAAGATTTGGTTTTGAGTTTTGTCAAAAGACAATTTTTATAAAATGAATTTAATGCATAAAATCCATTAAAATTACATCTTAATCATCATAACTACATAATTGACAAAAATATATGTTTTCTTAATCAGGAGAACCTAATAAAATCATTGGTGAGGTTCGCAGAGTTAAAATTTGAGATTTTATAGAAAGGTCTAGAATAAGGATTTCTTTACACATTATACATTATAAAATCCTAATACAACTGAATATATTGTAATTAGGCAAAGGTGATCTTGGAAATAACTAGATTGGTGAATAGTGTTTCTAGGACTCTAATTTAATGTATGATTACATCCCACACTATTTTTATATTGAGAAATTTCTAATTCCTCTCTCTAAATGTATGTTTGCATATCATATTGTTCTTGATGAGCAATTCACCTATTTTTATCTTTCTCTTGGTCCTATGGACATTAGCCTACACAATATCTCTTTTTCTTTGAAGATTATGGTTCATGTGAACTACTTTATTTGTTACTGTTATTGTGAGCATATTATCCTATTTGGATATTCTTTTAGACTCTTCGTTATACATTATACATGGTGGAACATTCTTTGGTGATATGTGCTTCTTTGCCCACCTTTGTAGTGGATGTTTATATGGCACATCATGTGATGACATGGATCCTATGATCCCACTTTATTTTGTTGGATGTTCTCATCTTTCTTAGTCTCTTTTATACTTGCTTATTCTTTTGATATGCATCATATGGTGACTGCCAATATAATGTTACATGCTATTTTATGTGGATGTGAACATTTCTACATATGAATGTAGATGTAAAAAATTCCTGCATACAAAAATACTTTGAGTAGATGTATATTTCCTACTCAAGGCAGATGTATACAATTCCTACCCACTCCAAATTTAGAGCGGATGTATACAGTTCCCACTCACCCCACATTTTTGGTAGATGTGTTATTTTTTACCTACATGTTTATATTGTTCTAGTATTATAACAGGTGAAACCCATGGATGCTTTACTCTTGTACTTTGCTCTTATTTATCTCTTTTATTGTGATTCATTTCTTTTATGCCCGATTGGGTAGTCCTTTACTTTTCTATAAGAAGCCTTTTATTTTGACGTCCTTTAATACATAAAATTACTGAACCACATTTTAGTATGCACATACCAGCCTTTGCTGATGTTATCTATTTTTCTCCTCTTGTTGGGGTATGCTTTCAACCCTAGGTGAAGGACTTAGATGACATGGCATGAAGGCATGCACTAGGTTAAGGAGATAAACCTTGGAGACAATCTTGTTATGGTTTAGATTTCCCTCTACTTAGATCCATATGTTGTATCTTACATGTAAACCCTTTTGTGGGAGATTATGATGTTCTTTTGTAACCTTGTAATAAACTGAATATAGTCAATATTTTTATTCTGCTGCTACTCTTTGGTTGTTTTGAATACCATTATTTGAAAATTGAAAACTTTACACCTGTTCCAACATACATTTTGAGTGTGTCTGAAATGGATGTTTTATTCTTCAAATTTTTAGTAGGGAGTGGATCCCCTCTGGGTCCCACTCCTCACAACAACTAGATGAGATACGAGAATAATCGACAAAAGCCTTCATTGGGGATGTAAACTTTAAATTTGATTGAGATTAAAGAATGACTTTTCTAAACTTTGATGTAATTATTTCTATATACATGTGCTTATGACTCCTTGTAACTCTAAATTTGATGCGAGTAAATTATTGGTGCATATGTATAAATATAATTTATATGAATGTGAAGATGAATGAATACAACATGAATTGTATTTCTTCAAGTCATGAGAATGGAGTTGGTGCATATGTAAATGAAGTATCATGTGTGAATGAAGTATCGTGTGTGTGAATAAATGTTTAAATGAATGGTATAGAATTATGTTTGAACATGTGATGAGAATGGAATTGGAGAATGGATATTGAATGTTTTTGTAGGTTGTTTGTTGACATGTTGTTTAGCTGAATCACATATGTTGTTAACCTACAATTCAGAACTACAAGTTCTTCATTCTCCTGACTAGCTAGACAGCAGGTCTCCAGCCCTGCTATTTAAATATAAGTTAGTTGTCGTTTATTCCAAAAAAAGGGGCCGTTAAGGTTTTCAACATTAGTTTTGGGTGAAAAATCGACGTTATAAGACTAACCATAACGACCATTCCAGATAATACGACTGTTCTCGGCAAAACGATCATACTCATCAATTTTTGTGAAGCAACCGTCACTTATATATTAGTCATCGGTTTACTATACAGTAACCGATGACTATGGTGCAAGATAGGTACTTGTTTCTTTTGGAACCCAATGATAAAGAGACATTTTCTATTTATAATTGTTACTTGGTGGACAAATGATGTCAGGGTCTTTTCCTCAATCGACGACTATGATGCAGGATAGGTGTCAATTTCTTTTGTAACATGATGATAAAGAGACATTTTCTATTTATAAATGCTACTTGATATGGACAAACTACATCAGGGTCTTTTCCATAACCGGCGACTATGACACTTGATGTGTCGGTTTGTTTTATCATAGCAACTGAGGCTGAATATCTTGGTCATTAGTTTTTGCGTCTTAGGAGAACTGACATCTTAGGCCTATAATTCTAGTGTCTCTCACTTATGTGTCACTTTTCAACCGATGTTGTATGTATGTTTTAACCGACACTAGAGGTAGTTTCTTTACTAGTGATATTGCCCATAGCAATGTCCATTTTCGGGTGCAATACATTTTTATGTGATTTTTCCATGAAATGTTGATATTGGTAAATTTTAGTTTAGCCAAATAGATTCCACTATAAATGACAAACTATAAGTTTAATACCTAAACAAGCTATAACTTTCATCATTATGTGATTATTGATGCTCTTATTGACCTGGTTTCTTAGGCTGAAATAAAAGTCCTAAGGAAAGTCCTTGTATCCTTCCTTGGTACATGGTTTAATGATGTAAAGAGTGGGATCTAAGAGGGGATATACTCCTTATTAAATCAAATAAAATGAAACATCCCACATACCAAACACAGAACTAAATTTTTTGCAAAAGGATGATAATCCAATTTATTCAAAATTATGTTTCAAGATACCAATATAGTAGTAGAATATTAAATATTTAACTATTATAATATTTTATATTATCACAATCCTTCACCACACATGGTGATGCATACAAAAATTAACTATAGCATAGGAACAACAAAGGATTATCTAACCACCTTGAATCTATCTTTTTAGAGATTTCCTGGTCAACCTTGGTTTTCTCCTCCTCTGTACTTAGGGGTTGGAAACAGACCCAACAAGATAAGGTAAAAATGGAAATTATCAACTTGAAGGCCGATATGTGCATATTAATCGAGATATAAGTAATACAAGGAAAAAAGACATCAAATATAATAAGACTTTCCATAAAAGTGGAGAAGCATTATCCAAGTGGATATCAAAAGAATAAGAATTTTAATGAATTGATAATCAAGAATAAGAGATTTCTTACGCTAAAATAATTTAATAATAAAAATATCACAATAATTAATAGTTGCATGGTGAGTAATAAGAAGACTAGCATATACTAAAAAGCAGGGTAGAAACACATATATGTTCCATACCAAAGGGCAGAAGCCAAACAAATAAAGTATTTTATAGGGAAATAAAACCTAGAACATGGTAGGAAAATAAAACCCAGTGCATGCTATCATATGTGATAGGGGAATAAAATCTAGTGCCTGGAAGGGGAAGCAGATCCAATTCTTATAAACATCATAAGTCAGAGGGGAATAAAACCCAGTGCCTATATAGTGTCACCACTTCTAGTTATGACTAGTCAATTAAACATGCTAATAGGATAGATAAAATAAAGTGTAGTCATGCTCAAATAATGGATCAGAACATCCAACATTTATCATGTGGGATCATAGGACCAACAACAAATATCCAATCACATCCACAAGTAAGATACATCATAAGACCACAAGATATCAACAAGAGTCCAATAAGAACATCCAACAAAGTAATATGATCACAAGATCAAAATCAACATAAAATCTTCACATGAAATCAATTATGAGAAGAGAGAGAGAAAATGTTTAAAGAGTAGTACGTCCCAGAGGACCAAGAGGGAGAGATAAATCTATGTGATTTTCTTAATAAGATAAATAGGGAATGCAACGTTGCATACATCAAGAGATGGTAAAATTAGGTTGATTGCTCGATGCGATTTAGAGATGCAACATCGATTAAGAGAGTAAAATTAGAAATTTCTCAAAATGATTTGGAGATGCAACATACCTCAAAGATGTTTCTCAATTTGTTAAAATCCAATTCTTATATCCAAGTCAGGGTTCTAAGCTTTGTAACACCTGTGGTTGAGAAAAGATCACCATGAGATTACAAGTCTTTGGTGGCTCATCCAAGGGATTTGAATAGGAGGATAAGGGATAAGGTTAGGAGTCATGTCCTATTAGTCAAGTGATTTCTATGTGTGAATGCCATGGAGAGGGGTCAATATATATAACTATTCATCTTGGGTAGCAAGGAACTTATCTTTTCATTGTTTACTAGGAAAACTATATAACATATATTGTAAAAGGAGAAAAGTTAAGCATTCTTTGACAAATAATAGGAAGTAATAAACATAAACATGACATTTCTCTTCGATTTATTTATGTCCATATTTTGTCATATATTTATCCTTTCTTTTTAATAACTTAATCAAAAAAATTTGACTGCTACATTTAAAATAAAGAGACTTCAAAATATCTCATTATGTAATTACTTACTCAATGTAAACGTATATAATAATTTAATGTACAATTGTGAAGAATATGCATATGGAATTCCTTTTCTATCCTTCAATTTATTAACATCTTGTATATACTAATTCATCCATTAAATAATCTTCTCAATATGTTTCTCTTCTTATTTTAGATTTATTGAAAACATGTATAACAATTTTATTCCAAAAAAAGGCATCTATTTAATTAATTCTAAGTTAGTTAAAATTTCAAAATTTGAGGCAATGATATATATTGTTAATAAATTTTACACTAATAATTTGCAGACTAGATAGATTCTAAAAAAATTATAGATCTAAAACTATTTATTATAGACACATGAATTCCAAATTGGAAGGGTGAAAACATTATAAATTGAACAATTTTCCTTGTTTACTTGTTGTTAACAGTTTTAGGAGGTAATAGGAATGTTTTCTAAGGAAATCATTTGGTCAAGATTTTTATTATTTCTTATTTGGTTAAGTAATTGATTATAAAGGTCTAGGAATATTTATTTTTTTCCAGACAAATATATAATAGAGTTAAAATATTTGTTTACTTTATGATACATTAACATGATTGTTTTCATTTATTTATTACTTTGAAACATTTAGAGAGAATTTAGTTCTTTAAAATTTATTCTAATTTACTAACATATGACACATATTCTACATCATTGCAATTGCCTTTGTCACATTGTATTTGTAAAGTAAAATAATATTAAGATTTTTCCACCATGATAAATTTTCCATAGATTTACATTGTTTCCCTTTATGTTAGACCAAAATTTTATTTATAACAAATTCACATAAATTATATACATATAATCAATACAAGTTGGTTTATATTAATTATTTAGTATAATACATGTTTTCTTTTTAATTAATTTTTAATTTTTTTTGCCTTATCTTTCATTTTCTTTTCTTGATGAATTTCAAGCATCTAGGAACACTCAAAAGATGTGAAACTTAGCCTACAAGCAAACTAAAACATCATGAGACTAATTTGTTTCATTAATTTTCTATTTTGGGAATATATACTATTTTATTTAATAGTTTTGACTTTAAGTTATATCCTCTTTCCTAAACAAAACTAGGATAAATATGATTGTTCAATTAATGTGGAGATTCACACATTTACTAACTTTGATGTGTGGAATTCAAATTTGGGATTTGTTTCCACTTTTGAAGTCATTAAACATATTATTTAATATTTTAGAGTAAAACTCAAATTTTCTTTTCTAAATAAAAGTAGGATAGTTATTATTGTTCAAACAATGTGAAACTTGGCACCCAAGCTAATTGGGACCCAAGGAAAACACTTTTACCATATTTCATTTTTGAAATTTCCTTTTATGAGTTATATCATCATTATGCTTTAGACAATTTATTGACATATGCATTGATAATCTTCAATTAGAGGCCCATTAATTTCACATTGTTACAAAAATAGTTACCATTGATTATTATGCACTATATTCCATAATCTACTTATTTAACATATCTAATCTATTAATTCTACTTTAATTTTGACGATTGTACATGAAATTCCATTTGTTATACTAATACATGTTTTAAGTATATTATTCCTCTTATTTAACAATTATGTGAATATTCGTTAGCAAAGAAAATATATGTAATACATTTTGTGAATTTATTTATATGTTGGCACACAATTAAGTTATTATGTAAATGTGTTATGTTGTTTACAAAACTAGTGCCACATATAATTCTATATGTATTATTTCTTAAGGTGTAATTTTATCTTTGTTTGGTAAAATCTAACGAAACTATTCCACTAGTCTTCTAATTATAGAATAGGGTAAGATTCTAAATTTTAGTTCATTATATTTGATTTGCACTCCCAACTACCATCTAATATCTTGGTATTTGTTTGGACATATGTCAATACACTTATGTTGACCTCATAGGAGTTACCACGTTAACATGCTTCCTTTAAAGTAGCTTTAATGTAGGACAGACAACCTCAAAAGCCATTACATAAAAGGCCAATATACATAGTGCACATTATGAGCAAATCATCTTCATATTTTACCTTTTGTATCTAATAGCTTTGGAGTGCTTCTTGAGGATGTGATTTTTCTTTTTTGACACCTTTAACACGTAACCAATGGGAGCCTTATGATACCATCATCTTCATCCAATACATTTATTTCTATATCTATAAGCTTAGTCATCCTAAAAGGACATGTTTCTCATTTTATTCTTTGTGATTTTGTGAATAATTAGCATATATATATAGATAGAAGAGTCATACTACATCCATGCAGATGTCAAGTAAAAAGATTCTAACACCAACTATACAACCATGCCAATTTATGGGAACAATACCATTTCCATGTTTTTTATGAAATGATGATTTTGGTGCATTTGAAATTCTACCAAATGTACACCACTGGTAATGTTCAACTATATGCTATACACATTACGTGGCTTTATGTTTGCTCATGATGTCATTCACAATGTTTCTTGTTGACCTTATCTCCCATGCTATATGCTCATATGGAATTCCTTACCACACATATTAAACTCACAAAATTTTGTGCTTTGACATGCATCCTATCATGTAGATTTATAAACAACCTAAGATGCCACTACACAAAAGGTCTATCTATGCATGGTGTAGCTTGTTAGGAAAATCATTATCATATTTTCTATTTTGCATTTTATATCTTTAGGGTAATGGTTGATGATGTCATTTCTCTTCTTTGGTGCCTTCTAGCAAGTAACAAATATGATCCTTATGATACCATCACTTTATCCAATACTTTTTTTAGATCTGTAAGTTTCACCATACAGAAAGAATTGGCAATTCAATTAGAGTTTCATGATTATGTGAAGGCATGTTTGTGATTCTCATTTATATATATGTATTGAATAAGGATATTGCATGTGTGCAAATGCCAAGTGGATAATTTTAACACCAATGACACATATGGTCACACCAATTTTCCGGTGCAATCTTTTTTTTCCGTGTGATTTTACCACAAATGCTAATTTTGGTGCAATTGCAATTCATCCAAATGCACGTTACTTGTAAGACCAACTATAAATTTAACATTAGTCCTGATATAAGTCTCATTATGATGTCGTTCGTGATTCTCTAATCGACATTGTCTTCCATAAAGGAACCCCCTATCACCTTCCTTGGCACACAATCTGATTGTTTGCATTCCCAATGACATGTTAACATCTTGCTATTTGATTTCACAGCTGGCATACATGTATTGACCTCCGCATGACTTTCCCCTCAAACAAACATCCTCTCAAGTAGATTTAAAGCAAGATAATTAAACAATCTAAGATGCCACTACAAAAAAGATCTATATACATGGTGTATCTTTTTATGCAAACCATCATTATTTTTTCATTTTCATTTGTTACCTTTAGGATAAAGGTTGATAATGTGGATTCTCTTATTTGGTGCCTTCAATGAGTAGCAAATAGGAATCCTTATGATACCATCCCTTTATTTAATAATGTTGATTTTACATATGTAAGCTTTGCCGTCGAGAAATATATGGAAGCTCAATTTATTGTTTGTTATTCTGTGAAGGGATTTTTGTGATTTGCATAAATGTATATGAAATAAGTTTATTTCATGTGTTTAGACATTCAAAAAAAAAATTCTAACACAAATGACACATGACCACACCCATTTTTGACCATAATGTCTTTTTCCTGTGATTTTGCCATGAATGTTAATTCTAGTGCAGTTGCAATTCATCCATATGCTCACTACTATAACGACCAACCATAAATTTTATAGTAGATATATCATGATGTTTTTTATGCTCTAGTTGACATTGTCTTCCATAATGGAAGCCCATGTGGCCTTCATTAACACACAATCTGATTGTTTGTATTCCCAATGACATGTTGGCATTTTTTATTTGACTGGATAGGTGAAATACACACTTGTGTTGACCTCAGAGAAGATCCTCCCCTGCCAGACATATTTTCAAGTTGCTTTAAAGTAGGTTAGATAGCCCATACACCACTGCACAAAAGATCGATATGCACAATGCATCTTGTGAGGAAAATGATCATTTTTTGCCTTTTGCATTTGTTACCTTTGGGGTGGTCGACTTATGATGTTTTTCTCTTGTTCGATGCATTCAACACTTTATAAAGCCTAATGATGCCATCATATCCATCCCATAATTATGATTTACATCTATAACTTCACCATCTATAAAAGATCAATAACTTAATTTGTTTCTTGTGATTCTATGAAGGCATGTTTGCAATTAAGATACATGTAGATGGAAGAGTATACTACGTACATGCACGCATCCATTGAGTGAAATGTTTCCTAACACCAACTGTGCATGACCACACCCATTTCCAATAGCAACATATATTTCATTGATTTGTCCTAAAATACTGACTTTTAGTGCAGTTGCCATTCAAATAGATAAACATCACTGTCGATGACCAAATGTAGTTTTTACACCCAACCATGCTATTAGTTTCTTCCTGACGTTGTGCAGGGTGCTCTTATGGACTTTGCCTCTCGTGTTAGGATATAGGTCTTGAAGAAATTCCCTACGACCTTTCTTGATACACTGATTGATGGTGTGCACTCTCAATGGTATGATGATATCTTGATATCTAGTTGAAAAGATGAAATACACAGTTGTGTTGACCTGGCAAGAGTTTTTCTTTTGACAGACATCCTTTTCAACAGCTTGAAAGCATGATATGAAAAGCCTTAGAAGCCAATGTCTATCAGGTCTATGGATACGAGTACAACTTGTAAGACAAAATCATCATTTTTCACCTTTTAGGTTTTCTACCATAGGGTGTTGGATGATGATACAGTTTCTCTTCATTTTCAACACACAACCAGTAGTTTTCTTATGATTTCATTGTTTTCATCTAATAATTTTTTTTTAATCTATAATATTCTCTTTCCAGAGACTGTGATTTTGTGAAAGGATAGCAGCATGTAGATGGAAGGAGTACACTTAAAAAAAATCTAACACCAACTGCACATGACAAACCAAAACCGTAGCATTCAAACTCTGATGTAATTTTCATAAAAAAAAAACTCTGATGTAATTTAACCTCGTCTTACTGTACTGAACAGGGTCTTAGTAAATACGCCCACTAGGTGCTCGTAAATAGTCCCACCAGTCGAGCAGCTCCGCAGCCATACCCAGGTGCAAGTTAGTTAGACGGTACCATCAATTGTAGTACCATGGTTGAAGCTTTCCCCTTTGGCCTCGGCAGGACGTTTCAAGCAGCACCATAAACGTTTGCCACAAGAATCTTCCAATTCTGTGGTACTAGGACCACAAACACCACCATGTCTAACTTAGCGGCTACCTGGCAGCGACATGATCCATGTAGGCTTTAGTTCTTTGAAGCATGGACGAACGAGAGCCACCAACCAGATCTCTAGGTAAAGCCCAACACACAAAGGTTTTGCTTGCCGACACAGCTGCATTTTCCAGGCAGCAACTCCGAAGTCCCAAGGGCGTACAGTTTTCGATGCACATGGCCAGGGATCAACCAGTTCGAGATTCTGGTAAGTGCAAACTTTAAAACCAGGGCACTATCTGCGAGGGGAAGCTAATCTGAGGCAACGATCGATATTGTTTTGTGCTAGAAATAGTTTGGATAGAAACCTTGCTAGAGGGAGGAGGTTACCACGACGGCACGAACTTGACCGCCACCTGCACACACAAATGGTAAACCCACACGTGAACGTTGATGCGTGTAACTTTCGGAAACAATGGATCGGTGGCAGGAAGGATACCGACATCTGGATCAAGGCATCTAGCTAACTATCTGATTCCCTGACGTTTCTTCCTGCAGGGTAGGCAGCCACCCACCCATGTTACTCGGTTACAGACTAGTCACACATTGGTTAATTACTGCAGCAGATATAAGCATGTGCAAAAAAAAAAAACTGCTAATCCCTTTGTTTGGGTTGAGATCTAATTGTGATCAAGTTCTGTTCTTTTGTGTCATATAGAAGCAAATTCCGACTACTCAATTCTACTCTGATCTTGTTTTGTTTGACAAGAGTTGAACTAATGGGTCCGTCTCGGATTTCATAAACTTTTTATCCAGACCTCATCAGTCATGTTTTTAGTAGGATTACGAAATCGTACTTGTATATTATAACAGATTTCTATTGGATCTTACCAAGTTATTATAGAACCGGTCCTATAATAAGTTTTTCCCATTATAACACCCCTCCTGAATAATTCTCAAAATAGTACAAAACAACACACTTTTTATTGAACCAGACACTCAATGGCGTTTTACTTAAACATAGTCAAAAGCGGCCACTTCATTTGACGGTTTATTGAAAAATTTGAAGAAAAGGAATTTTAAAAAACAAAACATCACAAAGTGTAAAGCTTTCTACTTTACAATCAGGTGAAAAGCACCACACTTTGTTGCGGGTTTTTTCATTTTTATTTATCTTGTATTTTTTTGTTTAAATACATTTGCAAAGTGCCACTTCAAGTGGTGTTTTCAGGCAAAAGTACGAGAACATTTGTGAAGGGGAGATATAAAGGGCATTATTGTTGACCAAAATGTGCCAAATTAATTTTTCATCTTTACTCTTGGCTGATTGGATAAAATTCTAATTTGGATTCGGAGTAAACATTCGTCTGATAACAAGTTACCCTCAGCCCAATTTGAATCAGAATTTAATGTCGCGGCTGTGTCCCAATATAGAGGTCAATCTAGACTGAACTTTCTAATCATAGAAAAAACAACAGTTGAAGAACCGAGTTCGATCTCAAACTAGGAATAGAAATTAAGCTCACGGTCCGTAAATCCAGTTTCAACCATTGTGGATGCCCACGTCACATTCACGAAATACAGGTCCACATCCAATTTGGATCTAAGTTCAATACTACTACAAAAGGATACCCAAGAGAACGAAATGGCCCCTGGGGAGTCCGCTCGTTTATCACGTCGGCAGTCGGCAATCGGCCCCAGGTCCACGTGCACAACGCATGGCCG
Source organism: Alisma plantago-aquatica (assembly GCA_963693085.1). NCBI lineage: Eukaryota > Viridiplantae > Streptophyta > Magnoliopsida > Alismatales > Alismataceae > Alisma > Alisma plantago-aquatica. The sequence goes on from OY856409.1 coordinate 1,846,886,666, forward strand.
GCCAGAAACCCAACTAAGCAACAACGTGGTGCAGTGAAAAGGAAGGAACGAGGTGGGGGTTCAGAGAAGCAACGTGCGCCCGGAAAACAGACGGAGGGAAGCAAGAAGCAGCAAATTATACAGATATGGAAGATAGAAGCTAAAATAAGGAAACCAGGAATCTGGAGTCCGTCTCGTCGTGTTTTATCTTAAGTGAGCTGTTGCAACAACCATGAAGCACAGGGCTGGTGGAGCTTGGGACTGAGTAGACGTACGTGAGCGCAGCAGGTCCCCCAACCATTTCAATTCGATGGCATATCCAGCTTCATTTAATCCTGTATCCATCCGAGAACATGTCAAGTGGGCGCGTGCCTCGTAGCGCCCCAGCAACCGGCGTGGACGCCCCGTGGTGGCGCCACGGACCACGCCGCCGCAGGAGCAGGCAGGTAGGGTAGGGTGGTCAGCGTGTTATGATCCTTAGAGCCGAGCAGCTCCAGCGCTGGGGATAATGACAGCCACACTGCCACATGGGGATGGGGTGGGGGTGTGGCCCGTGTGGGTAGGGCAAGAGGTTGGTTCTTTCGTACTGCTGAACTGCCTGGAAGAGTTGGTTACTGGTTAGCTAGAGCTCGCGGCGTCATGGAGGAGGAAACGGTTGATGCAAGTACCACTTCTATGGCTTTTCAGTGACGGTACATCTGTCCAGGAAGAAACAAGAAATTCAGAAGTAGACGAACCAGGTTACAAGAAGCCAAGGTTTAGCAAAGGCGAGAAGCTGCTGATGGGATACGGTGTCAGTCATGCACGTTCGCATCGACCGCATGTGCACTGCAGTGCACTGCTCTGTGTAATCGGCCACGAACATGTGTGGTGATGTCAATGGACCGTTCGAATAGGGTTGATGTCGGGATCCATTGATTCAATGGGGATAAAACACATCCGGCGTGCGGTTTTCATCCCATGTGCGTTGCCTGCGTATAGCTAACCAATTAAACATTTTTCAAAAGAAATAAAATACCTCACTTCTCAAAATAAGATCCCATAAATTGCCTCACAGTGGAATTTTTGTGAGCCAATAACATTCCAGTTGCAATTACAGTGAAATCATTACACTTTTACATTGGTGGTTAGAGTAGGGTCATTTTTTGGTCATAAAAGTTGAGTTTACTATTAATGATGAATAATAGTTTTAATATTGTCTTACAATTTTTGTCTCTAACTTAAAATTCGTGTCTTGTACTTACAATTTGACTCTTCTAGTCACAATGTTTCAGGTATAATTTCTAGAAGTGGCTTCTTGAGTACCCATGTGTTTTGTGTGCTACATGTAGCTTAACTATGAGTAGGGTAGAATGGGTTTCTAAGTTATCTAAAAAAAAAATTCTAGACCTAATGCACCAATATGGGAAACTCAAGACCAAGGCTATCTATTTGCACCTAACACAAGCTTTAAAAAAGTAAACTGTCCCAAATGACATATCATGCTTATATCTAGTCAATTAAGTCTTTTTTCAACAGAAAAATAAATCCTCCCCTGGAAAGAATCCCATAAAACACCCCACATGTAAGAAAATCCAGAAAAAAAATACTCTATATTATTTTTTGTTGTCATGCCTCTAAAGACAATAAAAATGATGTACCCAAAAACTTCACATGTGTCAATTTTGTTATACTTAGTTGACTGCCTTACAAGAATCAAAACGAGTTTCAATCTATATTTATCATAGTAATGAAAATAAATTTCCATAGTGTCTTTATAGTTTCTGTTGTTTACTTAAAAAGTGTGTCTTGTATTACTGTATGAATCTTCTAATATTATAGAGTCAGTTGCAACTCCTTGAGGTGGCTTCTTAAATACCCATGTGTTGTGTGTGTTGCATTTAACTTTGCTATGAGCAAGGCATATGAGGGTTTGATTTATCAAAACATAAATCTAGGATTAATGCACTAATATGAGAATCTCAAGATAAAGGTCGTCTTCTTGCACCTGAGACAAACCTTCAAAAAATAGATTATCCTAAATGAAATACATGTGGTTAAGTTTGTAAGATCCCTGACCTAGCTTAGTGCTTGATTGTACTTTCTTTGCTTAATAAGATGTTTTAAACCTTAATCTGATTACATGATGTATCTTAATAACATGTGACAAGTTTATGTTTTTAGTTTGGTCCTGTTTGGTTGATGTTTGAGCTAGTTATGCTTATTGTAGACCAATTTGCAATTTACCCATATTAAAGGTTATCCTGCAATTTGTCACACGTAGGTTGTGTCCTTTGTGTCTTGGCATCATGAGAGAGAGAATGATGCTTAGGGGCGCCTTGCTTTGAGCCTTGGATGGTGAGGTGGCATAATGAGATGATATTAGGGTTTGATTGGCTTTGCATGCATGCTTGAGTTTGATGGATGTTTCGACCTTATATCTTGGTTTTTGAAGTGTTGCGACCACAACACTCTCTTGGTTGATGTTTGTTGCAACCTTGGTGCCCTATCTTTGGTTTTGGCCACTAGGGTTTACATGTGTTTGAGATGTGTTGCGACCTCGGTGGTGTTGTGACCTTGGTTGGTTGTTTTGCTTCCACCATGATGAGGTGAGGACATAAGTGGTCGCTACACCACATAGTTTGTAATGACCCTCATTCATGTGTGTTTCATGTATGATCCTTTATGGGACAAGTGTCGTTATGGTGCTCATACCTTGACGCCTCATGTCTTTACCTCCTTCCTACCCTTTGAGTATATTTGCTCTCTCTTTCACATGTAAGTATCCCCTTTAGCTCTCTCCTTCCTCTCTTCTCCCTTATGTTCAGCCTTGAGCTTGGTGGAGCTAGAGAAGGTGTTAATCTTGGAGCTTTGGTGTCCAAACTCCTTTGCATGTGGTGGCCTTGAGATTGATCATCTCCTTGTGGTGATCCTTGGTCTTGGTAAGTTGTTATCTTCCTTGATCTCATCTCTCTTGAGAACCCTACCTTCCTTTCTTCTTCTTAGTCATGGACTGGGTTCTTCCATGGTGGATATCTTGAGGAGCTTCTCTTCATAGAGGTTAAGATCATGGTTAGACCATGGTAGTACCTAAGTGAGATGAAGATTTCTCCTTTCTTCTTTCTTCTTCTTTGTTCGGCCTAGGGATTGAGCTTTCTTCTTCTTCATATTTCATGTGACCTTGGTGTTTTCTTCTTCTTGAGGTGACCTTGTGTCTGTAGAATTGATCCAAATTGAAGCTTATTTCTCTCTCTTAGAGCTTGATCTTCATCGTAAGACGGGTTATATAATTTTCCCCTCTTCATAATTGCACCATTATCTTGCTTGCATGTTGTTGTTTTATCTCTAATATGTGATCCTAAGATTCTAGACTATGTTATCATGATCTAGGGTTTAAGATTTTGAAGTATTCTCTTATGGATTACTCATTCTCCTAAACCCTAATTCTTGCACCTGAAACCCTAGTGGTGGTGAATTAGTTGCTTCTTGCATGCATGTTCGATGGATAGTTTTATCACCATTCTTATTCATGTGTTGGATGGAGGTTTTTGACGCTAGTATACATGTGTTGAACGTTTGTTTTCATCCCTCATAGTATGACTTTTTTATTGATCTTGGTGAAGGTCGTTTTTAGGATTTTGATGTCCATCCTTGCATGGAGTTTTCCCCCTTGATGATGTTTAGTTCCCTTGATGTTTATTATCTATTTTGAATTGAGGTGTTTTTCTATTTTGGATTTGGCTATGTGTTGTTGGAGTGCCTTGGTCCTTGAGGTCGCTACATGTTTGTTGATGTGTTGTGGGTGCAACAAACCCTACCCTAATGGGTAGTCACTACACATGTTTAACTGTGGTTTGATTGCTATAATGGTCTCTACATGTGGTCTTTTTGCGGTCACAACACATGCTTTAGTTGGTTGATCGCAACTCATGCTTTAGTTAGTGGTCGCTATACAAGTGAGCCATGTTGGTTGCTACACTTGTGATAGTGTTGGTTACTACACATACCTAGTAGGTCGCTACACATGTGTAAGTGATGGTCGCTACATCTTGGTACTTGAATGGTTGATACATAGTGACGTTTAGAATGATTGGTTGATCATAACTATGATGCTTAACCCTAATGTGATCCAAGAATATGGGAAATGATGTGCCTATAGTTTAATGACAAGTATTGAAATGGAAACCATAATCGACTATATGAAAACCCTAACCCTAATTTCAAGTGTATGATGTACTTGTTGAGCTTGGTTGAATGAATAGTATGAGATGAAGTTTTCTCTCTCCTACTTGTGTAACCCTAACCTTGTAGGTGGAATGAATACCATAGATAGAGTTTTCTATTGTGTATTTGACATGACATAAGGTGATGAGTATGAGCCTTTATGAGGTATGATGAGATAATAAGGATGTGCAGGAATTATGTGATTGGGTTTTATGACCTGGAAGAGGCTCAATGTTTAATGTGAGGTGGTATCCTCCAGTGATTAGATGAGGGATTGTTATCCCCTAGTGATGTGATAATGTTCCTTGTATGACAGTGGTATCAAGTGATGATGGGACAAGTCCATACCTCATACATTTTATGTCGCGCCCCAACCTCACATTGAACACAAACCACCGGATTAGGGCACGGCAGGTGGGATTATCACATAATCAACCATTCATCTTTTCTTTAAACAATTAAAGATATTAATTGCAAATGAAACTAAATAAACTGCGGAAGCATTTCTATTAACTGGCAGAAAATATAAACAAGTTTAAAGCTTAAGCATTGTTCAACATAAAATATGGCATAACAGTTAATTTACATCTCTGTACATATTCTCTCTCTCTCACTCACACCTTGTCCCGATGATCGAGGGGAAAGGACTAAGAGACCTTCTAACTAGACTGTCTACAAACCTTCTATTAACTAAGCGTTAGGATGATACGATCCTTCTGACTCCTGATGTTGGTGCTGACCGGAAAAATGTTTGAGTAGAGGGGTGAGCCTACTCGCTCAGTGAATAACATTTCACTTAGCTATCAATAAACAACTCGTCAGGTTCATTAACTGAAAATAAACAGATATACAGTTTAAACAGAGCAATCCTATTGACATAGCAGATGTTTAGATAATAATCATATTTCTAAGCATCATCAAGTGTTTCAAGTAAAAAGACAGTTATATAAATTTACTGTGATCCTATTTGATCGTATTTTAGATTATGCCCTAAATATATGCAGTGTACTCTGCATATAAAGATCCATAGCAAATTCATGCTACGCCCCCACCGTACAAGACTTAGCGACACACCCGAGAATGCTAAGTCTGACGCCAGCCCCGTTCTGCCACAGGACCACAGGCTCTCCGGCCTACAGGCTCTCCGGCCTCGATGCACTACTCCGAGTGCTCTCTCGACTCCTCCTACTAACCTGAGCACACAGGCGGAGGGTCACAGGGTTACCTTCGCGACTCCGCACGAATGGTGTTAGATAACCAAGTTTTCTGGTGAAACCGCAGTGCCATTGTGACACAAGCACAATTGTTGTTAGACACTGCCTTTTTTTCTCTTTCCTCGTTTGTCCGCGACACACACACGGATGATGTTGCAACACGAGTTTCACCCCAAAGCTGCAGATACCACTTAGGGGTTCTACGGTGTTAGGGCACTTAGGTCTATACTTGATTAACGAATAACATAAATAACACATTATAACTGTAAACACAGAATTTCCTCTTTCTCATCATTCTTATTACACAATTCAAGTTTCAATGAACTTATTAAACTATTACTGGAGCAATCAGACAATTAAGATGAGTTAAATAATGATTTCTAAATGAACTGCCACTCACACACTTCGGTGTGTTCCTATACACCGAAAAACATCCACAAACACGCCTAATTCTGCCCTTTACAGCAATGTGCACGCCATGCACTTAGGCTGCACGCCGTGCACCTTCAGTGCACTTCTGATCTGCTTTTCTGCACCTTTGCACGCCGTGCAAACTGACTTGCACGCCGTGCAAACTGACCTGCACGCCGTGCAAACTGATTTGCACGCCGTGCACCTGGGCTGAAACTCATTCCGCTATCTGCAACTTTGCACGCCGTGCAAACTGACTTTGCACGCCGTGCACCTGCGCAGAAACAGATTTTTCCCCTATATCAGTTATCTGCAATGTTGCACGCCGTGCAAAATGGATTTGCACGCCATGCAACCTGCGCAGGGGCGGAAATTGCAGAAAAGAAAGAGAAGATTGGGGTCGATTCGGTGGACGATTCTTACCCGAATCGCTCCTATAGCTCTGGAATGATCTAGCAAGCACTTGGCAAGACGAAAGAACCAAGAAGGAGGCGCCGTTCGCTCCCTAGACCACCTCCTAGGTCGTCTTCTTCACGGCTGCAGGAGGAAGAAGAACACGAGGAAGAAGAAGAAGGGTGCAGCGGTTGCTTTGGCTGGGGAAGATGGGGAATCGAAGGAAAACGGCGGAGAACGGCTAGATCGCCCGGCTTTCCCTCTCTTGCTCGCTCCCTTTCTCCCTCTCTGTTTCTCGTCCAGCGGCTAACGGAGGAATGAACCCTTCGTTCATTCCTTAGTCGGCTAAGGAAGAGATAAAGGAAAACCAAGGGAAAGGATAAGGCTGGGCGCCCAGGGGGCGAAAATAAATTGCCCAGAAACTTTCCGAAATTACACATAGGTCCCTGTACACTAAAAAGCTCATATCTTTTTACTCGTAGGTCGGTTTCGCATGATTTCTTCGGCAACGGATTAAGTACAAACTTGTCCTCAACCTCAGGACAAGAAAACAGGCTAATGATACATTAACACTAGCTCAAAGCTCAAAACACCATTAACAAAAGCAAGTACCCATCTCAACATAACTAGCTCAATTATGCACTAACCAAGGTACTTACTTACAAAACGAAATGTGGGTCATAACAATCTCCCTCCCTTATAAGAATTTCGTCCCGAAATTCCTAAAAGAGAAAAGGAAACTTGTTACGCATTTCTGATTCAAGCTCCCACGTAGCTTCCTCTATATTGTGATTCCTCCACAAAATCTTCACTAAAGATAACTCACGGTTCTTAAGCTTTTTGATCCGGTGATCAACTATCTGCACTGGTCCTTCTACATAGGACACATCTGTTCTAAGCTGCGCCGGTTCTGGATCTACAATCTTTTCCGTACCGGGATGACACTTTTTCAGCATAGACACATGGAAGACATCATGAAGATTTTCCAACTCATACGGCAAATCCAACCTGTAAGCTACAGGTCCAATCCTCTCAACAATAGGATATGGACCCATATACCTAGGGGTCAACTTACCTCTCTTGCCAAACCGCAGAACTCCCTTCCACGGCGAAACTTTCAGATAAACCTCGTCACCAACCTCAAACTCAAGAGGTCGACGTCGTCTTTCTGCATAACTTTTCTGTCTATCCTGTGCAGCTTTCAACTGATCCCTGATCACTGATATCTTTTCAGTAGTCACATCAACTAACTCAGGTCCAAGAATTTTCTTTTCACCCACCTCATACCAACAAACTGGCGATCTACACTTTCTACCATAAAGAGCTTCATATGGAGCCATTCCCAAACTAGAATGGTAGCTGTTATTATATGCAAACTCTATTAGGCCTAAGTGTTCTTCCCAGTTACCTCTAAACTGTAGCACGCATGCTCTTAGCATGTCTTCAAGGGTCTGAATGGTCCTTTCAGATTGACCATCTGTCTGTGGGTGAAACGCTGTACTGAACTTCAACCTTGTGCCCAACGCACGATGTAATTGATTCCAGAATCTAGATGTAAACTTTGGATCTCTGTCAGAAATAATGGAAACTGGAATCCCATGCAACCTGACTACTTCATCCACATAAACTTTAGCCAACTTTGAAACGTCAAAGGTTGACTTGACAGGAAGAAAGTGAGCAGACTTAGTTAGTCTATCCACAATCACCCATATCGAGTCCGAACCCTTAGGCGTTCTGGGTAATCCTACTACAAAGTCCATTGTGATGTGCTCCCATTTCCATTCTGGTATAGGAAGCGACTGTAAAGTACCAGCAGGTTTTTGGTGTTCAGCCTTAACCTGCTGACACACCCCGCACCTAGCTACGTATTCAGCCACATCCTTTTTCATACCAGACCACCAGTACAGCTCCTTGAGGTTCCTGTACATCTTCGTGTTACCTGGATGCATGGCATACATAGAAGTATGCGCCTCCTCAAGAATCTGCTCTTTCAACTCACTGTTTCCAGGTACACACAACCTATTATGAAGATACAACATGCCTTCATCAGAAAATCTGAACTCTGCTCTCTTATCCTCTGACATCTCCTGCATGATTTGCCATAATTCATTATCACTCTGCTGCAACTCTTTAATCTGATTATAAAAAGTAGGTCTGACTTGCATTTGAGCAATCAACCCACTTTGTCTTGTCACCTCCAAGTCCAAGTTCATTCTCCGCATATCTACAAGCAAGTTTCTCTTGAAACATGCCATAGAAAATGCATTGGCTGAAGAACTTGACTTTCTACTCAAGGCATCAGCTACAACATTTGCCTTACCGGGATGGTAATCAATCGTCACATCATAGTCTTTAATCAACTCCAGCCATCCGCGCTGTCTCAAATTCAAGTCTTTCTGAGTGAAAATATATTTCAGGCTCTTATGATCTGTAAATACCTGACATGTCTCACCATACAAGTAGTGACGCCATGTCTTAAGAGCATGAACTATAGCAGCTAATTCCAGATCATGAACAGGGTAATTCTCTTCATTCTTCTTAAGTTGTCTAGATGCGTAAGCAACAACTTTACCTTCTTGCATCAGTACACAGCCCAAACCTTTTCTAGAAGCATCACAGAACACTGTATAGCCTTTATCAGCTTCTGGCAAAACCAACACTGGTGCTGAAGTCAACCTCTTCTTCAGAATCTGAAAACTTTTCTCACAGTTATCAGACCAAACAAACGGTATATTCTTCCTCGTCAGGCGTGTCAAAGGTGATGCTATCCCACTAAAGTTCTTTATGAACCTTCTATAATAACCTACCAATCCCAAGAAACTTCTGATCTCAGTAGGAGTCGTAGGCTGTTCCCACTGAAGCACAGACTCAACTTTCTTAGGATCCACGCTGACTCCATCTCTCGAGATAACATGTCCAAGGAATGCTACTTCAGCCAACCAGAACTCGCACTTGCTAAACTTAGCAAACAACTGGTGTTGTCTCAACAACTGCAACACTACTCTCAAGTGTTGCTCATGATGTTCCTCGTCTCTGGAATAGATCAGAATATCATCTATAAAGACTACAATAAACTGATCTAGAAAAGGTTTAAAAATCCGATTCATCATATCCATAAAGGCTGCTGGGGCATTGGTCAGCCCAAACGACATGACCAAGAACTCATAATGCCCATACCTGGTTCTGAAAGCTGTTTTAGGAATATCAGAAGCCTTTATCCTGAGCTGATGATATCCGGATCTCAAATCAATTTTAGAAAAGATCGTTGCTCCATGCAACTGATCAAATAGATCATCTATTCTCAGCAACGGATATTTATTCTTTATTGTGATCTTATTCAGTTGTCGGTAATCTATACAGAGACGCATGGTTCCATCCTTTTTCTTAACAAACAGAACTGGAGCACCCCATGGTGAAGAACTGGGTCTAATGAAACCCTTATCTAACAACTCCTGCAACTGTACCTTGAGTTCTTTCAACTCTGCAGGTGCCATTCTGTAGGCTGGCAGTGCTACTGGATGACTACCTGGATATACTTGAATCTCAAAATCAATGTCTCTGACAGGAGGTAGGCCTGGTAACTCCTCTAGGAAAACGTCAGAGAACTCACGAACTACAGGTACATCATAAACACTGGTGGTGCTCTTCTCTGCTCTGGTGTCAACCACATGAGCAAGGAACGCTTCACATCCTTTCTGTAACATCTTATCAGCTACAGCAGCTGATATTATGCACGTAGGCAGAACTTTCCTGTCTCCAGTAAAGACACAAGAAAATTCTCCTAATAGAAAAGTAGCTTCCTTTTTCCAGCAATCGAGTTGCACTCGATATGTCTCAAGACAATCCATACCCAAGATGACTTGAAAAGTATTTACATCCAAGGGTATGAGATTAGCAGCAAAGGTGAAACCTCCAAAAGATAACAAACATCCGGGACAAGACTCAGATAAAACTGTCGGTCCACCTAGTAGAACCCTCAACACTAACTCATCTGCCAACTCTTGAGTTAACAGATTAAGTTCAACAACTAAAGAACGTCGTATAAAAGAATGAGTAGCTCCCGGATCTATCAAAACTAAAACTGGTATACTATTAAACAAAAGCATTTCTCCTGTAACAACTTGTGAAGAGATTATACCTTCCTGAGGTGTCAAAGAAAAGAAACGTGCTGAAGCTCTTCCTCTGCCACGCTGTCCCCTTTGACCACTCCTGCCACTAGATGCTCCACCACCTCTAGAACCAGATGCCACAGAGGAACTCGGAACATCATGGTATTGAGGCTGAAAAGCTTGTGATGTTGCTTGATGAAGTTGAGGACAATCCCTTTTTATATGTCCTGTCTGTCCGCAGGCATAACAACCTGAACTCCAACATGGCCCAGAATGTGGCTTTCCACATTTGTCACATGGCAGTAAATCTTGTCTCCGGGGGCCCGACACTGACATTGACGACCCTGAAGACTGTCCACTAGTGGCACTGTTCCATCTTCCTGGGTTATATCCTCCTCTGCCTCTAAAAGTAGTGACATCCTCAGATCTCTGCCTGCCAAAACAACCAAGGCTACGCCCAAGTTTAGAAAAGAAACCTCTACCTCCACCTCTGAATCCACCACTGGACTGTCCTCCACTGAACTCTGCAGATCTCTTCTTAGATTCGGGCACTCTATCAGCATTCACAGATTCTTCAACTTGTCTGGCAGCCTCAACAAACTCACCAAAATTCTCTCTATTCCTTCTACTAGTAGCAGAAACTGTATGCCGAATCTCTGGCCTTAGCCCTTCCTGAAACCTTCTGCATCTCTCTATGTTATCAGGAACAAGCTGTGGACAGAAATTCGCCAAACGTGTGAAAAGCGCTTCATACTCTGTAACTGTCATGTTCCCCTGCTTGATATTCTGTAACTGCCTGATTTTCTCATTAAGGAAAGTGGGTGGATAGAATTTGAGATGAAATTCCTCAGAGAAATCCTGCCAGGAAAGATTTGTACCTCTCCTCTTTTCTTCCACCCCACGCCACCACAACTCTGCATCTCCTGTCAGAAGGTAGACTGCATGATTGATCTTCTTGTCTTCTGGAAGCTCCATCAGACGAAAGACCTTCTCAATCTGTCTAAACCACTCATCAGCTTCTGCGGGATCTGTGGTGCCACTAAACTCTGTGCCACCAAGCTTCTTCACAAGCTCATAAGATCGCATCAGATCTTTACTGCTGGTAGAAGAAGATTCTCGCCTATCAGCCTTGTACCTTTCCTTGGTTTCCAAGAACATCCTGTACATCCGGGATGCTTCATCCACGTGGTCACCACCACCTGGACCCAAGTAGCGCGGATCAGGGCCAACATGGCTCTCAGCCTGATCATCACGATCCAAGCCTCTTCCTGCCATCTGCAATGATATAATAGAATATTTCCTATTAGAAAATTACAGATAGAAGAAAGACACCTAAACCTTAATCCTATTGGTCTCTTATCGTCCCCTGACTTGAGTAACTAAGTACTCAAACCTAGGCTCTGATACCAAGAGTTGTCGCGCCCCAACCTCACATTGAACACAAACCACCGGATTAGGGCACGGCAGGTGGGATTATCACATAATCAACCATTCATCTTTTCTTTAAACAATTAAAGATATTAATTGCAAATGAAACTAAATAAACTGCGGAAGCATTTCTATTAACTGGCAGAAAATATAAACAAGTTTAAAGCTTAAGCATTGTTCAACATAAAATATGGCATAACAGTTAATTTACATCTCTGTACATATTCTCTCTCTCACTCACACCTTGTCCCGATGATCGAGGGGAAAGGACTAAGAGACCTTCTAACTAGACTGTCTACAAACCTTCTATTAACTAAGCGTTAGGATGATACGATCCTTCTGACTCCTGATGTTGGTGCTGACCTGAAAAATGTTTGAGTAGAGGGGTGAGCCTACTCGCTCAGTGAATAACATTTCACTTAGCTATCAATAAACAACTCGTCAGGTTCATTAACTGAAAATAAACAGATATACAGTTTAAACAGAGCAATCCTATTGACATAGCAGATGTTTAGATAATAATCATATTTCTAAGCATCATCAAGTGTTTCAAGTAAAAAGACAGTTATATAAATTTACTGTGATCCTATTTGATCGTATTTTAGATTATGCCCTAAATATATGCAGTGTACTCTGTATATAAAGATCCATAGCAAATTCATGCTACGGCCCCACCGTACAAGACTTAGCGACACACCCGGGAATGCTAAGTCTGACGCCAGCCCCGTTCTGCCACAGGACCACAGGCTCTCCGGCCTACAGGCTCTCCGGCCTCGATGCACTACTCCGAGTGCTCTCTCGACTCCTCCTACTAACCTGAGCACACAGGCGGAGGGTCACAGGGTTACCTTCGCGACTCCGCACGAATGGTGTTAGATAACCAAGTTTTCTGGTGAAACCGCAGTGCCATTGTGACACAAGCACAATTGTTGTTAGACACTGCCTTTTTTTCTCTTTCCTCGTTTGTCCGCGACACACACACGGATGATGTTGCAACACGAGTTTCACCCCAAAGCTGCAGATACCACTTAGGGGTTCTACGGTGTTAGGGCACTTAGGTCTATACTTGATTAACGAATAACATAAATAACACATTATAACTGTAAACACAGAATTTCCTCTTTCTCATCATTCTTATTACACAATTCAAGTTTCAATGAACTTATTAAACTATTACTGGAGCAATCAGACAATTAAGATGAGTTAAATAATGATTTCTAAATGAACTGCCACTCACACACTTCGGTGTGTTCGTATACACCGAAAAACGTCCACAAACACGCCTAATTCTGCCCTTTACAGCAACGTGCACGCCGTGCACTTAGGCTGCACGCCGTGCACCTTCAGTGCACTTCTGATCTGCTTTTCTGCACCTTTGCACGCCGTGCAAACTGACTTGCACGCCGTGCAAACTGACTTGCACGCCGTGCAAACTGACTTGCACGCCGTGCAAACTGACCTGCACGCCGTGCAAACTGATTTGCACGCCGTGCACCTGGGTTGAAACTCGTTCCGCTATCTGCAACTTTGCACGCCGTGCAAACTGACTTTGCACGCCGTGCACCTGCGCAGAAACGGATTTTTCCCCTATATCAGTTATCTGCAATGTTGCACGCCGTGCAAAATGGATTTGCACGCCGTGCAACCTGCGCAGGGGCGGAAATTGCAGAAAAGAAAGAGAAGATTGGGGTCGATTCGGTGGATGATTCTTACCCGAATCGCTCCTATAGCTCCGGAATGATCTAGCAAGCACTTGGCAAGAAGAAAGAACCAAGAAGGAGGCGTCGTTCGCTCCCTAGACCACCTCCTAGGTCGTCTTCTTCACGGCTGCAGGAGGAAGAAGAACACGAGGAAGAAGAAGAAGGGTGCATCGGTTGCTTTGGCTGGGGAAGATGGGGAATCGAAGGAAAACGGCGGAGAACGGCTAGATCGCCCGGCTTTCCCTCTCTTGCTCGCTCCCTTTCTCCCTCTCTGTTTCTCGTCCAGCGGCTAACGGAGGAATGAACCCTTCGTTCATTCCTTAGTCGGCTAAGGAAGAGATAAAGGAAAACCAAGGGAAAGGATAAGGCTGGGCGCCCAGGGGGCCGAAAATAAATTGCCCAGAAACTTTCCAAAATTACACATAGGTCCATGTACACTAAAAAGCTCATATCTTTTTACTCGTAGGTCGGTTTCGCATGATTTCTTCGGCAACGGATTAAGCACAAACTTGTCCTCAACCTCAGGACAAGAAAACAGGCTAATGATACATTAACACTAGCTCAAAGCTCAAAACACCATTAACAAAAGCAAGTACCCATCTCAACATAACTAGCTCAATTATGCACTAACCAAGGTACTTACTTACAAAACGAAACGTGGGTCATAACATTTTATATCTTCTGTAGTTGTACCTTTATCCCTATTTTTGTATAATTTGTTTAGGGTTTGTATGTTGTATAAGGCGAGAAGATGTTGATGGGATATGATGTCAGTCATGCATGTTCACATCAACCACATGTGCTCTGTAGTAGACTTCTCTATATAATCGACCACAAACACGTGTGTTGCTGTCAACAGACCGTTTGAATAGGGTTGATGTCAGATCCATCGATTTAATTGGGATAAAACACATGCGGCGTGTGGTTTTCATGCCATGTGCGTCACATGCTTATAGCTAACCAATTAAACATTTTTCAAAAGAAATAAAATACCTCACTTTTCAAAATAAGATCCCATAAACTACCTCACATTGGAATTTTGTGAGACAATAACAATCCAATTGCAATTACAGTGAAATTATGATAATTTTACATTGGTGGTTACAATAGGGTCATTTTTTGTCATAAAGTTGAATTTACTATTAGCGATGAAAAATAGTTTTAATATTGTCTTTACAATTTTTCTCCCTAACTTAAAATTTGTGTCTAGTATTTTCAATTTGACTCTTCTAGTCACAGTGTGTCAGGTGTAATTTCTAGAGGTGGCTTCTTGAGTACCCATATGTTTTGTGTGCTACATGTAGCTTAACTACGAGCAGGGTAGAATGGGTTTCTAAGTTATCAAAAAATAAATCTAGACCCAATGCACCAATATGGGAAACTCAAGACTAAGTCTATCTACTCGCACCTAACACAAACTTATAAAATAGACTACCCTAAATGAGATAACTATGCTTATATCTAGCTAATTAAGTCTTCTTCTCAACATAAAAACATCTATTTCCAAAACAAATATCTTATAAAACACCCCACATATCAGGAAATCAAAATGAAACCCATTGTAGGTGCCTATTTTTGTTGTCATGCATCTAAAGAGAATAAAAATGAGAAAGCTGGAAAACTTCATATGCGTCAATTTTATTGTACTTAATTGACTGCCTTATGAGAATCAAAATGAGTTCAAACTTTTTGCACTGCCTATATTTATCATAATAATGAAGACCAACTATTTGAATCTATTTTTAAAAAGGGCATGATATGCAAACAACACTTGAGTGTACCGTATGATATGTACACACGAGTATGATACTCAAAACAATAACCAAGTGTATTATATATACATATATATATATATGCATACATATGTATATACACATATATATGCATATATATAAATACATATATACATATATATATATGTATATATATAAATACATATGTGTATACATATACATATACATATATTTTTATGTATATATACATATATACACACATATATGGATACATATATTACATATATGCTATATATATTGTTTTATTTTTAATTTTTATGTCTGGTTCATTTTCTCTCCTTGTGTGATTCTTTTCCATGTATATGTCCTATTCCATGTATGTTTCTTTTCCTTATTCGAGTCATATTCCTTGTATGTTTCATGATCTCTTGGTTTATAAAAGAGAGAGGTTTGTGCTACTTTTTGAGATATGGTGAGAGCGATTATCTACTTCTTTCTACTTGATCAACCGAATGTGCTCATTTGTATTATACAATCATGTTCCTTATACTATTCTATATCCAAATGCACCTCTTTTTTTAGTCCCCTCCCCCAGGATTTTTGGTAGCACCTATTTATTTTGTTAAGAATCTTCATCCTAGTTTGAAAAAAAATTTGACCAGAGGTCTACTAAATGTATCTTCTTGGGATACTTGAGGACTCAGAAAGGATACATATGTTATGATCCCTCTACCAGACAATGGTGTATAAGTGTTGATGTGGTATTTTTGAACACATGTTGTTCTATTCTAAAAATATATATTTTATCTCATGGTATCTTGGATGATACACCACTACCTTTATCTATTGAGATTGATTCACAAGAGGGTATCACTATTTCTCCTAAGCTGTTGAAAGTAGATCAAAGAAACCCGAAAGGTACAATTCCCTCTATGGCTCCTCCCTTACCAAATCCTCAATCTTTGTCAGCAGATCTGTCCACCTCCAAGGTAGCTTATGATCTGAATCTTCCGATTAGTCTTTGGAAAGGAGTCCACTCTTATACTTTACTCTGATAAGTGACTATTGTTCAGTTGGTAACCTTGGCGTGATCTTTGCCAATTTCACTTCTACTATGTATGTTATTTATGTTCCTAAGAATGTTGGTGAAGCTATGCAACATCCAGCAAGGGCACATGCTATGGAAGCTAAAACGAATGCTATTACTAATAAATATGCATAGGATCTGGTAGAACCTCCTTTTAACTACTTACTTGTGGGATGCTATTGGGCATTTACTATCAAATATCAATATCATGGTACTATTGAAAGATATTGCCAAAAGATGCACTCAAACCTATGGAGTTATTACTTTGGAACCTTCTCTCTGGTTGCTTGTTTTAATTTTGTTCTGATATTCATTTCTGTTGTGGTTAAACAAGACTGACCCTTGTTTCAGTTGGATGTGAAGAATGCATTCTTATATGGCTATTTGCATGAAGAGGTGTATATGACAACCTCCCAATTTTGTTTCTTAGGGGGGTTTTCTCAAGTTTGCAGACTTCACTAGGCTAATTATGGTTTGAAGCAAATCCCACAAGCATGGTCTGATAAAATTAACCAAATTCTTAATAGACTCAGTCTCAATCACTCTCATTCTGATCATTCTGTGTTCACTAAAATGACTAATTCTGATCTTGTTATTTTGATTGTCTATGTCAATGACGTTATTTTGTCTTGAAGTGATCAGGAAGGCATACAAACTACTAAGGAGTATCTCGAGAAACATTTTATTACTAAAGATTTAGGGAAACAAAAACATTTTTTGGGTTTCATGTTCTTCTTATGGAATCTATCTAACTCAAAGAAAGTATATTCTAGACCTCTTCAAAGAAACATGTATTCTAAGAGATAAACCTACGAGTAATCCTCTTGATCCCATTACAAATTGGGATGATGACAAGTCACCCCTTATTCTGAAAAAAATAATATAGAAGATTAGTTGGTAAGCTAATTTACTTGACTATTACTAGATCTGATATTTCTTCTATAGTAGGACTTTTCAGTAGGTATTTAGACAAACATCACCATTATTGCCTGTCATATTCTCAAATACTTAAAAATCTCTCCTGGGAATGGTCTACTATAAACACAACATGGATGTTGCAAACTCATTGGTTACTATAATTCTAATTATGTTGGAAGAAAATTGACCACAAATCCACTTCAGGTTATTGCACTTTTGTGGGAGATAATCTTGTTACTTCATACAGTAAGAAAGAGACAGTGGTTGCATTTTCAAGTGTTGAAGCTAAGTATAGGTGTGATGGGTCATACTGCATGTGAATTAATTTGAGTGCATGGAATTTTGAAAGAATTCAATATCAATGATATTGATCCTATTCCCATGTATTGTGATATTAAAGCATCCATTTTCATTGCCTGTAATCCCACCTTTCATGAATGCACTAAATACATTGAGGTGGATTTTCACTTTATTAAGGAAGTTGTTCCGTTTGGACGTATTTCTACACCTTATATCCAAACTAAAGACTATATTTTTGACATTTTAGCAAAGCTTCTTACAAAGACCAAATTTACTTTCTTGGTTAACAAGATAGGCATTCAATATATATATATACATATATATATACATATATATACATATATATATACATCTTGAAGGTGAGTGTTAACATGTGTTTTTATTTTCATGTCTACAATTTATCTCTGTGTATGGTTCTTTTCCATATGTGTGTCCTAGTACTTGTATGTTTCTTGCTCTCGTCTTGTAAAAAAAAGAGGTAAGCACTCCATTTTGAGATACAATGAGAGAGATTGTCAACTCACATCTATATACTATTATGCATGAGTATTATAACTATACTACCCAATGACATGGGTTACAGTTTGAGTCAAATTCTTATGAAACGACAAAATTCCACATACAATTAGAGTGATATTTAGACAATTTTCCAATGGTGGTTATAATGTGGTTGCTATTTTTGTCTTAAAAATCAATTATAATGTGAATAATGAAAAATAAATTTGTGTAGTGTCTTTATAGTTTGTGTTGTCACTTAAAATATGTGTCATATATTTATAGTATGAATCTTCCATTAACACAGTGTAGTTGCAATTCCTTGAGGTGGCTTCTTAAATACCCATGTATTTTGTGTGTTACTTTTAGCTTATCTATGAGCAAGGCATACTAGGATTTGAGTTATCAAAATGTAAATCTAGGCTTAATTCACTCATATGGGAAACTTGAGATATAGTTCATCTTCTTGCACCTAACACAAACCTTAAAGAAAATAGATTACCCTAAATGCAATTCATGAGGTTAAGTCATAGACATCTTTTATTATGCAGATCTTCTCTGGAGCGTGAGACCCAAAATATTATTTGTTTTAAATTTTAATTTATTTCATGATATACTTGATTCATATTAAAGTATTTAAATATTAAAAGACATTTCTTGTAATAATACTTAATATATTTAATTGATGAGGAAAGCTATGCTCACATTTTTGTTTCATGTCATCTTGGTGCATGTCGGTGATAGGGCGGTCTGATTAATGAGATGGCCTAAAGTGGCCTATTTCTTAGATGAAGTATAATCCCCCAACGTATTATATGTATGAAATCCTCTAGAACCCCATGGTTCATTTGGAGGTGTAGAATGTTGCTAGAGAAAGAGGAGGGCAATATCAAACATTTAGTTCATGCATGTTGGTGATGTTGCTTTTGAAGGATCCATGCTAGAAATTATCATCTAAACCTTGTTTAAGTTTGATCCATGTGGATTCATCCCTTTTTAACTATATTTTCTACTCTCTCTTTTACTCTTTTGGCCAATGTTATTGACTTTATAGGGAGGAAAGTAGGTTTTCTCTTATAAAAATTTCTCCTTTATCTTTTTTACCTAATTGGAGTTAGGCTAGAAAGATTGGACATTTTTGGGTTGCTTGGTGGTTCTTTTGGGAAATACTCCATGTATGCACTTGTTATTGGATTGACATCTAAATAATAGGAGTGATTTAGCCTTAGTTCCTACATATAATCACTGAAGTTTACTAAATGCATGAAAAACGAGCTCAAAATGTAATCTTTATTATAGTTTACGCTACAACATGGGGAACTTTGGATTTCTACCCCTTTATTATTAGTTGTCAGTTTGAAATGAAAATGATGATTTTTTTTAATTGTCATTTTGCTGAAAATCTCAAATTATAGATTAATCGTGCCCCTACAATGGCCAATTTAGACAATTGTACTACCTTTTCTACATTCACTTCATATATTTGAATTTTTTGATGAAATTTTACATATATATTCCTTACTGGTATAAGTATAGGCTATAGAAATTAATAGTAAATCTTGAGTCCCAAATTGTGGTATAGCCTTTTTATGGTTGAAAATGGTGATTTGAATTATGTTTGGGCCTACAAAATTTTAGTTAGTGTTTTAATGCTTCAATCGCTTGAATGTGTATATCGTAGTCATACGTGTTGATGTCTAAATCTTTTCTACATGAAAGATGAGTAACTGGATAAAAAAAGATACATCATAACTTATGTAATGCCTTGTGACCGTATAAATTCTCCATTGTTAGGAAGATGAGGAGGAAAATGAGTATCTTTGTAGTAACCTTGGCGTTATTAGTAAGTACTCAAAGTCATATCATGTTGAGTTTATGTGGATTTATATAATCCATGTGATATATGGTTTCCTAGGTGTCCTACAATTACCTGTTTATGAGTATGGTCGAAGCCATATCTCCTATTTCATATGGAAACTTTACCAATGTGATTGAGAAATATGTGATATGATGATTTTTAGGTAGTACTTCCTTTTGAGTATGATAGGTAGCATGAACGGAGTATCCAAGAAGGATTTGATGTTTTTATGTAGGTCACACATTGATGAGGCCCTTCTTTTTATGCTTGCACCAACCAAGGCATGGAGGAATCCTTGTGAGATCAACTAAGATCCTCTATTGTGGTCTAGGTGACTTCATAATACTATCCACTTGTTTGTGTGGTACATTCCAACTATTCAGGGCGTACTTATAAATATGTAATAAAGTCTGTAGCACTATGTGTGTAGTATCCTATAGGTTCCATGTTGTAATGTCTTTGTTGTACTAATGCTCTTGGTGCATATGACTTTCATTCATTTGATATTTCTTCTATTACTTTGAATGTGCATCATAGAAGTGTTTCTTATCATATAATTTCCTAGGTTCAATGTGCATATCAGGATTTCATACTTTGGGTATCATAAAAATGATTTGTCTCTTGTAGGGACTTTGATCGCAATCTTGTGGCTCTCCACCATTTATCAGTTCTTAGCATTTCCCGCAAGAGATTCCTCTAAGGAGCTAGCATTTCCAAGGCAATAAGTGGAAGGTGTGTGTGTTTTCCATTTTGTGTTATCTAGAGTCATCCATTTACACTTCGGTCTAGGAATGATATTTTACATGATGATGTATCTAAAAATGGCCTTTTCACTATATATACCACGTATTTGGTGTTTTTGTTATGTAAATGAATGTGCATATATTTTTCATAAATAGGTGGTGACCATTTTCACATATAAATAACTTTGTAGAGTTACATGATGATATACATATTTATGATGGGACATTTTTATGCCCTACATGTGAATGTTGTTGGAATTTTAAATTAAGCATTTCCTCACCTTAATAGGTTATGAAATTAAATATGATTGGTTTTTTTTTGTGAGTTTCATGTATCACACTTGATATTAGGGTGCTCTTGTGTGGTAATCCTAGGGTAGGGTGCCACATTTCATGGTATCAAAATCAATGTTAACTAGAGTTACTAGGACGTATGATGTTATGTATTATCATATGTGTTGTCCATATATGATTTTTATTTTTAGTTGTGTATATGTAGTTGAACGAAAAGTAGACCACAGGGAGAGTGGCTTCATGCAGCCAACATTTGAGGAGCGGTCGAGGGCACAAGAGCACATAGTGCCTGAGGTGAGGCCTTTATAGTCTCCATCACTTCCCCTTGAATCCCAAGCCACCATCTGACTCAGCTATCTAGTATATGATTAGGTTGTTGATGTCTACCTTCATGAACATGATAAAGAGGACTCCAATTGCTTCACCCTAGGCACCTCCATCTCATGCTACATCTTCTCAAGGTTCATTGAAGACCTTTTGTAGGCTGATGAGAGTGGGAGTGACAAGATAGGATGGTATGATAGATATGGATGATGTAGATATGTGGATGGTGGAGTTAAAGAAGGCATTTTGGATCCCAAATATTACAAATGAAGGAGAAGATCAAGCATGCAATCTATATCCAGAATATAGTGGTGGCCACTTGTGAGACATGAAGAGAAGAATATGCCCAAAGAGTCAGATAACTTTTTTTATTTCAAGAGGAAGTTTAAGTTACATAATAG
Source organism: Alisma plantago-aquatica (assembly GCA_963693085.1). NCBI lineage: Eukaryota > Viridiplantae > Streptophyta > Magnoliopsida > Alismatales > Alismataceae > Alisma > Alisma plantago-aquatica. The sequence goes on from OY856409.1 coordinate 1,846,908,256, forward strand.
ATAAGATGAAGTGGTTTAAGAATTGTGGTAGTGGATCATATCAATGAATAAGTACCAAGATTGATTTATGGATCTAGTGAGGATATATCCTAAGTTGACACCTATAAATGATTATAGGATCTAACATTTCAAGGAGGGTTGAATGTCAAGTTGCAACAATTGAAATTAATGATGGAGATAAGGGAAAAGTATTTGTTTTTGTAGAGTCTGTGGGGAGAATTGAGATGGTGATGATATTTACAATGAATTTGATTCCAAAAATGGTTCAACTCATCCCAACCATAGAAGGTCAATCGGCTTTATGAGTTTAAGGTATTCAAATCCTAAACAATAGAAACAATCACAAAATAGACATCTCATATCATAATTGAGGAACCAAACACATTCTTTGGTCATTAATAAAGGGAATATGTAGAAATTTACCACCTCCCATAGTGATGACTTCATGGCCAACATCAGTGACAAAGTTTTGTAGACAATCATTTAAAAAAATGTATAGTCTACAACAAGCTCGTACACAACAAGGCTGTAGAGTTCCTTGGTCTAGGACTTTTAAATGATAGTATACAAAAATAGTCAATCCAGACCAAATTATTTAATGGATAGGTAGTGATATGACTGTGGCTATGATGGGCATGTTAGGACTGTTGGGTTTTAGGGGAGACAGATAAGGCAGCGGAAACAAAAAAATTTCTCCCCCAACCCATACCGAGGAAACGCGTCAACGTCTATATAATAGGAAAGGATGGTTTTGTTGGATAAATTGGACATTATAATAAATCCCTTTGTTTCGATGATGACAAACATTTCATTCTTATTATTCTAACGAGCTACTTGAGTGTGCAGGATTATGGTGGATGACAAAGCAACTAGGGAAATCATGAGCTTACATATTTATTTTCATGCAATGTAATCACTATTGTAAAAACTTGTACAGTTATATAATGTACAAGTACTTAGATTGCATGTAAATCAAGCGTTAGATCTTCCCTAGCTAAACACCATAGTTAGACAAGTCATCCCTTCCAATAGGATCACATTATGCACACTCATGCACACACTTAGTGCCTTATTTGATAAATTGAAACAGAGTCAATCTCGGTCGACACACTCCTCGACCGAGACACTCTCGGTCGACAAACTTCTCGACCGAGATTGACCAAAAGTAGCCGTTAGACACAACAGTTAACAGTTGCAAATAAACGTTAATCCAGAGAGCCTCTCGGTCGACAAGACTTCGACCGAGTAGGTATCTCGGTCGACAAATTGTCGACCGAGATGGTCTCTGACAGCAACTGCAGAATAAAGCAACTAGCCGTTGCAAACGCACCTAACTTATACCTAACGGCTAGTTAAGCACTTAGAAGCCCCTAGAAGTTGTCTAGAACGTCCTTAAGCATTCATAGGCCATTCCTATAAATAGGACATGCCTTAGGACACCAAAATACACATAAGCTACACTTGCATACATACTTGTGCTTATACTTTACTTGCAATCTGTTTTAGAGCAATAGAGCAATTCCTACACTTGCCATTCATTCCTATTGCTCACATTTCGTGTCCTATAGACTAGGATCTCCTATACACAATAATCACATTGTTATACACTTTGGTTAGGAGATCTAAACGCTTGATATAGGAAAATCAAGCCTTGTGCTCAAACGGTATTGTAATTTCTCTATTTCTTTCTTGTTCCTATTTATTCTTTGTACTCTCCTTGCTACTCCTAGGGTTGGAGGCTGCGGATTGGAGAGGGTTGACTTCTCGGAGGAGAAGGGGACTTCAAGCTACTTCAAGAAGGCTATCGCACGGGAAGCTACTTCAGAAGGCTGGTGCAACGGGTGTTGGTGCATCTACTTCAAGGGAAGGCTGCTTCGAGTTGGGCGATTACTTCTAGGTGAAGGCTGCTTGAAGGGTTTGGGAAAAGAAACTGTATTTTATGTAATATCCTTGCGAGGTAATAAAATAGATTTCTTTTCAAATCCCGGTTGGGTAAGCAACCGGGTAGTGAACTGACTACCTTAGTATTTGCTAAGGCTAGGAACCACTCTAAACCCTTGTGTCTCCTTGTCCAATATTTTCTTTGTGGTTGCTTGAGTTAATTAATTGTTAAATATCTATAAAACTCTATTCACCCCCCCTCTAGAGGTTTTCAATTGGTATCAGAGCAGGCTTCAAGGAGCCCTAACAAGGTCTTGAAGAAGATAAAGGGAGGAGGTGACTACAACCACAAGCAAAGAAGCATGGACAAATGTTCAACAAGTTGCAATTGGTGCCTAGGAACAAAGCACTCTACATCTAGATGTCCATGGAAGTCAAAGAAGGAAGATGCGAATAAGAAATGCTTCGTTGCTAAAATAAGTGAGGAAGAAGAAGAAGAGGTAAGCTTGTTTGATTTACCTAAAGAAGATTTAATTTCTAGTCTTCAAGAAACGCATGAGAAATATATTGAGTGCAAGAAGAAATTAAAGAAATCTAATAAAACAAATGATGAGTTGAATGCTAGACTTCTTGCTCTTACATATGAAAATGAAGATCTCAAAAAGGTTATTGAAGATCATGATATTAAGCTAAAATCTGTAGAAGCAAATTGCAATCTTCTTTTCCTAGAAAAGTTAAATTTGCAAACTCAAGTAAATGATCTTCAAAAACAACCTATTTTGTGTACACATCTAGATTATGATATTATTGTGAAAGAAAGAGATTCTTTATTATCTAATCTAGATCAAGCGAAGATGGATATCAAGAAGAGAATGGATGAAATTGTTAAGTTACAACAAGAAATCAGTAGCTTGAGTAACAATGATATTCTCGATAAAATCTTAAGTGATCCTTATCGTCAAATTGGAAGGAGAGGACTAGGTTATAAGCCTAAAGGAAAATCTCATCAAAAACCTAGTTGGAGAAGGACACAAGCACTAGAGAGTCAATCCATGTATGTACCTAGAGGCAAATATACATATGTACCAAAGAACAACCTAGAACAAAAACATAGAAAGAGACTTGAGGTTGATTCTATATGTTGCCATTATTGCTTACGTCTTGGACATTACTCCTTTTCATGCCCATACAAGAAAAAGGATGTTGAGTTGGTATGGGTTCCAAAACCTCCAAACTAAATGAACGGAATTAAGTTGAGATATGACCAAGGACCTTAGTTGCATATTTCTATGTCTATCTCAACTAAACCGAGTCTTCAAATTGTTTAATTGAGTAAATAACCATTCATGATTTACTTATAAACAATTACTGAAAATGGTTCTGAAAACAATACAGAAACCTGATCGGTCGAGAAATCTTCGACCGAGCAGTCAGTCGGTCGAGAAATCATCGACCGAGCAGGTTACTGATGTCAGTCTGAAATAAGTCTGCTGAATAATTCTACAAAGGATCAATGTGCTATCTATTTGTTGTTAATAACTGTTTTACATGCACAAATTATGGAAATCATCTTTGGAACACTTATATGAGATCATTTTTATCTATGAACCATATTTGATTTAAGTTAAGGGAAAATTACTGTTTTCATGGTAACCCTTGGAATATCTATACATGAACCATGTGTGTATTGAAATTTGTTTTAAATGATCATAATTATTGCATTTATATGCTGATCATTGTATATGCTTCAATTGTTCTATCATTACACCATGAATATGCTTCATCATAATCGTTATGTTTCATTGGTTTGTCTAAAATAATCTTTAATTCATATATACAAACCATGAATGGATATTATTCTTGATCATTGAGATTCAGATAAATTGAAAATTCCATTAGCATAAAAGCATCTTGACATAATAAACAATGATTGTGGACATAGCTTGTGATAAAATAATGATGTTGCTATGACAAGCCAAACGGTGCCTCTTAGAACAAAAATATTAATGTTTTTATCTATTTGTTTGTTCTAAGAAATCAAAAGCAAAAATCTTGACTTTAATATATTAATCTTGCTTTCAGAATATATGTCTCTAAAGAATCTTATGATTAATATGAAAATAAGGGTATAAGAAGAAATGTGATTTAATATGTACCCATAGCAAAGTTTATGAAAACATCATTCACAATGAATGTAAAACATGCGTTCTAGAAAAATCAAGGACAAAGACTTCACTATGATGCCCATATTAAGTCTTCATAATAGGTATATCTTAATATGCTTCAAATAGATATTTATTTAAAGCTATCTGCTGAAATTATACTTCACATATGAATGTTTAAATTGGAAATCTGCAGAATTTGCCTCTTGGTTGAAATTAAAATTGACCAAGGGGCGCTATGGTCGTAGTCAAGGGCGACCTAAAATAAGCTTTGACAAAATGCTTATTTGGACATCAATTTATTGAACTTAATCTTAGTATACTTTTGATAAAGGTCAAAATAAAAAATTTACCATTTGTGACCTTAAAAGCCTTAAATTGCTTAAATTGTAAGATTAAGGGGGAGCTTATAAAAACAAATTTGATTATTTGATTATGAAGCTTACAAAAACATTGTTAACATCATTTAGAGTTTGTTATGACCTTCGGATTCTTAAACGTAATTTGTATGAAAAAAGAATTTCATCAAAATGATATATCTTGCTCTTAAAGGAACTCTCTAAACAAATCAGGGCTTAACATCCCTTGTTTTGGTTGGAGACATTTTTATGTACTCTAAGATTAAAATGACTCTCATTTAATTTAGGGCTTAACTTGATAGATGAGAAATAAATATACATTCATCATAAGCTTAAGGGAATCTCATATCATTTCAAGGCTTAACATCCTGTGCAAATGATTGAGAAACAAATTGTGGATAAATTAGACATAAATCCATGTTCCTAATAGGATATCTATTTAAGGGGGAGCTTAATATAAAATTAAGGGGGAGAAGAAATAAAAATGTTTAACTTGGATATCTTTTTGAAATGACAAAGGGGGAGAAAGAATATAAAATCAAAAATATAAATATAAATGAGTTTCATCTTGATGGCCAGCACTCACTTGTAAAACAAGAATGGCTACAAAAGGTAATCTTCAGGTATGAAACTCACATGCTTTATATTTCCTTATTTCATATTTTAGGAAATGTTTGTCATCTTCAAAAAGGGGGAGATTGTTGGATAAATTGGACATTATAATAAATCCCTTTGTTTCGATGATGACAAACATTTCATTCTTATTATTCTAACGAGCTACTTGAGTGTGCAGGATTATGGTGGATGACAAAGCAACTAGGGAAATCATGAGCTTACATATTTATTTTCATGCAATGTAATCACTATTGTAAAAACTTGTACAGTTATATAATGTACAAGTACTTAGATTGCATGTAAATCAAGTGTTAGATCTTCCCTAGCTAAACACCATAGTTAGACAAGTCATCCCTTCCAATAGGATCACATTATGCACACTCATGCACACACTTAGTGCCTTATTTGATAAATTGAAACAGAGTCAATCTCGGTCGACACACTCCTCGACCGAGACACTCTCGGTCGACAAACTTCTCGACCGAGATTGACCAAAAGTAGCCGTTAGACACAACAGTTAACAGTTGCAAATAAACGTTAATCCAGAGAGCCTCTCGGTCGACAAGACTTCGACCGAGTAGGTATCTCGGTCGACAAATTGTTGACCGAGATGGTCTCTGACAGCAACTGCAGAATAAAGCAACTAGCCGTTGCAAACGCACCTAACTTATACCTAACGGCTAGTTAAGCACTTAGAAGCCCCTAGAAGTTGTCTAGAACGTCCTTAAGCATTCATAGGCCATTCCTATAAATAGGACATGCCTTAGGACACCAAAATACACATAAGCTACACTTGCATACATACTTGTGCTTATACTTTACTTGCAATCTGTTTTAGAGCAATAGAGCAATTCCTACACTTGCCATTCATTCCTATTGCTCACATTTCGTGTCCTATAGACTAGGATCTCCTATACACAATAATCACATTGTTATACACTTTGGTTAGGAGATCTAAACGCTTGATATAGGAAAATCAAGCCTTGTGCTCAAACGGTATTGTAATTTCTCTATTTCTTTCTTGTTCCTATTTATTCTTTGTACTCTCCTTGCTACTCCTAGGGTTGGAGGCTGCGGATTGGAGAGGGTTGACTTCTCGGAGGAGAAGGGGACTTCAAGCTACTTCAAGAAGGCTATCGCACGGGAAGCTACTTCAGAAGGCTGGTGCAACGGGTGTTGGTGCATCTACTTCAAGGGAAGGCTGCTTCGAGTTGGGCGATTACTTCTAGGTGAAGGCTGCTTGAAGGGTTTGGGAAAAGAAACTGTATTTTATGTAATATCCTTGCGAGGTAATAAAATAGATTTCTTTTCAAATCCCGGTTGGGTAAGCAACCGGGTAGTGGACTGACTACCTTAGTATTTGCTAAGGCTAGGAACCACTCTAAACCCTTGTGTCTCCTTGTCCAATATTTTCTTTGTGGTTGCTTGAGTTAATTAATTGTTAAATATCTATAAAACTCTATTCACCCCCCCCTCTAGAGGTTTTCAGGTTTGTGGAATCATACCTTGTCCCGAGGCTTGCTCGGCGACAATACCTCGCACAATGCGCGGTCTTTAACTCTGGTCTTGGACGGTGTCTGTGCAGCTCCTGGTCACACCGGGACTGACGACTCCTCCTCCTACCAGACTGTCGGATGACAGTTGTCCTCCTAAGCGGCAGTGTCCTCCCGCCTCTGTAGTAGTCCACACGGACCACCTGGAACTCCACTCTCCTTGTCCCACAAGGAAGTGGAAGGAGTCGCACCCTCCTGTTGACGTACTAGTCGCCAACACACTCTCCTGCTACCAGTTGCAACTGCAGTTGTCCTTCCCTTGCTGCACCTCCCTTTTGCGGGAAGCACTTGCTCGGGATCTCTCGTGGTTACCAAAACCAGAGAGAACGACAACTTCGCAAAGCAACCAGCTTGCATTGAGTTGTACTTTGAGAAGCCCCCAATACCCCTATATATATAGGCGGGTCATGGGTCAGGGTTCTCTGTGCCCAGCAATACGGGACTAAAGCAGGAGTAGAAGGGTTCGAGAATTTTCCACAAAAAGCAACCGGTTCGCAACTTGAAATGATCGGTTCACAACTGAACCGATCGGTTCGGCCATTGAGCCGATCGGTTGGACCTGAGCCGATCGTTTGGGGCACTCCAACCGATCGGTTGGTGCCCTGAACCGATCGGTTCATGGTCCTAATCCGGCTCAAAAAGACTTTCCTTGTTTCGTTCTCAATTGGTATCGTATACCAATGTTATTCCCAATCGAATTGGGCAATTTGAAACCAAAGGAAAATTCTTGCCGACATGACTTTCCCAACTGGTCGGTTGCACCAGTTGAGCCGATCGGTTCAACTCTTGAACCGGTCGTTTCAACCTAGGCATGAGCCGATCGGCCTGGACACTCCACCCGACCGGTTCAGCACCTCAGCTGACTGGTTCATCACATGAGCCGATCGGTTGGGAGCACAGGTTGGGCAAAATCAGTCAATCGCGATTTCAATCAATCCGATACTCCAATCAATGCGTCCAACACCTTGAACCATATGATATTGAGCTATCAACTGATTGAGTGTTTAATTGAACTACTAAACTCCTTTAGTAATCAATCTAAACATTGCTTTGTGGACAAAACTCCTCTTCCAGGTTAAATCCTATGTGTGTGACCCTGCAGGTCCATTTCACGTTGGCAGTGAAAGTCCATAACACTTATGACTTCACAAGCAAAGAGCGGTGCCTAGTCACACATCATTGCTACCCAAGTGAAAGTAGAAAGTTGGAGAACAACTTTCATCCTACAATCTGTGAATGGTGTTACAGTGAATGTATAATTCCTTTGTCACTGATATCCCGAATGAACTCAAGGCATGGAACAGTCATCCTGTCAACGTTCATTCACTTTCTTGATCTCAGAGCAGATTGAACGAGATATGTATGACATCAATATCACATACTGATTCACACATGCGTGCGCACGCCTATCTCAATCCTACTCATCAAGTGGCCTTGGATATCAAACTCCCTCAGGAGGGACAAATCCCATATCTATCACTCACCCCTCAAAAGCCCCATGTGTCAAAGCCACCCAATCATCACCTTTATAACAACCCATGTTTCAGGACTGCGTTTGATGATGTCAAAGTGTGCCCAACGACATGTGTTGAGTGCAGTGATTTCAGGTCTAAGAATCACACTCACCACCATCACTGTGAGTACTGACTGTGACTACCATCTCATGGTTCCATGTGTCAAACTCACGGTGGGTCTGTCTGGTACCTTGTTCTCTAATAAGTACCTATGTGTTTGGTTTGATATCTCTATATCATGACTAATGAGATTCTGTCATCAACCAACACCACAATCTAGTCTTGTGTGTCATTGCTGTCTATCTACCTTCCACAATGACATCCGACTAGGGACATAACAAGAATGTACAAACTCTTAGCATCTGTATGATCTCATCGTTCAGGTCCTTAACCTGAAAGCATACGTCATTGAGTATTGTCATTCTCTAGACACTCAATCTGTTCTATCACTATCTCATATGACTGAACCAGAAAGAATTGGAAGCTTGCCTTTGAAGTTTATCAAATCAATATGAATATATCCCACCAATCATCCCATGATTGGCTCTCAGGGCATACATACCAACAAGGACATTATGTCCCTAATTTTTGCAGGAGGTAACTGATGACACTCAAATTCAGGCATTTTTGCTAAGCATGTATTAATGATTTTGTGTCATTATAGCCTTAATATGCCTAAAATAATTCTAGATTCTTATCTTTTAGCAATTTATATCTTTTCATAGATAGAGTTTCTCAACTAGAAAATTTTGAGACTTATAGGCACCAAACTCAAAGAGACATCATTTCCCCACATTCTGCCCCACAAGCGTCACGTTATGTGAACTAGCGTAGGAGACAATGGTCCCTAAGGAGAAAAGGGTCACGAATGCTACAACATCTCAATTGTAATACTCAGCACCGGGCCCATACCGATATGGTCAGGCCGAGGTTAAGGTGTAGTGAACGCTACACTCATCGCGACCGCTACAACTACAACCACAACTAGACTGTCATGACTGCTACACCCATCACAACCGTGCCACTAATTTCGACCATGACACGAAGCAACTACTATCAAACCTCATCCTCTGTAATCGAGACACCCGACACAGACATGCCAAGTCTGGCACAGTTGGGCCGAGGACAAAGGCCAACATCTAACTCAACCACGACATCAGTCTTGACTACGACATCTGTCTCGACTGTGACATCCGTATCGACCACAACACCTAGAACGACCGTGTCGAGCTTGACACGATCGGGCCGAGACTGGGGTAGTGACCAAGAAAGGTGTTGCGACCACTTACTACATACATTACACCTTCACCTATAAATACCCACCCCTCGCTACCTGGAGGGGGGTTCTGAGATTTTTTGGTTCCACATTTTACTTCTACATATTTTGATTCCTAGAGCCCCGTGGGAGAGTTCCAAGGTCCAAAAAGGATGAAGTGCTCATCCTACATCTATCCCTTCAGTTTGCTTCCATCTACCATCATTTTCCACCACCATTCACCTACTTCCCACCATTCCCAACCATCTTCCACCTCCATACACCTACCAAGATGCTATTTGGGGAAGAATCAAAGAGAAAGGATGCTAAGGAGTTCTGAAGACCAAGGAGGACGACCCAAAGATGAGATATGGTCCATATGGAGGCTAAGGAGAGAGCGACACCTCTCCTCTACGGGCTAAATCTCTTCTTCTTCTCCTCTCTTCTATTGTTCTCCTTTGTTTCTGTACAAATGAGGTTCTTGCATCTTTGTTCGGTGCCAACTATGCTTGTCCATGGCTAGTTGAGCCCCTTCTTGGCTATGTAGCCCGTTTTGGGCATATTTATGTACTTTTACCTTAAGCAAGTAGTTTCATTTTAGATTTAGTACATTTTCTATTCTATCTTTTCTTTCTGGTCATGATTGCTAGTTTGGATGATCTCTTTCTTGCTTGAACTTCTATTTCTGCCTATATCGAGAGATTCGTAATAGAAATAGATAATAGAAGGTAGCTTGGGTTGGAATCTAAAAAGAGGACGGTTCAAGGTGATCTGTGCAGAACCATAAACCTGGGCACGGCCGGACCTAGCCTGACACGGTTGGGCCCACTACTAGGTTCTGCCTAGATCACACCTATTCCTAGCACCTCAGAATATTTTAGATCTGAGAGGGTATTTAGAATATTCTAGGGTATTGATTTGTCATCCTTGAGAGATGTTTTATATCATTGATGGGTTTTAGTCACGCTGTGCGAAAGCAAGTGGGATGACCCCACAAGAACGGATACCACAATATGAGCTATGTTTGGATGTAGGTTACTTATTGAGTGTTCGAGGGTTGTCTACACCCGAGAATGGGTGCATAAGTTGCTCAACATATGGTTACATAACCCGAATCTCCTTCTCGTTGATTAGTAGAATCCAGTAAACTCTATTTTATTTTCTTTACTTTGTTTTGTTTTATTTCATGACATTTTGCTAGGCTAGTTATAGCTCCAAACTTTTATTAACTATCTGATTGTCTTAACTAACTTAAGAGCTAGATCTTAAGCATCTTAAATGTACCCACGTCCATGTGTTTGACCCTGTATATCTACTTTGACCTCGTAATAAAGTTGTGGAGTTCCTTGCAGGTTTTCAGTTATAAATTTAAAAGTCCAATCTTTCTGAATCTGCCTCCTTTTCGACGCATAATTTAGGCCTATCAGTAACATAAAAGAGGCAAAGTTAATATTCAAAGTAGTAGCATGGAGAGTATGGGAGAGGGAAAGTCCAATTGGGTCATGGCATGGTCACTTGGACCTTCCACAAGGAGTCAAGGTCATGGCTACCCGCATTCATGTGGAGGATTCTATGCCATGACTAAACTAAAAGGAGTCTTCTCCACAATGATAATAAGATGTTACATGGAACTCTTTATTTTTTACTTAATAGCATCATATTTCATTTTCCTCTTATTGACCTAAGTGGGATACAAGCATCTACCATAAAAAATATGATATATTTAAATAATTTCTTACACTAGTACAGAACCGACCTTTAGTGTCGGTTATTTAAGGCTTTTGGTGTCAGTTTCAAAGCGACACCAAAGTGGGTGTCGCTAAAAGTCAAAATCTTAAGTGTTGGTTTTAACACTGATGCCATAACCCTTCCCGCCACCAAAAATGCACCAGTAAGGGAACTATAGGCGTTTAGTTATTTAATAAGACCGACACTATATCCAGGTCAAAGACGTCGGTGTTTCACAAAAACCGACAATATATAACCCTTCTCACCACCAATAAAATGTGCCAGTCAGGGCACCATCAATGTCAGTTTTTATATATAACCCACACTACCTATCCACATAGACGTCATTTTTTTGCTAATAACCGACGTTGTATGTATTTGTTGTCAGTTTTATACTAATAACTGCTGCCTATGTTCTAATTTTTTTTCTTATCAGTTTGCAGGCCTGTTGTATGGCTGGTTAGCAGGATGCAGAAGCTGCAATTCAATTCTGAACTGTAGGTTTACAACATCCATTGATATCAGCCAACAACAGGCCACAAACTTACAAAATTAACAAGATGGACAACAATTTATGATCACACATGTATAAGCACATTTAATTCATATTATTTTCCATCACACACATGTAGAAACCAGTAGTTCCATTTCAAATTTCCTCCATTTTCACACACATTTAGCAACATGCATTTCCATTCATTTCATTGCTTTTCACATTCAGACAAATGTAGAAACATTCATGTATTGATCATCTTCACATTCACACATATGGCAATTAAGAAAAAATCATTCACATTCACACAAAAATAATTATGAGAACAAAGTTTAGAAATATCATTCTTTATTCATCATCGTCATTTTCTCCATCAGTATCCCAATTATAATTAAAAATTCCCACTACTTGTAGGGCTTTTGCCCATTCTTCTCTTACATCATCTAATTCTTCCCTCGTATAGGGAGTATGTACATCTAATAATTTTCCACCTGTAGTCAAGTTAGTTTTAAACACCTGCAAAGAGAATGATGTATATATATAATTAATAATATATAATAAGATTGATATATTTCATATTATCTAATGAGACTATATATAATACCTTATGTATAGTATCAATTTCCATTGCGGCATGTTTGATGATTAGGTCCATAAATCACCTCACATAGTATGCACATGCCCAACCGTTGTCTTGTGTAGCACACTATAAATTAAAAAATATTCAAATATACAAATAAGCACAATTTACATAAATAATATATACATTAGAGTCGGGAAATTACTTTCACATTCTCCCAAATTAATGATTGATTCTTTTTTTGGAACCTTTCCTCCAACTCTTTTGAACTCGTTTCAATCCCTACATGTTAATATAACACATTAAATTGCATAATTAAAAAATAATGTAATAACATATGTTAACAGATATAAAAATATAAATATTTCTCACAGGAATAATGGCTTTTTCATTGTGTGTTCATATAATGTATTCAATTCATTCCCCGCAGGATCTAAATAATAGACAGTGAACGCCTTGGGGACAATAACTAGTAACTACCAATGCCTACCACTACAGGTAAGAAAGTTATAAATTAATAACTCAAAATCCACAATAAAAATGTAATTTTCTTAAGTCCAAATTATAAGTAAAGTATACTTACTCGGAATTGAATGGAGCTATTATTGCTGTCTTCTTTTTTTTGCCAAAATATTTAAAAGCGGCACAACAGTATGAAGTAGCTGAAGATGGGTCTTTATCTACAAGACTAATCAAAGATGGAACCAAAAATCCCACATGGGAAAATAAAAAATATGTACATATTGTGTGTTAGCTGCAAAATATGTATTACGTATGCATTAATATATAAGAAATTAGATCACCGTATATAAAATAAGGTATATGGATGTATAAACAAGATCTCACCATATCCATAGCTCTATCATAGATGTATTCAGCCAATCATAATGAAACAACTCCAAAATATCTTGTATAAATAGCTTATTATCGTATGATTGACCTACAACATCCTCTAGAATAGAAACATTTATAGGGCAATTTGGATCATGTTCTCCTATCCATACTGCCATACCCCTACAATTAGGACCTAACGAGGCATGTAAGTTCCTTGGAAGCCAACTTGATACTTCAGGAGGTGGAGGCCGAGATGTAGCGGGTGTCTTCCTTTTGACCTATATATATAATTTCAGATCAATTGAATCATATATACACACTAACAAATTAACATAATGTAAATTTACCATACAATATTAGTATATACGACATCCTCTTTGGGCCACATTATCACTCCGCCTTCTGCCTCACCAAGTATTTCAGAATCTGGATGGGCATATGGCAATGAAAGATCCCTCCAATTGGGGAGTACATGTATCAGGTTCACACGAACCGTACTAGCTGGTACTAGAGTCCCATGAAACATGTCCCCTGGAAGGGTTGGGTAAGTATGTGCATCTACAATGATATATTCTTGACTTTTTAGACGGCATGGCTTCAACCCCTATAAATTTACGTAAAGAATGCTATATACATATATACATAAACATATCATCTGGAAAAGACTAGCTACTATATATGTCATAAAAATACTTACAGTGGACGTGCTAGGTGGTGGGTCTACAAGATTACTCCCAACCACCTCTACAGTAAGATAAGAGTGGCACGCTACAAGTACTGTCTGAGTGGTAGGCTGAGACGCCTGCCACTTGCTAATTACTTCATTGAGTCTCTTATCAAGTGCTTCCTCGACTCTCCTATCAATTCACTAATCTACCTATACATGGATAAAAAATGCTAGCTTCTTATTATTGAATTCTCTTTCGCAATAACATTATAAAAAAAAGAATAGGTTACCTCAGCTTGTGAAAGTCCTGCTTTAGGGACATGTTTGTGCTGGGATGGCCCAAAGAATGCTTTGATGCCCACACCAGTGCCTGCACCTCTAACACATCCAGGATGCTCTGAGTTATCCAGAGCAACTGTCAATTCATCCCTTTTGCCCTTAGGGATGAGCTTGCCTTCCTTCCTCTGCTTGTGAAGCTCCCGCTAATTGCCATCAACAAAAATTGGTAAGTAAACATAACAATAATCAATATCGATTGCTCTAAGATTTGAATTTTACCATTTTTGCAGCCGCCTCAGCAATTGTGGGCTTCGTTATATCCCCCTTCCTATTTTGTCTCCCAGCTATCCACATAGAATGGCTAGGCAGAGGTGCGGGACCAATAGTAGAGGACTCTTCAGTCTCCTGAGTAGCAGCAGACTGAGTAGTAAACTCAGCCTGTAGTCTTTGGTAAACGCCTACATAGACTCTTGGCCCCATTGTGTGGTCATGCACATTCAGTGCACGCCTTGCTCTTTGAGCATTGCTGATAGCCTTATTAGTAAGCACATTGATTTGGTTAGTAACACTAAAGGTTAATCTTCAATAGGTGAATACATAAGAACGTATTTTAATAAAATTGGGAGTGGTGCTTAATACCTTGAATTCATCTATTTTTCTTTAGAAAACAAACTCCTCCCAGTCTTTGGGGTCTAGGTAGTTCCATTGCTCAGTGGTTGCTTTCTTCCTAAATTTATTTTTTAAAGAGAATATAAACAAAAATTATTAGTGTAGAGTTAGTCAAAAAGTGGTCAATGTCTAGAATTGGAAATCAATCAAGAACCTCTTCTCAGTAAGAATCCCAAGATATGAAATAAATGAGTTATGGTTCACTCCAACTGGATTTCCTGCATGATCGAAATCCACAGCCAATTTGGGTCCATTGCCTCTTTGCTATAGTAACTTGTTCATCATTGTGATGCCCCTCACTTTCTCAATTTTTTTTGCTGCTCATCAAGTGTCACAAGTTCTTCAGGGGGCACATCATCAACCTAAAATATGACAAAATAAACATACTTACAGGATATAACTATAAATGGACATATAGATAGAAATATAGGATATATTTTTAAAACTTACATTGTGAGACAACACATTGATATCCTCATCCTCACAGTAATCATCATCACGGTCATCATGCTCATGCTCAGCCATCTAAAAGTGTCATAAAAAAATCAAACATTTAGCATTTGAAATAACTAGAAGATAATAAAACATTATAAAGTTCACATTCAAAAAACTAAAACACTTAAAAAATATAAACATGCATGCCTCTAATATTGCGATCTTTTATCAATTAACAATCCTTCATTGTGATATTCGCGCATATACAAGTCATCATTAGCTTCAATATTTGGTGGTGTTGGCAACCCAATTAAGAATGGACTCGAGTCATCATACTTATTACAGTACTATTCTTCATCTATAGGATCTTCAATGAACTGTCTTTTATGAACTATCTTTTAACATGAAGAACAACTGACCATTTATCATTTGCAGGATCATCGATATAAAATACTTGTTTCGCCTATGATGTCAATATGAATGGTTCACCCTTCTCGCCAATATTTTCAAAGTTCATTAATGTAAAACCCAATTCATCCACTATAACTCCTTTGGTGTTATCAACCCAATTACATTTATAGAGCGGAATTCTAAAATCTATGCATTCAAACTACCATATGTCTTCAATGACACTGTAATATGACATATTATCTTCACGTGGACTCTTATCCTTTTCACTTGCAAAAAACAATGAAGACGCTTGAAGGGTGAACTCACTATTTTGGATGACACTCTTATCATCTTGACACTTTGTGTAATATGAGAATCCATTTATGTCAAACCCTTCATAAGACATAACATTCAATTTTGGTTTAAAGGCGAAGCATTTGATAGTTTTAGTAAGATTATCTGGTGTTTGAGACAGTTGATGTAAGCCTCTGGTAAATGCTTACATAGAATGACGAGGCAGAGGTGCGGGACCAATAGTAGAGGACTCTATAGTCTCCTGAGTAGTAGCAGACTGAGCAGTAAACTCAGCATGTAGTCTTTGGTAAACGGCTACATAGCCTCTTGGCCCCATTGTGTGGTCATGCACATTCAGTACACGCCTTGCTCTTTGAGCGTTGCTGATAGCCTTGTTAGTAAGCACATTGATTTGGTTAGTAACACTAAAGGTTAATCTTCAATAGGTGAATACATAAGAACGTATATTAATTAAATTGGGAGTGGTAATTAATACCTTGAATTCATCTATTTTTCTTTGGAAAACAAACTCCTCCCAGTCTTTGGGGTCTAGGTAGTTCCATTGCTCAGTGGTTTCCTTCTTCCTAAATTTATTTTTTAAAGAGAATATAAACAAAAATTATTAGTGTAGAGTTAGTCAAAAAGTGATCAATGTCTAGAATTGGAAATCAATCAAGAACCTCTTCTTAGTAAGAATTCCAAGATATGAAATAAACGAGTTATGGTTCACTCCAACTGGATTTCCTGCATGATCGAAATCCACAGCCAATTTGGGTCCATTGCCTCTTTGCTATAGTAACTTGTTCATCATTGTGATGCCCCTCACTTTCTCAATTTTTTTTGCTGCTCATCAAGTGTCCCAAGTTCTTCAGGGGGCACATCATCAACCTAAAATATGACAAAATAAACATACTTACAGGATATAACTATAAATGGACATATAGATAGAAATATAGGATATATTTTTAAAACTTACATTGTGAGACAACGCATTGATATCCTCATCCTCACGGTAATCATCATCACGGTCATCATGCTCATGCTCAGCCATCTGAAAGTGTCATAAAAAAATCAAACATTTAGCATTTGAAATAACTAGAAGATAATAAAACATTATAAAGTTAACATTCAAAAAACTAAAATACTTAAAAAATATAAACATGCATGCCTCTAATATTGCGATCTTTTATCAATTAACAATCCTTCATTGTGATATCTGCGCACATACAAGTCATCATTAGCTTCAATATTTGGTGGTGTTGGCAACCCAACTAAGAATGGACTCGAGTCATCATACTTATCACAGTACTATTCTTCATCTATAGGATCTTTAATGAACTGTCTTTTATGAACTATCTTTTAACTGTCAATATGAATGGTTCACCCTTCTCGCAAATATTTTCAAAGTTCATTAATGTAAAACCCAATTCATCCACTATAACTCATTTGGTATTATCAACCCAATTACATTTATAGAGCGGAATTCTAAAATCTATGCATTCAAACTCCCATATGTCTTCAATGACACCGTAATATGACATATTATCTTCATGTGGACTCTTATCCTTTTCATTTGCAAAAAACAATGAAGACGCTTGAAGGGTGACCCCAATGTTTGGGATGACACTCTTATCATCTTGACACTTTGTGTAATATGAGAATCCATTTATGTCAAACCCTTGATAAGACATAACATTCAATTTTGGTTTAAAGGTGAGGCATTTGATAGTTTTAGTAAGATTATGTGGTGTTTGAGATAGTTGATGTAAGCCTTTATCTTCAAACCACTTAATAAATGTCTTATTATGCTCTCTAGCAAGCCACATTGAATTGGCTTGAGGATATTGTCTCTTGATGAAATTGGTATGTTCCTCGATATAAATACTCACTTCATCGATATTGTGTAAAATATACAAGTGACCTTGTTCCAACTTCTCACGGATGATTACTTTCATCCGTGATCCCAAAATTCCTTTGCCAAAATGCTCCTCAATATTCTTATCATTAACAAGAGCATCATTAGCACTTAGAAAGTCATTGCAAAAATTCATAACCTCTCTCGCTACATAACCCTCAATAATACTGCCTTCAAGCCGATAACAGTTTCAAACATCACCTTTAAAAATGCTCATGTATCGTTCAAAGGGATACATCCAATGCAAGAAAATTGGTCCCAACATTTTCACTTCCCTAGTCAAGTGGACAACAAGATGTACCATGATATCAAAGAATGAAAGAGGAATATACATCTCAAGATGACATAGGGTAACAACCACTTCTCTTTGCATTTTTTGAAGAGTATCACAGTCAATAACTTTGCTGCACAGACTGATGAAAAAGAAACAAAGTCTAGTGATTGCAAACCTTACATTCTTCAGCAATATAGATCAAATTTCCACGGGCAATATTTGTTGCATTAGTGTGACAATCATGAGATTTAAGACCTATCAACTTTAGATCTTTCATTGATACCAATCTACGGATGTTGGATAAGTAACCCTATGGCACCTTAACATTTACTAAGCATTCACAAAAAGCTTTCTTCTTCTTTCTAGACAACGTGTAACAAGCGGGAGGTAAGTATGTTCTCCGATCGCTACTAACTACTTCTATTAATTCTGTCCTTATTCCCATTTTACGTAGGTCCATTTTGGGTTTTATACCATCATTAGTCTTACCTGGTATATTCAACAAAGTACCAATGACGCTATCACGTACATTTTTCTCAATATGCATGATATCGAAACAATGTCTGACTGCCAAAGAACAATAAGGAAGATCTCAAAATATTGACTTCTTCTTGAATAAAGATTTGTCACTCCGTGTGGCCATGGTACATTATGATCTCTTACCAAATTCATTGGCAAAGTCTTTTACTCTTTCATAAACAACCTCCCTTGGTATAGGTTTAGGTGCACTCCGTTCCTAATTCTATCCATTGAATGCTTTGCACAACCTACGATACAGATGGAATTTTGGAATAAACCTTCGACGAACAAGATATACAGTCTTGCTGCCATGTTTTAGTCGTATTGAATCAGTGTTCTCTTCACATATAGGACACGCTTTAGATCCTTTGACACTATATCTAGACAAATTCCCATACGCTGGAAAGTTATAAACAGTGCAAAACAACATAGCGTGCAAGAGAAATGTCTCTCTTCGTGAAGCATCATAGGTCATCACACCTTCACCCCAGAGTTTCTTTAAGTCATCAATCAAATGTTCAAGATAAATTTCGATATCATTTCCAGGTTGTTTAGGGCCCGATATCAACAATGACAACATAACATACTTATTTTCCATGCACAACCAGGGAGGAAGATTGTATATAACAAGCATAACTGTCCAAGTGCTATGTTGGCTGCTCAATGTCCTGTACAAATTCATCCCATCTATACAAAGCCCAAGTCTTAGATTCCTGACTTCTTCACCGAATTTAGGGTATAATAAATCAATCTTCTTCCATTGTGGGGAATCATACGCATGTTGTAGGATCCCATCATTATTTTTCTTAACATCTGCATGCCACCTCAAATTCTTCGCATCTATCGGATTAGCAAACAAGCGTTGAAATTGTGATATTATAGGTAGATACCACATCACCTTGACAGGAGAACCAGTTTTGGACTCCCCCAAAGTCATCAATTTATACCTTGACACACTACATTTTGGACGATCTTTCAAATCCACATAGTCCTTTTGAAATAATACACAATCATTCGGGCATGTGTGTATCTTCTTGGCCTCCATTCCCATTGGGGACAACAATTTCTTTAACTGGTATATTGAGATTGGTAGCTCGTTTCCTTTAGGAAGAATTTCTCTCAACAAAGACAACAATGACGTGAAGCTTTTGTTGCTCCATCTATTGTTAGCTTTCAGCTTATACAATCTCAACACATCGCTAAGCTTCGTAAACTTAGTACAACCTGTGTATAACGGTATCTCAACATCATGCACAATGTTTCTAAACATGGAAGGTGGATCGGTGTGCTCTACCCCACAACTATCCAACATCACATCAATGATGTCTACTGGAATTGGCTCGTTCACATCTACGTCACCGGAGACAATTTCTTCTTCCACACAAGCACTGCTATCGACATCCACTAATTTTAGGTTTGAAATCTCTCCATACCAGTGCCATTCTGTATAGCGTTGTACAATCCCGTTGCACATGACATGACTTTTGATTTCGTCACCAATGCTAACTTTCAAGTTGTTACCGCAATGCCTACATGAACAGTAGAACTTATCTCTAGGTTGTTTCCTATGTTCCTTGGCAAATCTAATAAACTAATCAAGACCAGAAATAAACTCTGGGGTGCAGAGATTTGGAATGGACATCCATGATCTATCCATTCTATGATCAAAGAGAAAACTAATATATATTAGGGTTTAGGGTTAAAAGATTAGGGTTTATGGTTAAAAGTTTAGGGTTTAAGGTCTTATATATAATAAATGTGTACCACCTATCCCATTCTTGAACACCTAATCTGACTAGTAAGTATATAATGTGTATTGGGTTTTCAAGAAAATTTTGGAAGCATTTTCCCGCTATTCTCCAAGTACATATGTACTTAGAGAACAAACGGGAAAATGCTACTAAAATTTTGTTGAAAACCCAATACACATTATACACTTACATCCTAAGTGAGATTAAGTATTCAAGAACAGTCCCAAACCGGGGACTATCCAAGATTTACTCCTAATGAGTAAATCTTGGACGGGTTTCTAGGCCAACAAATACATATATGTTGTCATTCTTATACCTACAATCCTAGTTTCATCATTCATATCCTAAGTTTCATGTAACATCATTTAATCATGCTTGTCCATAAATACTAAACAGTAAATAAACCATGATTCCATATATCAAAGATTTGAATCAAAATGAAGCCTAATGGCACATTGGGAGAGTGAGAATATTATACCTCACTTGAAGGTTGAAGAAGAAATATATGCAAATCAAAAACAAGTCAACATACATACTAGGTCATATTTCAAGTCAAGATTAAGGCATTTAATCACCTTAGGGCGCATACATGATTCACAAGATATTTGGGTGCACAAAGAATAATATACGTTACTTATTTAGGAGTTCACATAATCATTTTAGAAATAGAAGACCCACATGTGAGTTAAGTTTGAGATTCAACGTCAATGTATCTTTAACACGCATGTTTCAAGGTTAAAAGCATATAGTCAAATCAAATTAGGATGCTAGAATGAACAAGTTTGAATCTTATTTAACATGCATCAAATTTTACTGAATTAGGTCAAGCATGAGGATTAGAAGCACAAATATATGCAAGCGCAAGATTTTTCCATATCCTAGGTTGATTTACAATAGAAACATCTTGTAGTCTTAATCATACCGTAGTCTAGGTATCATATTCTATAACATTGATTTCAACATCTCCAATGTACATGCATGTTCATCATCAAGATAATCATTACACACAAATGTAGGTATCCTATCATTCATAATTGAGCAATATAGTTAATACAAGATTAGGGTAAAATGTGTACAAGATTAGGTCTCAAATATAGCAACATGAACATTAGGTCATGTTTCATTTGGATTAGTTAATCAAGAGAGAAAGCAAACATTATCATCATCAATTTACATCATACAATATGGATTCATAGCACAAAATCAGCCACCATGGTCATGCTACCCAACACGGCCATGCTTCCCAACACGACTGTACAAACCTGTGATTTCACATAGAACAACATCCACCTCATTTAGAGGATAGGGTGACACATCACTACTAAATCAGAGAACAAACATATATATGAACAAACCTAGAGGGGCTGACTATTGGCGGCTGGTAGTTAGAGGAAAAGAAGGAGAAAGAGGACCGACAGTGGAGGACGTAGAGTGGCTGGAGGCGATGGATAGAGCGTGGCAGTAGAAGAGTAGGCAGAGCGATACCGACGACCAACTGAGCAGCAGCTGGACGGAGCTAGGCGGCAGTGGCATCTCTGGTGTATTCCCAAGCTTTGACGTTGCCTCTCAAGCAAGCAAAGGGAGAAATGACAGCGGGGGCAATGGTGGCGGGGGAGCAACGACGGTGGGGGAGAGATGATGGCGGGGGAGAAATGGTGGTGGGGGATCAATGACGGTGGGGGAGCAACGACGGAGGGGGAGAAACGACAAGCGGCAACAATCGCCAGACCTAGCGGGTGAAATCACAATGAAATAGAGAATGGGGAAGAGTCTGTTTCGCGTGGGTGCTATTAAGTTTACCATCATCGTCAGTTGTTTCGAGAAGTGACCGCTAAGTTCCAAAAGTGTCAGTCACCACAACAAACCGACGCCAAAGGGGGGTAAAATTTTTTGTGGGGACAGCGCACGAACACACATTAGCGTCGGTTATTGTAAGCAAACCAACAATAAAAATGGGGCCGATTTCTGTCTCGCAAAAAATATTTAGTCGTCGGTTATTTGATAAACAGCCGACGTCGTATGTGAAATTTTGGAGGTAATTTTTTTACACTGGAAAAATTAGATTTGGTAGGTGATTTTAGGCATCAGTTTTTTATTACGCAACCGACGCTAAATAAAAAGTGATACCTGTGTCTGTCCGGTCTTCACATATAGATGTCGGTTTGTGTATACAGCTGACATTGAAGGGTTTAGGTGTCAATTTCTTGGATACAACTGATGCCTCTAAATGTGACATTATGTCCATGTTGTTTCCTTCATTTTTCATGGGACAACATATAAGTAGATCTATGACAATTTGAGATGCATGGTTTTTGTGTGATCTTAGGGATGTATAATCTAGATAAGTACAAAGTGGTTTTAAACTTTTTGTCCAAATTGGTGAAGTTTTGAGGTGGTGATATCTCGTGGCCTTTTTAGGGATATAGGAAGATCCTTCATACATGTTTGGTGTCTATAGATATAGCATAGATGATGGTGATGAAGGTATGTTTAGCCTTTCAGGCACATGTTTCCAAGATGAAGATTCCTAAAATAGAGGATGTCCTTTTGGTATGGGAGTTTGAGTTTGCGTTTCTTGGGGATTTTTAGAGTATTTCATTACCTATAGAGTTTGATTTTAAGATCAACATATTATTTGTTACTCTACCTATATATTTGACACCTTATAGGATGGTACTAGATAAAATTAGAAAGTTCAAGATTCATCTTTAGGAGTTGTTGGACAAGGGGTTCGTACAACTGAGTATATTACCTTGGTGTACTTGTGCTTTGTTTGTGAAGAATATGAATGGATCTATGAGGATGGTACATATTACCAATAGTTGAGAAGAGTTATTGTGAAGAACTAATCCTTTTCCAAGAATAGATGATACATCAAATCAGTTACAGTGAGATATAGTGTATTGTAACACAATTGAGATTGGGATGTCATCAGTTGATAATAAAAGAAAATGACATACCTAATACATCCTTTGGGACTAGTTTTGGTCACTATGAGGTTGTTGTGATATCATTTGACTAATCAATGTGCCAGTAATTTTCATGGATTTAGTGAATAGAGAGTTCAACAAATATATAGATAAATTTTTATTGTTGTTTCTCAATGATTTCTTCATATACTCTATACAAAGCAACATGAAAAAAAAATGTATTTTTCTTTGTAGTTGTTGAGGTAGCATTAGTTTCATGTGAAGCTCAATATTTGTGATTTTTGGATGACTGGAGTATATTTTCTTTATTATCTCATATATAGGAATGGAGTTTGTGTAGATCTCAATAAGATAAAGATAGTTTTGCAATGCGATCACCCAAATATGCAAACAAAGGATTGGAATTTTCTTAGTTACGTTGGTGGTTACTATAGATAGTTCATCAGGAACTTTAGTTTTGTATCTAAATTATTGACTAGGATAACCAACAATGTCATGCCTTTTGTCTAGGATGATGAGTGTCCACATCGATTTTAAATATTGAAAGAGAACTTGAACTCAACACCATTTTACTTATACCAGAGAAAGTTAAATGTCACATAATCTTTTGTGATGCTTTAAGGCAAGGTTTCGGATTTGTTGATATGCACGATAAAACATAATCTCTTATGCTTCTAGAAATCTCAAGAAGCATGAGGAGAAATATCTAACACATGATATTGAGTGAGAAGTGACTTATTTGTCTTTAAAGGCATAGAGACATCACCTTTATGGACAAAAGTGTTGAATCTTCATATACCACAAGAACCCCAAGTATATCTTTATGCAAAAGGAGTTGAACATGAGATAAAGGTGTTGGTTGAATTAATCACAGATTAACATTGTAAATATTATTATCCAATAAAGGTAAATACCATGGTTGATGCTTTGATAAGAAAGTCCTCTTCGTGTTCTTAAACATGCAATGTACAATTATGCTCTGTTACATGTAGTAAAAGGGATATGTAAGTATCTTTTCTACAAATGAATACCCATATGGAAGTCCCATTGTTGGGTGGTTTTTCTGGATCAACTTTAGATCAAATCTACCTTAGAAAAACATGCTATATATGTATAGATGATGGATACAATGATACAACATATATAGTCAGGTCTTGGTGATGATAAATGTTCACATGATAGATGAAACTTAAATTTGCATTCATGGTAGGCTTCTTAATTATGAGTCAGAGGACAAATTAGTTTGATTTCATGGTAGGCTTATTGCTCCTACAATAACAAGTCTGATGGATATCGTGCCAAAAGAGGCACATTCTTTGATGTACGTTATACATCCTATAATTACTAAGGTTTAAAAGAACATGAAGGATCTGTATTATTGTTCATGGATGAAGCATTATGTGAAGGAGTTTGTGTTGAACTGCTAAGTTTGTCAGCATATGAAGATAAAGAATGTGAAACACTTAGGGTTGTCACATCCTTGCCTATCCTCGAATGTAAATGGGATCATATCACCATGGAACTTGTGGTTGGTCTACCCAAGATAGTCATGGGATAGGATTGCATTTGGGAATTTTGTTACCATATGACTAAGACAACATACTTCATATAGGCTGAGACTACCTGTTTAGTAGAGAATGTAGCTCAAATATATGTGGATGAGATATTATGGTTGCACAATATACATTCATCACCTATCAAATTGAGTACCTTAATATACAAGAAGTTTCTGGGATCGGTTTGTATGTAGCTTTTGGTACACCATTGATTTTTTGTACAAGGTTTTATCCACAAATATAAGGTAAATCTAATAGAATGACCAAGATGGTTGAATGTTCTGAGATTTTGTGTGCTTCAATTTCTCAGTTTCTAGGATATAAACCCCATTTTGAGAATGTTTGCCTACAATAAAAACTATCCATACAGTGTAGAATTGGCACCATATTAAGATCTATGTAGTAGGCATTTTACATTGCCTAAATATCATCTTTTATGACCATAATTGGTGCTTATATGACTTAAAGATATATATTATGACACAATAGTTGGAAGCAACAACATAAGATATACATAATTCGTATGATGATAATTGTAGGAGACCACATAAGGTCCAGGTTGGATACATGTGTATCTGAAGGTTTATATTTGGTAAGGAGTTTTGAGGTTGGGGAGAAGGTTAAGCTTGATCCAAGGTACATAGGGACTTATCCTATCATATAATGAGTTGGAAGAGTGACCTAGAGTTGGCATTGCTACCATAGTCAAGTAAATTACACGATGTTTTCTGCCTTCCTATGTTGAGGAAGTGTCATTCTAATAAAAAACATTCAATGTAACCAGTTAAAGTCCAATTGGTCGAGGGTGTTTCTGGCGTGGAAGGGCCAGATCAAATCCTAGATATATGTGTACATAAGATGAGGAGGAATTATATACCTTTGGTGAAGGTTTTATGGTATCATTGTGGTATTGAGGAGACCACTGGGGAATTAGATGAGGATATGTGTGATATGTATACAACATTGTTTTAGGGTTTTGAGGGTAAAATCCTCTTAGAAAGGGTGAATCATGAAACCCTAAAGTTTGTTTCATTTTGATCGCACTTTACTAGCCTCAACTACATAATACATCGGATTTATTTCAATAATTAAACATAAAAAATGCCTTATAATAATAGACACATATTTTAAATGATGGGAAGAAGATATGTTAAAATTTGATCTTCAAGATAATTTGCAATTGTCCATAAAAACATAAGTTTATTGCTATAAGTAAATTACTTGATATGCTTGGAGCAAGACACTTTTGTTTTCTTGCATGGTCGATGAATCAATTTAGACTGCTTTGGGCCTGGGGTCGGGTCACTGCGGTCGATTTGGGTTGAATGCCTGGAATGACATTGTTGCATTGGGAATGTAGGTCGATGTGAACACTTTGGGTCATTGATGAATGTATATTCATACTTCTTTTAATTACTTCTTTTCTAGTATGCTCATAGGATTTTGTCTTACTTTTATCAATTTTTTTGGAAACAATTGCAATTTTCTTGCTCCTTGACCATTGATGCAAATTCTTATCATTTTCACTCATATTTTGTAGATTCTACAATCACTCACTTTGGGAAGACAAGAACCTACACCTTCACTTAGGAATCAAAAGTGCATGGACTTCAATTATAAACTTCTGACCGTCTCAAAACTTGAATCGATTAGTTTAGTCATGAACCAATTGGTTCATTCTTGCAAAAGGCTGCACTCTAGAGTCCCAAATGACCATTTCACTCCTCGAATCAACGTTTTCACCCTAGCTATTCAATAGTCGAAATAGGCATTTCATACATACCAATTGCTCATCTCAGAAGCCTAAGTCGGGCAGTTCAATATTTTTGAGTGCCGACCCATATTGCTTAGTGACCAAGTCATGGTCAAACAATGCTTCCACCTCCACTGCTAGAGTTTTTACCCACTTCCCTAGGATCATGCTTCTCTAGATATGAACATATCGAATCAGATGTGAACCATTCAGTTCACAACCCGCGATCAATATTCTTTAGCAACCTCCAGCCACTCTTACTCTCTCCCTCTTTATGGTTTCCACCCCCTCCTTCCCTGATAAAAGGAGGGGGATCCATATTTTTTGTACCTAGCTCTATTTTCAACATTTGTTTACTTGTTCTTACATATTGTACTCTTCTTTCTTCAATAAAGATTTCTAGTTCAATCCTTGTATTGATCTTCTTGTTGGGAGAAAGGAATTAAGAAGGGCATCCATTAAATTGTCACTAGACCAGAGTCCTTCCTGGATTCTTCTTCTTTTCTAGTCTATGAGTTCCTTTCTTCCTTCATGTGTTCATTCTTTAACATTTATAGACCGTGAGTAGTTTTCTATATCGAGGCATGGGGAGTATCCCCATAGCCATAGTTGACTAGATTTATTTCTATACCTTGATACTTGTTAGATGGTGTTTGTTTGGAATTATCGCCTGACTTGAACGACTTGATCTCTTTTTTTTGTCAGATGTTAATCTTGGGTGATGTGACCTTGGACCCCAAGGCTCGAAACAACCAAACAAATGCATGAAGATCTAGATGGGATATTGGAAAGATCTTTGTTTGGATGTTCGAGCAAGGATCTGTAAACACTAGGATCGATGGGTTTGTAGAGAGTTTGACATTTGTAAATGCATTTACGGATGTTTTTGCATACCTTCATCTAACTTATTTTATCTCCATAGGTTCCATCAATCTAGTTTATGCAGGCTATGGTGTAAAATGCATAACCCCAATATCCTTTATCATTGATTCAATCTCAGTTTTCTAATCACATGTTTTCCAATCACTCTCTTTCCTTCATGCAATATAATTCTACTCATAGATAATCTTTCCTTTACTATTCTTAGCATAAATATCTTTTCAATTGTTATTAGCATAACTCTCTTTGTCTTTCTTTATATATTATTAGTGTAACTGTTAATTCTTGTTGAAGTATAATCTTTTCTTACTGTTCTAGTACAAGCAAACCTTCAAACAACAAATTTTTAATTCTACACTCAAACAAAATTGTTCAAAGCAACCGGTTCAAACATAAATCTTAAAAGCACTAGCTTATGGGATCGACCCTCTTTATTCTAATAAATTAACCTTAATTGGTTTTTTTTACCATTAATAATATGGTGAACTCTAGGAATCAACCCCTAGCGAATTCGTGTGTAAACAATGCATATTAATTTTGGCACCGTTGTCAGGGACAACAGATTTGTTTTATCAAACCCAAAAATAAAATAAAAACTATTATTCTTTCTTCCTCACCTGCCGAGTTCCATTCTGACAGTGCTACTCCTCCTTTTGTCGAGTTTCCATTCTGATAGTCCGTGTTTTCGACAGTCAATTCTTATATGTCAAAACACTATTTTTTTCATGTTCAAGTCTAAAATTGCATGCAATGCTTGTAAAATACTGATTTTGTGCTGTCAGTTTTGACTCAAGAATGGAAAGAACTTTTCATTGTCTAAACCGAACAAAATGTATTAGGATGAATGAATAAGAGGAAAATCATAGGATTGAGAAAACCCTTATTATCAAAGGGAGGTCATTTTGGCCTAATAGATAACCTCTAATGCTACGCTACATGAGGATGTACGAAAAATAACTGAAGAACTTCTTTGTCCTTGAAATTATCTGTGCATGCCACCTGACATCACCACTCCATAGTTTGAGATCTAAAATCAATAGATCACAATGCTCCAAGCCAACCCCTTTGTAGGTAATAAGCATGACAACTATCAAGACCATCTTCAAATATTTTTCTGATCTTTGTTCTTTGCATAAAATCCTAGGCATTTGTGAGGACGCCATAAAATTGAGATTTTTTAAATACTCCCTTTCTGACTAGGCATGCAATTGGTATAATTCCATGGAGGGGGATTGTGTCACCACTTGGGAGGCACTCCAATCTAAGTTTCTGGAAAAATATTACCCCCCTACTCTCACTTATGAAGTCATGGGATAGATCACCTTATTTACCATGGTCCCAGGAGAGACCTTAGGAGAAGATTGGGATAGTTTCAAGGAACTTCTCCATAGTTGCCCCCACCATGATATTCTCCAATTCCAACTCATCGAAACATTTTTCTGTGTTTTTTAGGACAACACCAAAGTTTTCCTTGATTCCTCATCTAGAGGAAGTTTCATATTTTAGAACCTAGATAGTGCATGGAAGGTTGTAAAACGCAGATCGAAGACCCAAGAATGAAGAGGGATCATTGGGGTCCTCAATGTAGCAAAGGCTGAGGAAAACTCTAACATTAAGGATATTTCTGAAAGTCTTAAGTTTCTTGTTTTGAAATAGGATTGTTTAGAGGATTCCTTCAATGCCTAAGAGATTAGAGGTCAATCTCAACAAATCAAGGTTGTAGACTCTCTATGTCATTTTCTAAGGGTATGACCACCAGACTCAACAATGTCAATTTCTCTTAAATATTCCCATGCAGCCAGAAGCTAGATAGTAGATGGATGGCTTGAACTCCATCCATGGTATACCCGGCCAGGATTACTATCACCTGAATCAGGCTAGGAATCACCCTGGGTTCCAGTATGGAAATCCGAAGGGTGCTGAAAATGCTACTCAGCTATGACCTTCCCAAGTCAATAGATCCAAATGTCCACCCTTAGATTTCCCATACAATAAAAACCAAAGAAATTTCAGGAACCAAGGGAATTACATGGATAATTTCCAAAGTCATGGTCCCTACCAAGGAGAGCAATATCAAAATTTGAACCAATTGTTGCCACAAATGCAACAGAATGCTCCCATTCCCTATGTTGATGAAAAAATAGCTATGCTAGAGTAGATCATCCTTTCACAATAGGCCTACTAGAAGGCAACTGATGCTCAGTTGGCCCAAATCTTACCTAACAAAAAACTTCCTACCGGTACTTTTGTTGGGCAACCAGAAAATAATCCCAAGCATCTCGAGCAACTTAAAGTTGTCTCCACCCATTTTGGAAAGATGCATGCTTGTCTCTCTTCTCTAGAGAAGACTGTTATGGTACCCTTGAGTTTTGAATATGAGGACACAATAGTTGTTGAAAAGGAATCATCACAAGACTCCATTACCCATGTCCCTGAAGCTCCACAAGTGGAAGCTCATGAGCTTGAAATATCAATTTATAAACCTTGTCCACCATACCAAGATTGTTTCAAGCAGACTAGGTTAGATGTCAGGCTTATGAAATTTAGAGATGCCATAAATTGCATGTGGAAATTGTTGGTATGTATGCCTAGAGAGCCAATCATATGATGATATGGGACCTATAGGGTCACACACATAGGAACTCATCTAGAAGAGGAGTTTGATCTTGAATGATAATTGAATTGATTACTAAAGTATTTAGATATTTCAATTCACACAATGGATCAGCTGACTAGACTTCCAAACGATCACTTCAAGTGTTGAAACTATTGTTTGGAGTGTCAGGTTGATTGTATTCTACATTGGTTGGAATTCTGCCTGACCTGGGTTGTGAGACACCCATCTTGCTTTTGCGAAACAGCCATCTGGCCTGGTGTGAGATGCCCATCTTAGTTGCACCAAATGGACTTTTGGCCTGGTGCGAGACACCCATCTTAGATGCATCAAATGCCCATTTCAGGGGTGCAATACGATTGCATAAAGGATTGATACTGCCGTCAAGTTGAGTACTAATTAGAATTGAATTGCCAACAAATGTGCAAAATATGGAAACTATGAAATGACCATTTCTCTTAGTGAAATGACCATCTCACGTGTGAGATGAACGTCTCACTGGGAGAGGTGACCGTTTTGTCGCACGCAGGTTGTGACACTTCCAGAAAAGTTGTGAAAATTCAAGATATTCTTGTCCTTTCTACTCCTACTTTAGTCCCACATTGGCTAGAGACTGGGAACCCTGGCCCTAACCCCTCCTATATATAGAGGGGTACTGGGGGCTTCCTAGAACACAACTACTACACAGACAATTGAGAATCAGTTGCTATGACAATTGTTGTCCTCTCTGGTTGTGGTAACCAAGAGAGCCCAAGCAAGTCCCACCCGACTAGGGCGAGATAGCCACGGGAGAGAAACAACTGAGGATCATTGTTGTGGGAGAGCATATTGGTGACTAGTACACCAACGGGAGGGATAACTCCTTCATGTTTGTTCCTAAAGGATGACATGATTTCTAGTTGGTCCGTGTGGACTACTCTATAGCCAGGATACTATTGGCTACTACTAGGAGGGCAACGTCAACTCGTAGTCCATGGCGAGATCTGAGGAGTCGCTTCAGCAGTTGTCCAAGTGTGCTATCTGTGGAGGAGCAGTCAGACGAGTTCGAGTGCAACCAGGAGCTGCACAGACACTGTCCAAGATAGAGTGGGCATTCACATCGATGGGGATTGTCACTAGACTTGCTCCAGGACCATGTATATCTTCGTGATGCCATCATTCCCATTGTATAGTTATTGATGCGATGTGTTGGTCAATGGGAAATATGTCAGTAAATTTTTTGTTTCTGCTGCCTACCTGATGACTTATTTCCCTACAGTGGTAGAAGAGCCATGTCAATTAATTATATTTTAGGATAATCAATATGATAGGGTTTTGGTCTTACCGTGTTTATTTATTACATGCGATGTGAATGTTTAAGCTAGTTGATGTGCGCATCTGCCTTATCACCACATAAAGAACCCAAACGATATATATATATATATATATATATATATATATATATATATATATATATATATATATATGCAATTTACACACATCACCATAAAATCGATTTTGATGGTAGATGTAAAGCATGGTTATGGCCAAAAGCCCAGATATGTGCGTGCATGGTTGTGGTTATTTATTCCTTTTGTTAATCGATATGCGTACCAAGCCTCTCTCTTCTCTCCAAATGTAAATTAATGCTCTTTTGCCTATTTCTCCTCAAATGTAACTCGAGGTTTTCTCATATACAATGTAATAAGACACAAGATAGTTCTAATTTATATTTCAACGTAAGATGATGATCAACACAAAGGCGAAACGACCGGCTCGTGAGACAATCTGATCAATTGGAGGACCAAGGAGGCCATACAATAGGAGGACTAATCGATCAACTGGTGTCCCAACCGACCGAATTGAGGTGTCCAGATGCTACTTGGACCCAAGAACCAGATGACCGCTTCAAAAGAGCCCAACCGAGCGACCAAGAGATGAGCCAATCAGTTCAAGAGTTGAACCGATCAACCCAGAATGGTTCAAGCACATATATTCACCAACAACAGGTTGCATATGATGTGGACCATAGGTGGTAGTAATTCCTTATGGCTTGAAGGAATTACATTAGTATGGCCATAACCATCATTTGTGTGTTTTATTTATTGCATGTTCTCATTTGTGGTTATAGCATGTATATGATATGTGCTATATATGTGGTGATTGGATAAAGTACATGTATATACTTATAAATACAAACTCCCTCAACTAAAATATTAAGTCTTAGATGCCTTCCATTAGCAATACACATGAAAATCTTGATCAACCAAGTGTAGATTTGCATAAAGCATGATGTGTCGTCTATCTCATGGAAGTGTGATGGTAGATATGTAGATTTACATAAAGCATGGTGTGTATCTATCATATTGGATATTGGGTCAGGCTTAACTGGTGACTTAGAGAGCCCAAGCCCAGAAGCATGAAGATGATTATGGCAAGGTGTTGCGCATATCATCTATCCAAGAGTTGCATATGGTACAATTGGCATGATGGCCTACCTAAATAGTCAGGTTGTGGGCAATCGGCAAAAGCCGACTCATGACTTGATGAAATATGGATCTTGGCCTACTAGAATATGGTTATGCTGCAATATTCCAATTTGATATTGAGGGCTATCAATTTGAATAAAATAGTAGGATCAATAGTTAATTAAAGACCTAATTAATATTGTCAATTTTATCAAATCAAACCAAATCAAAAGTGTTTTGAAAAAGTTGCAATATTTCTTTGTAGTATCAAATGTCAAACACAAACACATTCAAATTGTGATTAGTCCTGTAGAAGAATGAAATGGGATAAAGTTCCACAATCGGTTAAGGACTTTGAGAAATGTTCTCATCAATGAGAAAAAGCTCTATGTCCTTGATAGACCAATGCCAGAGGAACCTGCTCTAAATGCGCCTAAGGCTAAATGGATGCTTATTGGAAGCATGCCAATGATTCCATAGGCATTTGAATACCTAATGCTCTATTGTATGAACTATAAGTTGCATGAACAACATGAAAAACATCGACATTCTCGAGATGGTAACACATCTTAAGAATCATGTAAAGCAAAGAAGGTATAATGTCTCCAAAGTGCTGATTTGAGTGCAAACTGACAAAGGGAGCTCTAGTAGAACCCCATATGTTTAATGTGATTGGACATGTGGAATGACTGGGATTTCTATTAGGTCAAGAGTTGACCATGAATATGATTATGCAAGTGTTGCATGAATCATATAGTCAGTTTATCACATGCTTGGCATGTTGATGACAAAGCAAGGAATAATAAGGACAAATCCATGATGGTGATCTGTGGAAGTGAGTTCTTGGGCAAAATCAAGGCCAGGAAGTGTTCTAAGGCTAAGCTAAAGCCCAAGTTTTTTGCACTTAGTATATGGAGAAGGGTAAGTATAAAAGCAATATGTCCTTTTCACTTAAAGGATAAATAAAATAAAGTGTCACCATTGTCACTTGTCTGGACATTAGAAAGGAATTATCATCTTCATTGAGGATCTCAGGAAGAAGATAGAGATAGAGATCTCTACTTCAGTACTTGAGAAGAAATAAGCTAGAACTATATGGAGCAAGGGTTGTTTCCACTATAGTTAAAGGTTGTCATTCATGGGCACACTATGGAATTAGTGAATTGTTATTGTGTACTTGCCAAACATCATATGTTTTTTTATGACAAAAACATTATGATCTTTTATGGGGATGCCCTATGTCTCATAAATTATACTTGATAGTTGTAAAGAAAAATGTGTATGACATATATATTGAATGACTTGATAACTCAAACAATGAGTACCTATAGCATGGTCATCTAGAGAGCATAAATGAGAAATGCATTTCTAGAATCTATATGATGGTTATCTAGACTCTTTTGATTATTGAACCAATAGAGACATGCATGTCTTATTTGTTGTTCAAAATGGCAAAAGCATCTTCACTAGATGTAGTGGGAGATCGACTATTCGATTAGGACTAGTACATACTATTGTACATAGACCTTTTTAGATAAATACTAACGGTAGTTATAAGTACCTCATTATATTTATTGATACGATCAATAGATATTGAAATTTGTATTTAATGAAATACAAGTTTGGATCTCTTGAAGTGTTCAAGGAGATCATAAATAAAGTGCATAATTAAATTGGTAAAAGTATTAAGTTACCTCAATATGATCGATGTTGAAATATGCAAACCAAGAGTTTGAGGACCTTTTGGAGATCATGATAGTGTATCATAATGAACTCTGCTTGAAACATGATGATGTGTCAGAAAGAAGGTATCACACCAGAGATTATCAATAAAATCTAGCTAATCTTACAATTTCTTTTTGGCACATGCTTAAACACTAAATAATGTACCTTCTAAAATGATTCAAAAGACACCATATGAGACATGGCATGGGAAGTGTCACGATGAGTCTTTTGTAGTGAATGGGATTGAAAGCTTGTATAAGAAAATAGTTTCTTAAAAGTCTTTATCCACAAATCACATGAATGTTATCTTGTTGAATACCACTTATATTCCAACTCGACAACAAAGTGTTTGTTGGTAGGATGGCTAAATTCCTAAATTGAAATTAGTTTCAAAGGAATCAGTGGGAGTAAAAGTAGAACTCAAAATGTTCGAGACAAATAAGAAAACATTGAACCTAAAGAGATACAACAAGGAATAAGGAGAATCACAAAACTATTATGGAATCTCAACTTCCTTATGTAAACACAAAACTCATAGTTTTATTAGAATGCCTTGAGTTTGAAAGATTATGATATCTTATAACTTAAGAAGGTGGTAAATTGATCACAGTGATGAGTCAACTACCTACCTAGAAACTATTGAGCAACTAGATTCTGAATAATGTCTTGAGGCCATGAGATCTATGATGGACTCCATGTGAACCAACAAGGTATGACCTTATGGATCCACCTAAAGGGGTAAAACCCATAGGGTGCATTTGGGTCTTTGTAAGAAAAACAACATGAAAGGGTAGATTAATTGCAAAGAGTTCCAAACTCGTTCAAATTGTTGAACATGATGAAGTCTTTTCAGCAATTATCATGGTTAAATCCACCTGGATCATGCTTGCTGTTGTATCTTAGTTTGACTATGAGATTTGTCATATATATGTTAAAACCACATTCCTTAATTGGAATAATCATAAGGATGTGTACGTGATACAACCTAATGGTTATATATTCATTAATGCAAATAAAGTCTATAAACTACAAAGGTCAATTTGAGGATTGAAGCAAGCATCTCGGAGTTAGAATTTTCAATTTGACAAGACAGTCAAAGGGTTTGACTTGAGTCAGAATGAAGATGGAGTTTGTGATTAAAAAATATTTAGTGAGAGCATATTGATATTCCACATAATGATGCAGAATAACATCTTTATCCTATAAATGTTAAAACATGGCAAGGAAAATACCTTCTATATGAAGGGTTTAGGCAAAGCATCCTTTGAGATAGGGATCGAGGACTATAGAGATAGATCTGGAAAGCTTCTTGACCTAAGTAAAAGCACATACATTGGTAAGATGTTGAAGGGTTCAACATGCAAGACTCAATGAGAGAAAACTTGTCCATGTTCCATGGAGTTAGTCTTTTAAGAGCCTAGTGTCCTAGTTCTTATGAAGAATAGGGACACATGGATAGATGTCATTGGATCTATCTTGAATGCAATGATATGTACTTATCCCGTTATCTTGTATGTATTGGACGTGATGAGAAGATATCTAGTAATCTCGTATGTATTGGACATGATGAGAGGATATCCCGTCATCTCATATGTATTGACATGATGAGAGGATGTATATATACCTACCTAGCAATATCATAACATGATGAGAGGGTATATGTCATATACCAATGAGAGTCACTGGAATACCAAAAAGAACATCCATAGATGCTTGTGAAGCACTTAAAGGATTAGTTCCTTGGTTATGGTAATAAGGAAGAGTTGGATGTAAAGTGTTACACTCATGCAAGCTTCCAAAATTACAAAATGATCACCATCTAAATTTATGTTTGACAACAAATGAGAACTGTAAGCTAGAAAGAGTTCTGAGCTAATGTCAGTTGTTTGAATCTACAAAAGAAGCCCAATATCTATGTGTTATGAAAACAACAAAGGATACTGT
The DNA here is from genome assembly GCA_963693085.1 of Alisma plantago-aquatica. Taxonomy (NCBI): domain Eukaryota; kingdom Viridiplantae; phylum Streptophyta; class Magnoliopsida; order Alismatales; family Alismataceae; genus Alisma; species Alisma plantago-aquatica. The sequence continues at coordinate 1,846,944,271 of OY856409.1, forward strand.
ATGGATCAAGAAGTTCATATGGGTGAACTTGTGTGAGGTTCCAAACCATTGATGACACAGTAGAAATAATGATGACAACAATGGAGTTACTAGTTAGGCAACGAATCTCAGATAGCATAATAAGGCACTTCCATGTCATACGAGTAGTCATACAATGAATAGATGTGAAAATTCCAAAATACTGACTTAAAGCAAACGTTGCTAAACCTGCTATAAAAGCACTTATGCAGAAGAAGTATGATGGTCATGTTAGGTCACACGGGATGAGATCCATGGGTGATTGGCTCTAAGTGCAAGTGGGAGTCTATTGGTATGTATGCCCAGAGAGCCAATCATATGATGATCGGGATATGGCATTAGACAGTTGATTTGATAATAATAAAGGCAAGCTTCCAATTCATTTTATATATTTATTCATGAGATAATGAATAACATAATAAATGTCTAGAGAATGATATTACTCAATGATGTATGTCTTCAAGTACGTGACTTGTCAGAATGAGATCATATGTATGTTAAGAGTATATACATTCTCATTATGTCCATGCTCAGTTTTTATTATGGAAGGCTAATAGATAATAATAAAACATAAGATCAGAGTGTGAGTTGTTTGATGACTAAATATCATTAGTCATGATATGCCAATAACAAACCAAGTACACAGATACATATTAGAGAACAATGTATCAGACAGACCCACCGTGAGACTGACACATGGAAACCATCATCGTGGAAGTCATAGTCAAGTCTCACAATGATGGTGGTGGTTTTGGTTCTTAGACCTAAAATCACTGTACTCATCTCATGTTGTTGGGTACACTTTGACATCATCAAACGCAGTCCTAAAACATTGGTTGTTATAACGATGATGATTGGGTGACTTTGACACATGGGGACTGAATGTGAGTGATAGACATGGGATTTGTCCCTCCAATAGAAGTATGATATCCAATGCCTGATATTGAGCTTACATATATCTCATGCAGTCTACTCTGGTTCAAGGAACAAGATTGAATAATAATGAGGCTGACTGTTCCATTCCTCTAGTTCAATCTGGATACTAGTGATAAAGGAAATATACAAACACTGTAACACCATACACATATTATAGGTTGAAGTTTCTCCCCAACTTTCCATTCACTTGGGTAGAAATGATGTGCAACTAGGCACCACTCTTTGCTTGTGATGTCATAAATTATTATTGACATTCACTGCCAACGTGATATCGAACCTATAGGGCCACACACATAGGAACCCATCTAGAAGAGGAGTTTGATCTTAAATTATAACTGAATTGATTACTAAAGTATTTAGGTATTTCAATTCACACAACGGATCAGCTGACTAGACTACTAAATGATCAGTTTTAGTGTTGAGACTATTGTTTGGAGTGCCAGGCTGATTGTATTGTACATTGGTTGGAATTCTGCCTGACCTGGGTTGTGAGATGTAGGTCTCTCTTGTACGAAACAACCGCCTGGCCTCGTGCAAGACGCCCATCTCAATTGCACCAAACAGACATTTGGTCTGGTGTGAGACGCCCGTCTCAGATGCACCAAACACCCATTTTAGGGGTGTAATTTGATTGCACAAAGGATTGGTGCTGACGTCAAGTTGAGTACTAATTAGAATTGAATTGCCAACATATGTACAAAAATTGGAAACTATGAAACGACTGTTTCTCTTCGATAAATGACCTTCTCACATGCGAGACGATAGTATCACTGGGCGAAATGATTATCTCGCTGGGCGAGATGACAATTTTGTTGCACGCAGGTTGTGAAACTTCCAAAAAAAGTTGCAAAAATTCAAGATCTTGTTGTCTGTTCCACTCCTTCTTTAGTCTCGCATTGGCTGGGGACTAGGAACCCTGAACCTAACCCCTCATATATATAGAGGGGTACTGGGGGCTTCTCAGAACACAACTACTACACAGATAATTGAGAATGAGTTGCTTTGACAATTGTTGTCCTCTTTGATTGTGGTAACCACGAGAGCCCAAGCAAGTCCTACCTAACTAGGGGGGATAGCCACGAGAGAGAAAAAACTGAGAATCATTGTTGTAGGAGATCATATTGGTGACTAGTACACCAATGGGAGGGACAACTCCTTCCTATCTATTCCTGCAGGATAATAGGAGTTCTAGTTGGTTTGTGTGGTCTACTCTAGAGGCAAGATTTTGTTGGTTGCTGCAAGGAGGGCAAAGTCAACTCACAGTCTGTGGCGAGATCTAAGGAGTCGATGTAGTAGTTGTCTGAGTCTGCTATCTGTGGAGGAGAAGTCAAACAAGTTTGAGTGCAACCAGGAGCTACATAGACACCGTCCAAGATAGAGTGCACATGTACATGGATGAGAATTTTCATTGGACTTGATCTAAGAATAGGTATATATTTGTGAAACTATCCTTCCCATTATGTAGTTATTAATGCAATCTGTTGGTTAATGGGAGATATGTTAGTAAAATTTTTGTTTCCGCTACCTACCTGATCTCATATTTCCCTATAGAAATTCCCTTTTTAGATGCTTTTGCTGACATACATGCATGTTCTAAGTACATGAAAACCTTATTGACCAAGAAGTAGACCACTGAGGAATATGAAACTATAAACTTTGCTAGGACCAATTCTAATATCATCCTTAATAAGATGCCTAAAAATAAGAAGGTCCTAGTTCCTTTAGGATTGGGTGTTACCTAGGCAAAAATGCTAGTAGGAAAGGTTTGGTGGACTTAGGTGCCAATATTTCAATCATTCCTTGTAGTATTTGTAGGAGATTAGGATTTGTTGATATGCTTCCCACTGCCATGATCATTCAGTTGGTGGATGCATCTATGACAAAGCTTATGGGTATTATTGAAGATATACCTGCAAAGGTTGGGAATGACACCTACATTTCATGTGACTTTGTGATGATGGGCATCAAATAAGATCTGTGTTACCCTCTCATTTTTGTTCGTCCCTTCCTAGCCACTTCTTGAGCCAAGATTGATGTTGAGGTCAAAACCATCCTTTAGCAGCTAGGAAGACAGACCCTAGAATTCATAGTTTTTGAAAGCATGAGGGGATCGAGCCTCCACGAAGAGGTCTATCTCCTATATTGGGTTGACATACTTTCCCAATTAAAACAAGAATGAGAATTACTTGAGGACCCTCTCCACACTAACCTTATGGCCCCTTCTAAATGTGTTTTTGAAGATGAGCAATTAGACCAATGCATGACCAATCTTGACAATTTTTAGGAAGTTCCTCATGCTAATTTTGAGGACCTTAAAACAATATCTCTTGTGAAAGACATCCCTAAACCTCCCAAGCACCCAAAAATGGAACCTTTCCCAGAAAGATGTAGATATGTATTTCTTGAAGAACAACAAATATGTCTTGTCATAATCAATTCTGACCTTACTTTTTAGTAGGAAGACAAGCTCATGATTGATCTAAGAAAAAGGAGGTTTGCACTAGGGTAAAAAATGCCTGAGTTGATAGGGATCAATCAAGACATTTTCATGCATAAAATCTATAAGGTAGAAGAGTATAAGCCATCCTAGGACCCTCAACACAAATTAAATCCAAATAGGAAAGATTTGTTAGGTTAAAAGTTATCAAGCTTTTAACTATAGGAATCATCTACCCGATCTCTGACTCCCCATGGGTTAGTCATGTCCAAGTGGTCCCCAAGAAAGGGGTAACCATCATTGTGAAAAATGACTAAGATGAGCTCCCTACCCATACTATTATAGGATGGAGGATGTGCATTGACTATATGCAACTGAATAAGGCCACTAGGAAAGATCATTTCCCTCTTCCCTTCCTGGATTAAGTACTAGAGCACTTTGTCCATCAAGGATGGTTTTGTTATTTACATGGCTATTCAGGTTTCTATCAGATTCCAATTCATTGTGAAGATCATGAGAAGACCACCTTCATTTTCCCCTTTGGCACCTATGCATTCTGTAGAATGCCTTTCGTTCTGTGTAATGCCCCAATCACTTTTTAGTAGTGCATGTCCGTAATTTTTGTAGGGTTAACCCGAAACTTATATGGAGGTTTTCATGGATGACTTCTATGTTTATGGAGAATATTTTGATTCTTTCCTTTGACATTTAGCCCTTGTTCTTAAAAAGTGTGAAGAGGCTCACTTAGTTTTAAATTGGGAAAAGTGTCATTTCATTGTTAAGGAAGGAATTTATCAGGGACGTTGATTTAGCAATCGAGAAATAGAAGTAGATAGAGTAAATATTAAGGTTATCTTCAAACTTCCCCCTCCTTCTTACATCAAGGATATTTGTTCCTTCCTTGGGCATGTTGGATTTTATCGGTGGTTCATCTGTGATTTTTCGAAAATCACCATGCCTCTTACCAACCTCCTCCAGAAGAATGTTCCCTTCACTTTTGACCAAGCTTGCATGACCGTTTTCCTTTGCTTGAAGGATGCTCTCACCTCTACCCCCATAATCCATGCACGTGATTGCTCCCTACCCTTTGAAATCACATGTGACACTAGTGATTATGTCGTCACTTTCCATGCTAAGAAAATGAGTTGACAAGAAACACCACGTCATTTACTATGCTTCAAAAACTTTAGATGATGTACAACAGAACTATACCATGACTGAGGAGGATATTTTATCCATCATCTATGCCTTTGCTAAGTTCCAGTCTTACCTGGTTGGGTCCAAAATAATTGTCTGCACGGACCACATTGCCATTAGATACTTATTGAACAAAAAGGTTACCAAGCCTCGCCTCATTTGATAGACCCTTTTACATCATGAATTTTATTTAGAGATCACTGATAAAAAAGGCTTTGAAAATGTTGTTGTTGACCATCTTAGTTTCCTAAGTTTGTATGATGATGATGAAATTCTAATAGATGATTCTTTTCCAGAAGATAACTTGCTTAAGGTTGAATCTCAATACCCATGGTTCACTGATTATGTTAATTATCTTGTTGTAGGTGTCCTACATCCTGATTACAAGGGACATGCCAAGGAAAAAATATTACATGATGTCAAACACTTTTATTTAGATTACCCCTGTCTTTATAGATTGTGTACACATGGTCTTTATCATAGATGTGTCATTGAGGAATAGGTTCACAACATCCTTGAACAATGTCATCTGGCCCCACATGAGGGCACATGAGCTCTCAAAAGACCGCTAGAAAGGTTCTCCAATCTGACTTCTTTTGGCCCACCTTGTTTAGACATTCATAAGAGTTTGTCCTAACATGTGACAAATTCCAAAAGGTCTAGAAATATTTCTAAAAGATATCAAATGTCCATGACTTCTTGAAGGAAATAGAGATTTTTGATGTATGGGGAGTGGATTATATGGGGCCCTTTCCTTCTTCTTGTGGGTATTCCTATATCCTAGTGGTTGTATATTATGTTTTGAAATTGTTAGAATCCATCCCCACTAAGACCTATGACTCCAGGTCCGTTAATCTTTTTTTCAAAGATATCATCTTACCTAGGTTCGGGGTGCCTCTCACTGTGATTTTCTATGGGGGATCACATTTTTTGGGGAAAATATTTGAGTCCTTTCTTATAAGATATGGTGTCCACCACAAGGTTGCCTCACCTTACCACCATTAGACTAGTGGTCAGGTTGAGGTTTTGAATCGTCAAATCAAGTCCATCCTAGAGAAAATTATCAATCACACTAGGAAAGATTGGGCTTTGAAAATCAATGATGCCTTGTAGGCATTCCGAATGACCTACAAAACACCTTTAGGCACCACTCATTTCAGGTTCATCTATTGGAAATCTTGTCATCAACCCCTAAAATTGGAACACGAGGCTAGATAGGCTATCAAAACCCTTAATTTCGATCTTTCTACACCAGGTGAGAAATGTTTTCTCAAACTGTAGTAACTAGAAGAAGTTAGGATGACAACTTATGGTAATGCCAAAATTTACAAGGACATAACCAAGTTATGGCATGATGGCTAAGAGGGCAACCAGGTCTTATTTTACAATTACAAGTTGAGGCTCTTTCCTGGAAAACTTAAATCTTGATGGTATGGCCATTATCTTGTAAAACATGCCTATCGACATGGAACCTTTCTTCTTTGGGATAAATGGAAGGGTGAATTTTTGGTAAATGAGCATAGACTTAAGCGGTACATCACCACTAAAGACTTCATGGGACAAGGAGCACAACGTCTCCCTATTCCTACAGATTTAGAATTAAGTGATGCTCCACCTCTACCCAATCCCGAGCCAAAATCAGCTCTATGAGAACATATGTCGGGCCTTCAATGTAAAATTGGGCACTTTTTGGGAGGCAACCCAACATCTCTTTTATTCCACTTTGTTTTCATTCATTTAGTTTGTTATATATTTTTGACTAACTTTTACTTTATTCAGGTTCTTTGTTCCAAAAAAAAAGGCATGTCGCTCAGTTGGTCCCCCAACCTGCTGCCTCAGCCTGGTGAAGATATCAATTCCAGAAACCCCTCCTGAGATGTGAATATGGCATTTCACCTCATGAAATGATTGGTTCACTCTTTGAGGTATCCATTCAAGCTGGCACTGGACTCGTGAAAAGAGTCATTCTAAATTGCCCCCAAGATGCATGAACTGGCCATTTTAGGCCACAAAATGATCGGTTCACATCCACAAAGTGCTGAGTCAAATGGTCAGCTACATCGAGAACTAAATCACCTCGACCCTCCCCATTACATGTTAAATAAGCATTTCACAAAACAAAATGATCTTTTCATACCTTGAAAATGATCTATAAAATGTGCCAATCTGGGGAGGGCAACCCACACAACAACAAGCCCTCCCCCTCACCCTACTACCGTGCTCCAACCCAATAGTAGTGCCCTTCCCTATGCTCCCGTGATCCAAGAGCTTCACCCTTCAGTCGGCCATCTTGCATCGCCATTCAGCCATCCTACAGATCAGTTGGTCATCCTATGGGTAAGTCAGGTGTTTCATCGTTGAAACGGTCTTGCAACAACCACCCATGAAATCCCCCTCCGCACCAACTCGCACTACCACCCAATTCGGCACCAACCAAGCAATCCCAAGAGAATCACCCCCAACATAAGTTTCAAGCTTCATGACACATCTCCCACTTCATCTTCTTCTCTGTTCTCTACCCTTGTTACTAATTCATAGGCCAACCAATCATTAAGGGCATACTAAAGTGATTTTCTCACTGTTGGAATTGATCGATTCAAAATCTCAACTGATCGTTTCAGTATCCGCAATGACCATTTCATCCCTCCAACTGGGCATTTCACTTTCCCAATAGTTCATCATGTCTCAAGAAGGATCAAGGGGAGGTCTATTCAGTCATTTCGGTAAGGGAAAAGTTTCTCCAAGAAGATTGTCTCCCACAACCACCTCGTCATTCAAGATCCAGACTCGAGACCCACATCTGGGAACCTACTAGACAATCTTCACCCAAGATAGATGAGGAGATGTTCCCTGACCTTGACAAGGTAGATGAGATCCTCCATAAATTAAGGCAGGGCTATTCATCTAAACATGATTCTGACTCCATCATGCCTCGCCCACCACACATTGCCCATGTCCCTGGTAGCTACCCCCAATTTGTTAGTGATGGGCATTACAAGTGATTTGACGCCATGTTTTCCATAGGCCTTATACTTCCCCAATGGGCCTGTGGAAACACCCTTAATGCCCTTATAATAAGGGACTCCATCAACAACATCGTACAGTGCAATCACATCCTCCTCTTCCCCTATCATCTCATCTCGGTATTTAGTGGTCTCATTCTTGAGTTCATGACCACCCTCTACCATCTCCACTGTTCGCAAGGATATTTCAGTCGTCGTATTCAAATTTTTGAGGAGGGTTTTGCAATCTCAACCAGAGAGATCACCTCCATCATTCTCGATGGAAAGGATGATTATTGGCTTTCACATTGCATGGTGCACCCTCATGACATGTACCCTAGCAGATACAACCTAGACAAATTTTAGGCAGACAATAGTGGATCCTCCCTTCTCTTCCATGGGGTCCAAAATCCTCCAACATTAACAACCCTATCATCTTCTATCTTCACAAGATCGTATCCTACACCATCTTTAGAATGGCAAGCACTCAAGGCGTCGTCACCCAACTAGATCCATATTTTTATGGTGCCTTCTCAATGATGAGTCGTTCAACTGGTGGGATGTCATCCTTGACCAGGCAAGCCTCACCACCACATCTGCATTCATCATCACTCATATATTCACTACGTTAGCAATCTACTTGGGTTATACTCACATCTCTTTTTTGGAGATCCCTCTGAAAGGCCACCTGATTGACCTCCCATACCTAAAGGGTAGCAATTTCATATGTTATGGCATCACATATGTTTACTACTTGGTGTTTAAGGATATCAACTACCACCCTCAAGCTTCCCTGACACTCTAGGTTTGTAGTAGCAAATTTTGTTATGAGCTGACCAACCTGCCAGGGCACGTCCAGCAGTTCAACTTTGAGAGCCCCTTTCTAGACAATGACATCCCCGAGCCCACAACCCATCATTGTAGTACCTCTGTGAAGATAAATGATGATGCATTCGGTCCTCCTCCTCCATCTTAACTTCACACCAGGAGACAAACTACATAAGACAAGGGGGTTGATGAGCCTTTTGGCTTCTACAAGATTCAGGAGTAGTTGGATGAGATTCAACATGAACAACAACACCAGGGACATCAGGTCAGCCATCTCTATATCATGCAACATTCTTAGGAGTCTTCACATGGGGACTATGGCTAATACGCCCCCATTTGACCTTCTTATGAGGAGTATGGGGCCCATCAGGCTTACCCTGACCCCAACTCCTCATATTGGGAGAACTACTACTACAACCCCGCCTCCTCTTCTGCTCATCTTCTATCTCGATATCCACCACCACAATAATTTACTTCCCTCCATCTCGAGTTTGGGATTTGCTCAGGATGATTAAAATTCCAAGTCCGTGTGGAGGTGGGTGGTACATACCAATTCCACCACCTATCTTCCTTTACTAGCATATTTCTTTTTTGTCATTTTGTTCTGCATGTAGTTTGCATTCTAAATTAGTTTCCTTTGTTCCTTAGTTATGAAAATGGCCTTTATCTAGTAGGCTAAATGAATAAATTTTGTACCATTGTACCTTGGAGGGAGGACTCCACAAGAAAGGAGATTCATATTTTTTGCACCTTTCCCTAGTTTTAACAGTTCTTTACATTCTTGTTCTTGCATCTTGTACTCTTGTTTCTTCAATAAAAATTTCTAGTTCAATCCTTGTTATTGGTCTTCCTATTGGGAGAAAGGAATTAAGAAGGGTAGCCCTTTTCATTGTCACTAGACCAGAGTCCATCCCATATTCTTCTTATTTTCTAGTCTATGGATTCCTTTCTTCCTTCCTTTGTTCATTCTTTAAATCTTTATGGATCATGAGTAGTTTCTTATTTGGGGAATGGGGAGTAGCCCCATAGACATAGTTTACTGTATTTGTTTCTATATGATGATACTTGTTATATGGTGTTTGTTTGGAATCATCGCCTGACTTGAACTATTTGTTCTCTTATTTTGTCAAATTTTAGTCTTTAGTGATGTGATCTCGGACCCCAAGGCTCAGAACTACCAAACAAATGCACGAAGATCTAAATGAGATATCAGATGGATCTTTGTTAGTATGTTACGGCAAGGATCTGTAAACACCTTGATCAATTGGTTTGGAGGGAGTTTGACTTTTGTAAATGATGTTTTTGCATACCTTCATCTAACTTGTTTTATCTCCATAGAGTTCACTGATCTAGTTTATGCAGGCTATGGTGGTAAAATGCATAAACCTGATATCCTTTATCATCTATTCAATCTCAATTTGCCAATTTCTTATTTTCAAATCTCTCTCTTTCCTTCTTACAATTTATTTCCCCACATAGATAATCTTTTCCTTACTATTATTAGAATAACTCTCTTTTCAATTGTTATTATCATAATTCTTTCTTTATTAATTCTTATTCTAGTATAATATTTCCTTATTATTCAAGTATAATCAAACTTTCAACCAACAGATTTTCAATTCTGCACTCAAAGAAAATTGTTCAAAGAAACGGATTCAAATCCAAATCTTAAAACATTGTCATGTGGGATTGACCCTCTATGTACTAATAGATTAACCTTAATTGTTTTTTTGTTGTTAACAAGAGGTTAAACTCTTGGAATCAACCCCTAGTGAATTGGTGTGTAAATGACGCATATTAGTCACCATCCATATGATGCAAGTTGTAGGATGCTAACGTGTGTTTTTGAGCCCTAGGATTATTTGGCTTACTTCTGGGCCTATTTTATTAATCAATGGCACAAATTATTTTTGAGACAACATGTAATTATCTTAATCATGGCAATGGGATGGGTTTTTCTAGAGCGGACCCAAAATGGACCCAAACCCAGATTGACCATAGTCGAAATTGACCTAGACCCAGATGGACCTGAGTGGACCCAGACCCACATGGACCCAATTTTAACTAAACCAGAATGGAAACAAAAATCATAAAATATAATCTACTATAAATATTAGAAAAATAATTAAAAACCCAAACCTAACCTGACTAAACTAGATATGACCCAACCGACCCGAATCTGAATAGAATGGACCCTATTTGATCCACCCGTAAACTAAGTAGACCCAAAAAAATCCAAAATTTTTGGGTCGGTCAGGCAGAGTCAGGTTGGGTCGGGTTTTTTTTCCACCCTGGATTCCCTCTAAACATAGCATAAATATAGAATACCCCTTCAACCCTAGGGTCATTTTGATTTATTTTGAAGCTATATAATCTTCAAAGCAAGAGGATGACAATCTTGAAGATTTAGCTCGTGCATGATGGTGATGAAATATGTTTTAGAGGATCAAAGATACATACATCATATTAACCTTTTTTAGGTTGAATTTATGCATCCTCCCTTTCTTCTCATATTTTCTATTAGCTCTAAATTTTTTCCTCTTTGTAGAAGTTCTTGGTTATTGATGGAAGAAAGTAGGCTTTTTCTCTAAAAGTCACCCATTTTCCCCATCATTGACTTAGTTGGAGCTAGGCTAGAAAGAGTGAATGAGTTTTGGTTGTGTGATAGAGGATATAGGGTTCATGCATGCACTTGTTGTTAGTGTATGTTTGCACAAGGCAAGTGATATAGCCTATGTTAAATACATGTGCTTATAATTTATACATATGTTTTTTGAACTCCCTATATGCATGAAAATTGGCTAAGCACTTGGATTACACGGTAGTTTTGGAAACAACTTGGGAAAATTCATATTTATTGTCCCCTTTATTGATTTATATTGTTCTAAAATAAAAAGGATGAAATATTATACTGACATGTTAATGAAAATTTTTAAGCTAACATGTGTCTTGCCTTAAAGATCATATAATATAATTTTTGTGCTACATGGTGATTACTTAATTATGTATAAAGAGATTCTAGCAGGTATAAGTGGTTTGAGCCCCCTTCCTCTTGTAACCTTTGTATTGCCAAAAATGGTGGTTTGAGCTACGTTTGTGCCCATTAAACTTGAGCTAGAGTTCTTTATTCTTCCATTGCTAGAATTGTGTATAACTTTATTCATGTGTGTTGAATTCTACTTCCTTTCCATATGAAAGTCAAATAGTGGAATCAATAACTAAGAGAAAGCCTAGTTCATGTACTATCTTGTGACCCCTTAACTTCCCTAGTATTCGGAAGTTGAGGAAGCATAATTGGTATCCTTTTAGAAACTTAGGCATTGTGAAAAGGTACCCAGAGTCATATATTGTTGAGTATATGAGGATTATTAAGAATCCATATGATGTATCAGCCCACTCGGTGCCTTTAAATTACTTATTTATGTGAGTGTGGTTGAGATTGTATTTTGCATAACATATGACAGTTATGCGAAGTGATTGAGAAATATGTGAAATGATGATTTATATGTAAAACTACCTATGTGATATGATAGATGTCTTGTGACATGAGTACTCCATATGAACTTGATATTTTTATGTAAGTACAGGTGGATGAGCCCCTATTTTCCATATTCGCATTGATCAAGGCATGGTGTGATTTTCATAGGACCAGTTATTCCTAAGATCCACTATGGCGTGAGCTAGGAGATTTTAGAGTCACGAATACTTTGAGTTGTATATAAAAACTACATAGGGCTTAATTGTAAAATGTATAACCAAGTCGTGTAGCATTACTTGTCTAGTACCGTACCACTTCCAAATTGAATTGTTTTTATTGTTTGAATGTTATGGGTGATATGATTTTTCTTCATTTTATACAACATTTACTACTATGAGTGAGAAAGAGGAAACGTAGATAGGTATGATGGAACCCTAGATCATATAAGAGAGGAAGCTAGAGAGGGAAGACGGCGCTTAAGACTGAAAGAAGAAATGGAGAGAAAGAGCGGGTGATTTAATTTAGTAGAATGCGGGAAGCAATTCTCGTTACTTTGAAAGACGGACTCTAGCTCGTCTTTATACAGTAGCCACACACATGACTCCACAGGTTAATTCCAAAAATGCCCTGCACCAACAGACTTACAAACAACACGGTCGTGTTATCCAAAACACGGTCGTGGTATCCAACTCAACCAAACACGGTCGTGTTATCCAAAACACGGTCGTGGTATCCAACTCAACCAAACACGGTCGTGTTATCCAAAACACGGTCGTGGTCATTATATCCAACTCATCCAATACCCCCCCCCCCCGCAAACTTGGGATGGATTGTCGCAGACCAAGTTTGTGTCACAGAAGCCAATGACAGACCTTAGACAAAGCTTTTGTAAAGATATCAGCTATTTGTTGTGTAGAAGGAACATGAGCAGTAAGTATGTGACGAAGAGCAACTTTCTCATGAATGAAATGATAGTCAATCTCTATGTGTTTGGTCCTAGCATGAAACATAGGATTTATAGTGAGATGCAGTGCACTCACATTGTCACAGTATAGCACAAGTAGTCTAGGCATAGAGATTCCAAGATCGCGAAGAAGATAGGATAACCAAGTAAGTTCTGCTGCAGTAGTAGCCAATGCTCTATACTCAGCCTCACAACTGGACCGAGCCACTGTACTCTGCTTCTTTGCACTCCAAGATATACAAGTACTGCCAAGGAAGACACAAAAGCCTGTAGTTGACCTTCTTGTAGAAGGACAGTCAGCCCAGTCAGAATCACTAAAGGCATGAAGAGATAAAGTGGGTGATGGTGCAACATGCAACCCAAGCATGATAGTTCCTTTCAGATATATAAGGATTCTTTTAACTAAGATGAAATGAGTTTCAGTAGGAGCAGCGAGAAACTGACAAGCTGTGTTAACAGAATATGCAATGTCAGGATGTGTAATGGTGACATACTGTAAACAGCCAACAAGGCGTCTGTAGTGATGAGCATTGCTAAGTAACGGACTGTTGTCAGCTTGAAGAGTTTTGTTAAAGTTTGAGGGAATGGGAGTTGAAGCAGGTTTGCAATCAAGAAGCTGAGCCTGGGAGAGAATATCCAGGACATATTTTTCTTGGCTCAGAAGAATACCACTATAATGAGAAAGAACTTGGATGCCAAGGAAGTAGTTAAGAGGCCCAAGGAGTCGAAGATTAAACTCATTGCTCAGACTTTATTGAAGCTGAGTTAGAGCAGTACTGTCATTCCCTGTTAATATGATATCATCTACATATAACAGAAGATAGATAGTGACTTTGTTTTGACAAAAAACAAAGAGAGAAGGATCAACAGAGCTACACATGAATTCGGACATCAGTAAAAAATCACTGAGCCTATTAAACTAGGAACGTGGTGCTTGCTTTAAGCCATATAGAGCTTTATGTAACTTGCACACTAAGTGAGATCCTTCTTTGCTTATGAAACTTGGTGGCTGAATCATATAAACAGGTTCTGTTAATTCCCCATTTAGAAAGGCATTACAGATATCAATTTGAATCATCTTCCATCTGAAGGTAACAATAAGAGTAAGAACAACACGAACAGTCGCAGCTTTAACTACTGGGATGAAAGTCTCCAGATAGTCAACACCCTCTTCCTGACTAAAACCTTTGGCCACCTATCTCACTTTAAGGTGCTCAAACAGAACCATCCACCTTGAGTTTGGTTTTGAAAACCCATCGGCATCCAATTATATTCATGTTTGCTGGTTTAGGAACAAGAGACCAGGTATGATTGGTATGGAGAGCCTGAAGCTTAGTCATCATAGCAGCAAGCCATCCAGGATGTTGTAGGGCAGCTTTAACAGATGTAGGAGGAGAAGGAACAACTTGAGCATTCAAAACATATTTAGGGTTAGCCTTGAGAACACTAGCTTTACTACGTGTAATCATAGCTTTACTACGTGTAATCATAGGATGAGTGTTTCCAGGATGGGTGATTCCAGGACTAGTAAGCACAGAAGATCCATAGACACTTGCTTTACTGTGTGTAATCATAGGATGAGTATTGCTAGATTGAATATGCATCGAAGATCTAGGGGCAGCTGCTACTTGTAGCTCAGTATGTGACTGACTAGAGTCTGGATTGTTAGAAGACAGATTGATGAGAAGGTTTGGTGAGGTAGTGTTATCATTAGAGGTAGCATAAGGATCTTAAGTACTGACAATGTCAGTGGTTAGGGGCGTTCTAGAGTCAGTAGAAATCTCCCCACCATTGTCAGTAACACATGCCTTCTCACCAGAGGTCAGAGAAATGCTATGAATAATTTCTTTAGCTGACTCAGATATGACTGACTCGTTTGGTAGAGCAGCAGCAGAGACATTACCATTAGAAGAACTGAAAGACGAGTTAGAAATGTTGTTGTCCTCTTTAGGAACAGTGTGCACAATATTATAAGTGGATGATGATGATGGATTATCATCAGTAGCAGAAAGAAATTCAGAAAAAGTAGATAAATCACCAGTAGGAATTTGAGATGACACTCTATGTTTGTAGGGAAACACATCTTCATTGAAAACAACATGTCGGGAAAAGTAAATTCTCCCATATGAGATGTGCAAACAGCAATATCCTTTGTAAGAATCATTATATCCCAGAAAAACACAAGGTAGGGACCTTGGTTCTAATTTATGCTTATTGTAATCACGCAAGCAGGGAAAGCAATGACAACCAAAGCTTCTTAGAGACACATAATTAGGTGTTTTGTTATATAGAGTAGCCAGTGGAGACTTGTATTCTCTATTTTTAGAGGGCAGACAGTTTATAATATGAACAGCAGAGGAGAAAGCTTCAACCCAAAAGGATGTAGGTACACCACTATCAAACAGCATGGTCAAGCCAATTTCAACAATATGACGATGCTTTCTTTCAACCAAACCAACTTGAGCATGTGTGTGAGGACAAGCTAGTTGATGGACAATACCTTCTGCTAACATAAACTCTTGCATTGCATGATTAACAAACTCACCACCACCATCAGTAACCATAACTTGAACTTTCATAGCAAATTGTCGAGAAACCATTTTACAGAAGAAAACAAAGTATTGAAAGAAATCTGACTTCTTCTTTAGAGGATAGAACCAGCAAAAGCCAGACCATTCATCAACAAAAAGAGCATAGTACAAAAAACCTTGCTTTGAGCATACAGGTGACTTCCCCCACAAGTCACAATATACTTGTCCAAACGGAACTTGACATTTATTATGATTATTAGAGTAAGGTAGCTGATGGCTTTTGCCAAGCATACAACTATTGTAGAAATCAAGAGATTTATTGCTAGAAACAATGATATTTCTATGATCCATATATTTTTGTATGTCATGATTAACATGACCAAGTCTCTTATGCCAAATAGCTGAGGAGGCTTGATTCTGTCTAGCTGCAGCAAAGACTGATGGAGAAGGTGCTGGCTTAGTGACAGACTGCAGCACATACATCCCTTGTCGAAGAGCTCCTCTAGCTAGGATTTTGTGACTCTATAAATGCACAATTAGAAACATATCTTTGAAGAAAATAAAGAAGCAAGGATAGTCGTTTGTCAACTGAGCAACAGATAAAAGATTTTTCTTCATAGCAGGAGCTAACAACACTTTTTGAAGACACATATCTGTATCATTTACAAAGTATGCACATCCAGTGTGTGTTATAGGTAGATTTGTACCATCTCCAATCATTATAGAGTCAAATCCAGAGTAACGAGCAACATTGTGAAGAATACCTGGTGTTTGAGCAATGTGATTTGTTGCCCCAGAGTCCACTTGCCATTCATTAAGATTGAAATTCTGTCCCTCCGTTAAATGAACAGCAGCTGAGGCTTTGGCTTGATCAGTAACAACATCTTCAGTCAGTCGTTTAGGTATCTCAGTTAGTTGAAAGTTATTATCGAACATGTGGCAGCACTTGAAGGCATCATGACCATGCTTGCCACAGATCTGACAGAACACAGGCGGTCTCCCTTGATACTGAGGTCTAGAGAAGCGAACACTAGGATTGAATCCTCTTCCTTGAGAGGTGAAGTACTGACTAGGACGAGAGCTAAGAACACCAGGTGATAGTGTCATCTGAAAGGGCTGAGCACCAGGAGATTGTACCATGGGAAAAGATTGACCAAAAATTTTTTGACCTGGAGAAGAGTATACACCGCCGGAGAAAGAATTACTGTCGTGGAACTGAGAACAATTGTTACTGCCAAGAAACTGAGAGTACTGAGAGTAATTATTGCCACTGCCTGGAAACAGTGAAGAAGAGTTGTAGTTGTTGTGCCTATGGTTGCCTCTTCCAGTACCTTTGGTATTGAAGTTCACTTTCTATCCAACGAAGGCAAGGTTAGGGGAATTCATGAACTCAGAAGATGACCTTTTCATGTCATGATCTTTCAGAAGAGACACTACTTCATCATACGGAGGAATTGGAGGTCTCATCATAGACACAATGAAGGTCTCGTATTCAGATCCAAGGCCACTCATAAGGAAGTACACTGTATCGTCTTCAGGAATGGATTTTCCAATCGCATGAAGTTGATCACAGAACTGCTTAAACTCTCGAATGTATTCGACAATAGATCTACTCCCTTTACTCATTCGACGAAGCTTAGTCATCAATTCAAAATTGCGTGACTGTGTCGACTCACAGAAATTTTTGGCTAGAGCAGACCAGATTTGAGCAGAAGAAGACAACCCAACAACTACTCATAGAACTTCCTCAGTAAGCGATCCCATTATCCAACCTTTAACACGTCGATCCGTTCACATCCAAGCAGTATAGTTAGGGTTTGCGGTAACATTACCTTCATCGTCGATCAGAATCTTCACCGGCATCTTTTCTGTTCCATCTATGAACGACTCCAGTGAATTGCTCTCTATCAGTGCTCTTACTTGGACTTCCCAGTAGAGGTAGTTGGTGTTCGTGAGCTTCAGAGACACGAAATTGGTGACATTAACTCTGGTGGGAAAGGGATACTTCTGGATAGTCTTCTCTCTTATCTCCTTGTTGATGGGACTATCTCCTTCGATTTCTGAGGAAGCGGAAGCCATTCTTCAAGTCGAAGATGCTCTAATACCAAGTGAGAAAGAGGAAACATAGATAGGTATGATGGAACCCTAGATCAGATAAGAGAGGAAGCTAGAGAGGGAAGATGGCGCTTAAGACTGAAAGAAGAAATGGAGAGAAAGAGCAGGCAATTTAATTCAGTAGAATGCGGGAAGCAATTCTCGTTACATTGAAAGACGGACTCCAGCTCGTCTTTATGCAGTAGCCACAAACATGACTCCACAGGTTAATTCCAAAAATGCCCTGCACCAACAGACTTACAAAAAACATGGTCGTGTTATCCAAAACACGGCCGTGGTATCCAACTCAACCAAACACGGTCGTGGTATCCAATTCAACCAAACACGGTCGTGTTATCCAAAACACGGTCATGGTCATTGTATCCAACTCATCCAATACTATGAATAGGTTTTGTAGCAGTTGTTTATTATATAAATGCCTAAATTCAACATGTATGGTGGCATATTTTGAATACTATACATGTGTTATCTCTCACTGAGACTTTGAAATCACTCTAATGTTATTCACCCTTTTAAGGTTCTCAACACCTATCTTAGGATTTCTTTGACGAGGAGCCATCTTTTCTAGGGTAGTAGTAAGCGGAAGGGGGACACCAGACTTTTTGTGTTGTCTAGTTTCGTGTAGGTACACTTGGGTCTATATAGGGTATTTTTATACCATAATGTATCTATAAGTCATATTTTTATTGTATTCCATGCATATGGTGTTTGTGATGTACATATGATAGATCAATCCTTTGTATAAGATGCAGTGACTTTGTTCACATATGATAAACTTCATACAGTTACCAGCATGGATATGTACATATAGTGGGAATTTTATGTGAAATGCATGTGAATGTTGTTTGGAATTTTGTTTAGATATTTTATTGCCTTTTTAGTCTATGAAGTTTATTAGGATCAATTTGGATTTTTATTTCTAGGTTTTTTGTGGGACACTCGGTCTCAAAGTGTGATTGTGCGTTGTTCTCAGAGTCGAGTGCCACATGGAACATTGAATCATGACCATAGTCTTTTTATATAATTATGACCTTAGTATTTTATATTATAATGGTATTCAAGTGTTTTAAAACTTATTAAGATTGTGCTTCCTAGTAATTAACTTTGGACAAGTACAATTTACGTATTTAGCTTTAATAGAGAAATATTGAGTTATTTGCATTATATTAAACTTGAGCCATACTGTAATAGAGAAATGTATGAGTTATTTTAGTTTTTTTAAACTTGAGCCAAACAGAAATGTATTCTGATACTTATATATATAAAGAAATAAAATGAACATTTGTGATAAAATCTTATTTCTAGTTTTGATTTTTGTCCATTTTAGTGTTTTTTTAATTACTCGAGAGTTGGTTCAAAGACAATATGGTCCAGTGTTCATATGAATTCATTTCAAACTTGTATTTTTTATAATAATTGTAAAATGATAGAAGCAGACAATTACAATGAGATAGAAGGCATACGGGTACGAAGTTGCGTTGCCAGCCCTTTTTGGATGGCAAAGTCAATTCTACAAAATATGACATCCATAGACTTTGGGGTCATAACGTTACTATGCATAGTATTTTGGACCCTCTTGAGTAGGTCTACAGCCTCATGTGTCAAGAACCCAAAAGTATCAAATCCAAAATGTATAAAAACATGTTGATTGTCGATACATGTTTTCTCATGTTTGACCGTTGTGGTTGAGGTAGCTTTCAAGGTAGCCTGTCTGCAATAAAGTCTCCACCTTTCTATCTCACCAATGGGGAAACCCATGTTAGGTCTACACATGTATGCTTACTCTCAATCCAACCAAAAATCAAGACATTTGTTGGTCTCAATGTCGATCTCCCCTCAAGTGGATCTGTCAAAAAATTCACGGGTGCCTCTTTCTTAGCAGCCACGCATGCATGTCAAAGTACGTCATAAAGAACATCCCTGCAAGATCATGCCTATACTTGAAACCTGAGAGCTCCTTGCAATGATTTGCATGTTCTCTAAAAGTGTCTAAGCACGTCTTGCGATAAACGAGACATATTTCATCAACAGGGAATAGAGGTACCATAAGACGATACTGGAGGATAGTGTGTTACTCTATTGGCGAAATATGTAGTAGAAGTCCATCAATAGGAATAGCAAGAAGCATCTTGATCATGCTCTGCTTACAAATACTTGAAAAAAACTATTTTCTGTCTATTTGTCATGTCAAACTCAACATCCATGTCCTTAATAATTTTGTTGAAAAGGACACTAGTCAAAGCGTTTTGGGCTTTAGAGGGGACGGTATCCTTGTTAGAAAAATAATTAAGATCGAAAGAAGGAATCCTGACATGAAGACCATCCCAAGCAGAATAATAATCAGAATTCATACTTTCACTGTCTCGTAAAATATGATCTTGAAGCACCCATGATTGAGCCCTGGAAGACACAAAAGCATACGAAAAGACCTTTGTTGCTGAGTGTAGCCCCAAGCCACCGAGTCTATTTTATTTCAAAAACTCATGTCTAAGCATGGTTACAATATGATAATGTAGATGTTAATTAATAACGACACAGCTGAATTTGCCTAATTCGTTGAGTCTATTTTATTTCAAAAACTCATGTCTAAGCATGGTTACAATATGATATTGTAGATGTTAATTAATAAAGACACAGCTGAATTTGCCTAATTCGTTTAGCTACTTGCAAAGGAAAGAAAAATAAAGTGTGTGGAGAGTTTGCAGGAACATGAATTTTAGAATAGTCAGCGGTCTTCTAAAACTGTAATCAACATCGTTATCAAATTGTATATGTGCGTTGCGTGCCTATAACTAGCAAATTAAACCTTATCTATATATCTGGATGCCAGGCAGTAAGTAGGGCATTTAGTAGCCCGAAACGACTACCATATCTGCAATCGAAATTCTAGCTCCATCCATCGTATCATTCTGTAACCCGCACTAATCTGATCTGCAAGCCCGATCCTTCGTATATCATGCGGCAACACACCTCCCCGTAATCTACGAACAAATGGCAGATCATGTAGTCCCCCGGCTTGATCATTATCTGCGAGAGCTAAAGGGCCGTCTGGTCCCCGTCAATACATATCCTGCCAACCCAACATCGGATCCTGGCCGACATAAAGCATGCACCCATGGTTTTACACCCCCACATGGTTGCCGGCTAAAACACTACCCCTGACGACGACCCATCGTCCGTCCATCCTTATATTTTCCTACCTCTGGCTCTGGTCCATCCATGGATATGCATGGCTGAGCCTCTCAGCTTCCGGCCGGGTTCATTTCAACAAGGCATGCACTGCCTGCCGCCTGCCGGTACCCTTAAATGCTATGTCCCCGACCGGCCGGCTCCTCCATATGGCTCGTCGGCCCTAGCCAAGGAATTATTATGCATATGGACCATGGTGAATTTGGACCCAACTTGGATTAGTGGACGGAAATGCTTGCATGCGGCCAGCAAGCCTCGTCGGCCAGACCGACAATCCCGATTAGTAAGACTCAATTAAGAGTCCAATCGTGCTCTTCTCATACATCTCGATCAGTCATCAATCTTCGACGTGTATTTGTATGTCCGGTGATCACATGGATCGCAGAATTATTGTACATGGGCATACAAACGAAACATATATGATGTGTAAATAGTTTCCTTGTTCCTGAAAACCTGCCTCGTCGAATATATAGCCCAATCGTGTCGCCGCCCCGATGACTAGCGCTCTACTGTCCGGTCCTTGGTGGGTCAAACAAACACAATCATACAATTCCTCCTCTACTTGTTGCCTCGTATTAATAAGCCAACCAACTAGGTTAAATGTAAGCATGGTAAAATATGATTATGTCGAGATACAGTCTTGTATAAACAAGAGTCTAGACATAGTAGTACTCTTGTACTCAGGCGATTTTAGACTAAACACATATAATTAGTACATACTCTAATACGCTGCCTGAAACTGGAGCACGGATCAAGCACATGTGCAGTTTGAATCGAAAGACACAAACATGACATACAAACTCAAATTATATATATAAAAAAAAGATATACGCAACCCCTACAAAAATCACTCCCCCTGAAGCACATCATAGTAGAGCAACTAGTACGAGAAAGTTAGAACCAAAATTGGAGAAATTTTGATGTTGGTGTTGGAGAAAAGTTATTGGTGAAGAAACTTGTTTTAGCACTGAAGAGTCTGTTGCTAACACCAATTTGTTTGGAGGATAGAGCTCTCACAGGCACAAGAAAGAGGAAATAGAGGTTGCTTACCCCTGTCTTACCATTTGAGGACAGAAGAAAAGCGACTACACTATTAGAGAGAAGAGAGGTTGTGTGCGGAGATGACGACAAGATAGGTATATCCGAGAGAGGTGAAGTTCGAGTTGTCACATCCGAGCGTCAGTAGTTGGACCTTCTTGTTAATGGATGATGTGGATGGCAATGACAAAAATGATTGAGAACTGGAAGGGGAATGACGTTGAACCTGCTTTTCTTGAAAGTTGCAGAGTTGGTGTTGTTGTCACTACTATTAGAATAACAACAGCAGGCTAGAAGCCATCATCAACTGGGATTTTGTGGTGCACCTGATGTCAAATGCCCCCGCTCTTGAGCAAGCCATGGCGTGAACATAGCATAATGGAGTTTGGTGAAGGGGATACGTGAGAGAGAGTAAAGTTTGGGGCTGCTAATGGGAAAAGAGGAAAATGAGAGAGATGAAAAAAATTGGATGATGAAGTAAAGATTAAATGAGAGGTTTTTCTAGAGAAGAAGGCAGGCAACTAGCTTGGATAGGAAGGCATGCAAATGGTTTGAAGAAGAAGATGGATGGTTGGTATGGAAATAAAGGGAAAAAAGGAGAAAAAAGAAAGTTGGCGAGTGGACAAAAAATAAAGATAAGAAATGAAGACGAAAGTAAGAAGTTGAGAAGGAAACAAAATAAAAGTAGAAAAGAATGAGAGGAATATTAAAGAAGGAGAATGAAATGGAAGTTTGATTAGAAGAAAAGAAAGAAAAAAGAAAACTAACAATGCTATAGGAAAAAGATTTTCTATAAGTGGGAGAGGAGGATTATAGAAAACAGATAAAATTTTAAAATGAGACAAAGAGAGTCAAGGGAAACAATTAAGACTGGAAATTGGTAAAGAAGAAAACTTTCAATGTTATTAAATATAAAATGGTAATAAAAAAGGCTTGGGGTGCTATACAAAGAGAGAAGGGGGCCACCGCCCATCGGCTAGGAGTACTTTTATTTCTTTCCCTCTCTTATAGGATCTTGGCTCTGATACCAGATAAGAATGGTAAAATATGATTATGTCAAGATACCTTATAACTGATTACAAGTCTTGTATAAATAGGAGTCTAGACATGGTAGCACTCATGTACTCAATAATGTATTACTAAACACATGCAACTAGTAATACTTTAATACTAAGTACTTGATTGGGAACAATGTATTGGTTAAAAGGGCACAAAGGATAGTAGAATATCAACAAAAAAAATCGACTAGACCGTGCTAGTTATTTTTTGTTATAAACCCCAGGCAGTATTTTCAGATGATCCTGGCTATAGAGATTTACTAATGTTTTTGCGCAGTCGAGTACTACACCATCAGAATGCCAAATAATAGAAGGAAAAAAGAGACATGGGTGTTAATGTAGAAAAGGATAAAGTATAACATTACATGAAGTGAGAATGTAAGTAGCGCCACACGTCATGTTAATATTAGCTAGTTCCCTTCTTTGAAACTTCTCTATTTTCTAGTCTCTGTAACTTCAAAAAAATCCTTTACCATAATTTATTTCATATATGTGTACATTTTAGACGTAAATTTTTGTATATCGTCTTACATGTAATAACATACTAAAGGCATTTACACAATCAACATGGTACTCTAGGAGCCAGAGAAAAGATCACAGTGGCAAGCGCAGTGAAAAATATAAGTAAGTTTTTGTCTCTCTAATTTCTATCTAAGTATCTAGTCAAAAACGATATAGTTGGAAAGAAAGTTTGTAAGTTTATAGCTATAGTGTATAAAAGATCCATCAACATAATTCATAAGAATAGAGAATAAAGGTGATGACATAATTGAGTTTCTAACATGGCTACTAAAGCGTCCACGTCTCTATGTTGTCCACGTTGATTGTAGTAAATTTTATTTTTTACTCCAAGAGTTGTGGAAGGAGTTGTCTTTCCTTCAGCAACATGCTAGCATTGCAAACCTCCCATATCCTCTTATTTCCTTGATGGTAATGGTGGGTGGTCAAACATCTCTCAAAGGTGTCTCCTTTTTCAAACAAGAGGTGCTTTTCAATAATTTTCAAAGGGTGTTAGACACGTGTATCGAAGCTTGTTGTTATACTACTATGTATAGGAAAGGTTGGGAAGCAGAGTTTCTAATAAACCATGATATACAAAAAGACAAGGCAACCATTTTTGACATTTGCATTTGGACAGTCTAATCAGGAGACCAGACCCAGTCTGATCGGTCGACCAGACTTAGTCCCGTTGGGCTATCACATAGTCAACCCGATCAGTTGGAACCAGCCTGATCGGTCGACCAGACTCACTCTAGTCGGCCGGTCAGCCTGGTCTAGTGGGGCTATTGGATCCACTCTAGTTGGTTGACCTAACTCAGTTAGGTCGGCTAATCTTCCTAGTTTAGTTGGCCCATTAATAAGTTAATTAGTTGTCGAAACTTATTAGCAACCAATTAATCATATGCCCATGATTATACTCCACTTCCTTATGCATCCTTTTGTGTGTGACCATATAGACTTCAAATTACGTTAGTAGTGATATCAATAATCATATTACGATTTCACATGCAATGATAGGTATGTGAAAAGACTTCATTGTCACCCAAATAATTGTAGAAGTTGGACAACAACTTCAACCTAGTATTAGATAAGTGTTACAGGACCATATAATCTCTTTGTAACAAATATCCAGATTGAATTGAGGCATGAAAAGTCATTATCTTATAATTCAATCTATGTTTGTTGATCCATAATAGACTATTCGAGATATACTCACATGATCATGTCCATGCATTTCATAGTCTTGTTTATCAAGTGGTTGAGATATAACTCTGATTCAGAGGAGAAATTCCATCTACATCACTCATAGTAATCTACAAGTGTTATAGTGTACCCAATCACTATCTTTCTGGAAACTCATATTTTAAAGTAATGTTGGGCTAGTGTCAGAGTACACAGAACAACATGTTACTAATGTAGTGACTTTAGGTCCAAGGATCACATTCACCATTGTCACTTTGAGATATGACTTTGACATGTCACTATATGACTTCTATGTGTCAATCTCAAAGTAGGTCTATCCATGATAACATATTCTCTAATAAGTAACAATGTATCTGAGTTGATATCCAATATCATGACCAAAAAGACATAGTCATCATTCACCATACATGCTAGTCTTGTATTTTTTTTGTTCTGTACTTTGTACAATAATAACTGACTAGGGACATAATAATGATGGGTATTGTTAATATACATATGATCACATGTTCAGCTCCCTAACCTAAACCATATGTCATCGAGTTAAAACATTATTTGGACATTATTAGGTCTGTTCATTGTCTCAATACTGAAATAAAAATAACAAGTGGAATTTCCTTTTATTAACAATCAAACCAAGTACAAATATCCATTTTGCAATCATCACACGATGTCTCTGAGGGAATTTAACCAACAGTCTCATACTTGCACTGGATCTAATAACTCATTAACCTAAGTCTAATCAATAACTACAATAATATGGCTCTATACCAATAGTTCAATAAACATTGTATAGGCCTAAAAATGATGACATAGGTTATACTAGCACCTAACAAATGTTGGCTATATTGATGACAACATAGGCCTTTACCAACATTCTTAAAGGATATACAATCACCTGTAATTGTCGACACAAGTGTGTCAGGTTATCTCTCATCAACTATTATGGCCTCTACGTTGTCACTTTTGAGGTCCTGGTATAAATTACATGGTAGTTGGCATTGGTAGTATTGGCACAAAAAATAAACATCTTGTGACTTTTACACCAATATCTAATAGATGCCATATTTAGTTTTTTGGTAGGCACCAAATAACAAAATCACGTCATTCATAATTAGCATGTGAATTTGATGATAAAAATCAATAGCAATTGAAGATAGATATTTTTAAACTAAGAAACAAAATTATTTATATTGAAACATATATTACATATGAAGGACATTAACCTTGCCTCTTGTAGAGATAAAACAAAAACATATCTCAATCTAATCATGGGTACAAATGATGCAAATAATTCATTGAATTCATTCATTGGATACATAGAACTTTACCCCTATCAAACTAGTACATCATTTCAATTCTATTCCACCATACATGTAATCCTTTATTGTAGAATGAATGCCCCCAACTTATCTGCATCAAAAAATTCCACAAGACATATTCAGTCAATATGAAAGAAAATATGAAATATATTGAGTTTAAGCATATGAAATCTACAAATTGGTAGTGTCTAAGATCTAAGTAGAATTTTGGCAGTGTGTAAATTGAAGCCAGCTAAATATTTCCACAATCTTTCCTTAACTAAATTATTCCTATTATCATCAATATCATTCTTAAATTATAAAATTATGAATGAACATGTTGTCTTTCCAAGGAAAACATGTTGGTAGCAAAGAGTAAACAAGTTTCATTTAGACAAAAGAACATGTAGGATGATTGGATTTGAGTTGCATTTTTAGTTGCATTACAAACATAGTAGTATCAACCTACGTGCATGGAGACTGCTTTCTACTTTCAAGATATAAGATAGAATAAAAATATGTAGCCAATGATAACAAAACTATAATAAAATGTAAATAATATTGATAAGGCATAAAAGGAACCATTCCCTTGATATACATATTTTGAGAAACAAAATCAAAATCAATGTACAAATCTGTAAAAAGAAATTGGTCTATATAACTTAACGACGGATCACTACATAAAATCTTGTCTAATAGTTTCATAGTATTATGAAAGAGACTGTATAAAATTTCAAACATTAGATATAGTGATAAAAGCACATACCAGATTTCAATCAAGAATGTATTATGTTTTTTTGGACTTGGGATGAACATACTAACTAACTCCACCGCTGAATTTTTAGTTGTAAAACACCTATTCTAATTAAAGGAAAACTATCAATATGTGACTCAGCCTAAGTGTCCACCTCAATGTCCCAATCTATCCACCTCATAGAAGAAAATTTCTATATCAAAGAAAAACCAACTTACTCTACGTGCACGTCATTGTCATCTTTTGTGGCACCATTGTTGTTTCCTATTTGGTGTCATCTAGTAATATTGTCAAATGGAAGGGAATACCCCAAGGTAAAAAGTCTGACAATTGGCTTCCATCTCTCATTCAATGAATGTTTGATGACTAGACAGAAAGATAAATCTTGAGTAGAAATTAACTAAATAGGTAGAAATGGGCCAAAATATCAAGTTTGTATTTTCTTGTCAAACATAGTTAAACGAGATATTGAATTAATTGAAATATTTTCCATATATAAAGTGAGTACTATAACAAATAATATGCAATGTAAGAAATAATATGTTGAGAGAATATATAATATTGTATTCAAATATAGGCATGATAATTGAATAATCTCTACATGACATGAAAGTAAGAGGATGTGTTTGATATCAAAGACTATATTTCGAATCTTGGTGTCATCAACACTAAATATTTGATAAGAAATTTTTGCCGATATGAAAGTAAGTGGATATATGATCACAGATAGTAAAGTGTATTTTCTTATGCAATAACTTTTTTACTTATACCTATTCTAGTAAGAAATACACATAAGAAATACACTAAACTTTGTCCAACACAAGAATTTCGTTATTGTACTATTTGCACTATAAATATATCTTTTGAATTTTGAACATTTATAAAAGCTTATGTGAATATGAGATTGAGCTTTGGTTGTACCTTTCAAAAATAAATATATCACATAATGCAAGCGCATCATGCAATTTAAAACACCATTCTAGTATATAGGTAGTCGATGGAGGAGAGTTTACTTTATTGGAATGTGTCCTAAAGATTGTACCTCAGAGAGGTTCTTTCATTAGTAAAAAGAAAGAGATGTCCCTACAAAAAATTCAAAGAGGAACTACACCAACCATATATTTTTTCTTATCCATTATTCAAGAATTGTTTAATTTACAACTTTTGAAGTCATGAAAATGTCAAGAATGAAAAATAGAAATAGAAATTCAGAATTCTATTTTGTTCTATCAAGAATAGAAGAGAAGAAATTTTACTCGCCTGGTTTTGTGCATGTTTGGTTATGGCTTGTTCATGGTGGAGAATCTCATCATCCAGAATCAAGCCATTATATTAATATCTTCTTCTATATTACTGATACATTGTGCTTAAAAACTTGTTGTCTTGTTGCGGTTCTTAGATCAAAATGGCATGCACATAAATATGGGTACAAAAAGAAAATAAAAAGGGATATCCAAATTATTTCAAGAATGTCTGACAACCAAAGCTTTTACACACTATGAAAGATCAATGTGAACTCATGTTTAGTATTCTAAGGCACAAAAGCACCATTAGGGGTATGGTTTCCTCATGTCCAATCAATACCCATGTGTAACGAAGTGCTTGTTGTTTGTCTAAAGATCCTACAAGATAGTGTTGAACATGAATAGGGAAACCATGTCAAAGTATCCACATGATTCAGAACCAAAAAACCAATTCAGGTCACGTTAATGATGTGGATGTAGCAACAACATAGGTAAAACAACAAGCAAACCTCTTTTGGCAGTGTATATCTAAATACTTGATGTGGAACTTCAGAAACTAAATCTTTCTCAAGATATTGTGCTCGATGTTGAAGATATATTTTGACGATGAGTCTGAGACTTGGGTGTATTACTTGAGTGTCATAGCTTTTTAGCCCCTTGACCTATCATGTTAGAAGGAGGTGGCTCCGCAAGTCAGTAGAACAATGTAGATTCCAAGCTTCGTGTAGATTAATCATCTATCATTGTGTTGTGTCGATACCAACGTGAAGATGCAATAGAAAGAGGGACGACAAAGAAAAAATTAGATAAGAATATTGTTCACGGACAATTATGGTCGGCGGACAAAAAATCAAAATGTGGACACTCTCATGCTAGCAGAATTAAAAATAAAAACAATTAATAGATCAAGAATCATAAATAGGTTGATGAGGATAAAAGCTGGAAACTTATAATGTTTGACATCACCGTCATCAAAAATGAAAATACAAGTAAAAGGGTGATTAGATTTTGGAAGAAATATTTATTTATTATTTCTTTTATCTTTGATTCTTAATACTAGGTTTTAAGACAAAGATTGGCAGGCCTAGAGTAAATGGTATATGTTAATACAAGCAACAATTATGTGTCGATAAATATAAAATATGTCATCTCAAACATATTGTGTCGGGATATGGTGTTGGTATAGACAATATTTCTTGTAGTGAATCTAACATAACCGTCACACATTTTCTATAAAAGTTCTTTAGCCAGGGGATCATTAGTGTTGCTTTCAGTTGGTACTTGTCAAATCTTTATATGTCCTCATTTGACGATCTCTTATAGAGATGATAGCGTTGTAGTATATTCTTAGAATGTTGATGTGATCTAGTTCCTTAGCTTGTGCAATGACTTTGTTTTTGTCACAATAGAGATCTATTACACCTTCAATGGATGGAACCACTCCTAGTTTAGTAATGAACTTCTTTGTCCTTATAGCCTCTTTTACTACACTAGAGGAAGCAATGTGCTCAACCTCTATTGTAGAATCAATATATGTCTCTTGCTTGAAACTTTTTGAGCTTACAACTCCACCATTGAGGTAGGACTTTTAACTTGATTGTGACTGGTAGTCTTCTTGTTGGTTTGGAAGCTTGCACCAATGTAACCTCATACAACCAAATCTTCTTCACCACCATAAATGAGACATTAATGATTTTTCTTATCAAGTACTTAATTATATTTTTCATAACAGTCTAGTGACCTTCATCAGCATCTAATCAGTACCTACTCATCATACTTGAAACATACAAGACTTTGGAACGTGTACACAACATTGCATACATAATTGATACAATCACATATGCATATGGATTCTTCTTCATGTGTGATCTCTCTTCAAAACATTTGGGACATTGAGCTCCAAAGATATTTATTCCATATGACATGGGTAAGTTTCCTCTCTTAGATTCTTACATTATGAATCTTTTCAGCATTTTTTCAATGTATGTACTTTGTATTAAACCAAGAAGCCTTTAAGATCTATACCTATAGATCTCGAGTCTGAGTATATAGGAAGCTTTCCCTAAGTCCTTCGTAGAAAAGGTATTTCCCAACCATGTACTAATCATTTGTAGTGTAGGTATGTCATTCCTCGTCAATGGTATGTCATCTACATATAGTATGAGGAATAAAACTATGCTTCCACTAATCTTCTTATAAACACAATATTCATCTTCATTTAGGATAAAACCAAACTAATTGATTGTATCATCAAAATAAAAATTCTAACTCTGAGATGCTTTCTTCAATTCATAGATTAACCTTTGTGGCTTACAGACTTTATTAGCTTTACTTACAAAGATAAAACCTTCAAGTTGTATCATGTTCACATCCTCAAGAAGATTATTGTTAAGGAATGCATTTTAATGTCCATTTGCCAAATCTCATAGTCATTAAAAGTCGAAATTGTGAGCATGATCCTGATTGATTTAACCATGACAAATGGTGAAAAAGTTTCATTGTATTCAACATCTTGAACTTGTTTGAAACCTTTTTCTACCAATATACCTTTGTAGGTATGTACATTACCATCCATGTTGTTCTTCTTCTTCTTGAAGTCCATTTGCACCCTATGGGTTTTACCCCTTCAGGTGGATCCACCAAGGTCCACACTTTGTTGGTGTACATGGAGTCCATCTCAAAATCTCATGGCTTCTAGCCATTTCTTCAAATCTTGTCCCTCAATATCATCATTTAGGTTGATGGCTCATCAACATTGACTATTATATTGTCTTCTTGAGTCACAAGAAATCCATATCTCTTAGTCTCAAGACGTGCCTTACTAGAAATTTGAGGTTCTTGTCTAGCATGAACCTGATATTCCACAACATATGTGGTTCCTCTTGTTCCTTATCAACTTCCATAGGTTTTGTATTATCTTTTTGGACTTGAACTTCTTCAAATTTTATTTTCCTCCCACTGGTTCCTCTAAAAATTTATTCCCTTTTTGAGGGATTCATCATTGTTGCAAAAAACACTTTGTTATTAGATGGAATATATAATTTAATATCCCTTGGTTTCCTTTAGATACCCAAAAAATGACATTTGTCAGATTTGGGTCCAAACGTTTTATAAAAAAAATTCCTTGCATAAGATTCACATCCCTAAATTCTCATAAAAGACAAATTGGGATGTTTCCAATCAATATCTCATATGATATCTTTTGAACCGATTTTAGAAGGTAGATAGTTAAGTGTAAGTGTTGTGGTTTCTAGAGAATAACCCCAAAAGGGAGTTGGAAGAACAAAAAAACTCATCATGGATCGTACTAAGTCTAATAGGGTATGGTTCCTTCTTTCTAATACACCATTAAGTTGAGATGTTTTAGTTGGAGTCCATTGTTATCGAATACCACAATCCCTCAGAAGGGCATAAAACTCTTGTCTTAAGTATTCACCACCTAGACCTAATCAAACAACTTTAATTCCTTTTCCAAGTTGATTCTACACTTCATCTTTGACATTAGTATGCATGAGTCCTAATAACTCACCTACCCTTTATTTGTTTCCAGTAAAATGTGCTTTTGTCATATTTCCCAATAAATAAGATTCACAAGTTTCAATTTATTCAAACTCAAATGAGTCTTAGTATCCATCTTTATGGAGTCTCAAAATGTGTCTCTCATTTATTTGGCCTAGACTCACTTATGTGGCCTAGATGACAATGATATATAAGGTTTGTTTGAGTCAATGAGTTTTGAACTTTTAGTATTTATGATATAGGTATGTGTCCAAGGATCTAACAAATAAAGACATTAGACATAGGGGAAATTCCATGAAGTGTCTCGTCTTTAGAAATAGAACATCTATCATTTCCAATGTGAAATTCAAAGCCATTTTTGTTCAAACATGAAATAAAATGATGTTCATGTTTATGGAAGGTATATAATAATAGTTCTCTAACTCTATTAAAAGCCCACTTGGCATAGATAAATTGTAAGTGCCTATACCAGTGACAACAACTCTTGCACCATTTTATACACATAGCTCTACCTCCACTTTCTTCAAGGGTCTACTTCTTTTCAGATCTTGCATATTTGAGCATATGTAAGACCCACATTCATTATCTAATACCCATGGTGAAAAAGTAGATAAGCTTATCTCTATAACATATATACCTAAAGTGGAGATCTTTGTCCCCTATTTCTTATTCTTCATTTCCTCAAGGTAAAAAGGATATTTTCTCTTCCAATATCTAGCCTGGTGATAATGGTGACAATTGCCTCCTTTCGCCACTCCTCTTTTGCTTTACACTACTATAGAACATGTCTTTAGTGTCGGTTTTCATGCGACACCCAAGTGTGCACCACTAAAGGTCGACCCCTTCGGTGTCGGTTCGCTAACCGACGCCAAAACGCTTCCCGCCACCGAAAACGCGCCAACAAAGGTACTATAGGCATCGATTATTTAAGAAAACCGACACTATAGAATGGTTAAAGACATCAGTTATTAAAAGAACCGACGTCATTACCCTTCCCGCCATCAATAAAGCGCCAGCAAGGGCACTATCGGTGTCGGTTCTTATATATAACTGACACTATATCTAGATAAAGTCATCGATTTTATGTTAATAGCCGACGCCATATCACTGCCAGCACGTCTATGCTTCCCAACATGGTCATGGTAATAGGCATCGATTTTTACCGACAACCGACACCAGGAAGGGATAAAGACGTCAATTTTTTTCTAATAACCGACGTAGTATATTTTTGGTGTCGGTTTTTTATAAACAACCGACACCTATGTGCTGATTTTTTTTTCTTATCAGTTTGCAGGCATGTTGTATGGCTGGTTAGCAGGATACAGAACCTGCAGTTTAGTTCTGAACTATAGGTCTACAACATCTATTGATATTAGCCATATAGGAGGCCACAAACCTGCAAAGTCATTCACATTCAGACACATGTATTGATCAGATACATGTAGAAACCTGCAAAGTCATTTACATACACATTCAGTTCCATTCATTTCATCTTTTTCACATTCAGACACATGTAGAAACATTCATGTATTTATTAGAAAAATTCATTCACATTCACATTCACACATGAAAATTCAAAAAAAATCATTCACATTCATACAAAAATAATTATGAGAACCAAATTTAGAAATATCATTCTTTATTCATCATCGTCATCATTGTTATCAGAACCCTAATTATATTTAAAAATTCTCACTACTTGTAGGGATTTTTCCCATTCTTCTCTTACAACATCTAATTCCTCCCTCGTATAGGGATTATGTACATCTAATAACTTTCCACCTGTGCTGAAGTCAGTTTTAAATACCTGCAAAGAGAATGACGTATATATATAATTAATAATATATAATAAGATTGATATATCTCATATTATGTAATAAGACTATATATAATACCTTTTGTATAGTATTGATTTTCATTGCATCATGTTTGATGATTAGGTCCATAAATTGCATCACATAGTAGGAACATGCCCAGTCGTTGTCTTGTGTAGCACACTATAAATTGAAAAATATTCAAAAATACAAATAAGCACAGTTCACATAAATAATATATACATTGGAGTCGGGAAATTACTTTCACATTCTCCCAAATTAGTGGTTGATTCTTTTTCCTGGGGACCTTTCCTCCAGCTTTTTTGAACTCTTGTAAATCCCTACATGTTAATGTAACACATTAAATTGCATAATTAAATAGTAATATAATAACATATGTTAACAGATATAAAAATATAAAATATTTCTCACGAGAATAATGGCCTTTTTTTGTGTGTCCATATAATGTATTCAATTCATTCCCCGCAGGATCTAGATAATAGACAGTGAACGTCTTGGGGACAATAACTAGTAACTCCCAATGCTTACCACTATAGGTAAGAAAGTTAAAAATTAATAACTCAAAATCCACAATAAAAATGTAATTTTCTTAAGTCCAAATTATAAGCAAAGTAAACTTACTCGACATTGAATGGAGCTATTATCACCGTCTTCTTATTTTTACCAAAATATTCAAAAGCATCACAACAGTATGAAGTAACTAAAGAAGGGTATGTATCTACAAGACTAATCAAAGATGGAACCAAAAATTCCACATGGAAAAATGCAAAATTTGTACATATCGTGTGTAAGTGGCTGCAAAAATGCATTATGTATGCATTAATATATAAGAAACCAGATCACCATATATATAAAACAAGGTATGTGGTTGTATAAACAAGATCTCACCATTTCCACAACTCTATCATAGATGTGTTCAACCAATCATAATGAAACAACTCCAAAATATATTGTATAAATAGCTTATTTTCGTATGATTAACCTACATTAATACATATACATTAATATGTATGCAAAACTTGTATAATTAGATTGTTATCATATGATTGAACTGCAGCATCCTCTGGAATTATAACATTTATAGGGAAATTTTGATCATGTTTGCCGATCCATACTGCCATACCCCTATAATTAGGACCTAACAAGGCATGTAGGTCCGTTGGAAGCCAACTTGGTAGTTGAGGAGGTGGACGTGGAGGCTGAGATGTAGCGGGTATCGTCTTTTTGACCTGTATATATAGTTTCAGATCAATTGACTCATATATACACACTAACAAATTAACATAATGTAAATTTACTAGACAATATTAGTATAGATGACATTCGCTTTGGACCACATTATCACTACGCCTTATACCTCACCAAGCATTTCAGAATCTGGCAGGACATATAGCAATTGAAGATACCTCCAATTGGGGAGTATATATATCAGGCTCACACGAACCGCACTGGCTGGTACTGGAGTCCCATGAAACATCTCCCCTGGAAGGGCTGGGTAAGCCTATGACTCTACAACGATATATTCTTGACTTTTTAGACACTATGGCTTCAACCCCTATAAATTTACATAAAGAATGTTATATACACACATATATAAACATATCATCTTGAAAAGACTAGCTACTATGTCATAAAAATACTTATAGAGGATGTGCTAGGTGGTAGGTCTACATGATTACACCCAAACTCTGTAATAGGAGTAATAGAAGCGCAACACGTCACAGGTACCGTCTGAGTGGCTGTCTGAGATGCCTGCCACTTCACCATTTCTTCTTAGACTTTCCTCTCAATTAATTCATCTACCTATACATGGATAAAAGAAACGTAGCTATCGTTTATTGAACTCCCTTTCACTATAACATTCTAAAAAAATAATAGGTTACCTCAACTTGTGAAATTCCCACTTTTGGGATAGGTTTGCGCTGAGATGGCCCAAAGAATGTTTTGATGCCCACACCAGCGCCTGCACCCCTAACACGTCCAGGATACTTCGGATTACCTAGAACAACTGTCAATTCATCCCCTGTGCCCTCAGGGATGAACTTGCCTTCCTTCCTCTGCTTGTGCAGCTCCCGCTAATCGCCATCAATAGAAATTGGTAAGTAAACATAACAATAATCAATATCAATCGATTGCTCTAAGAGTTGAATTTTACCATTTTTGTAGCCACCTCAGCAGTTGTGGGCTTCATTATATCTCCCTTCTTATGTTGCCTCCCAGCTATCCACAAGCATGGTGAGGCATATGTGCGGAACCAATAGTAGAGGACTCCTGAGTAGCGGCAGACTTAGCAGTAGACTCAGCCTGTAGCCTTTGGCAAACGCCTGCATAGCCTCTTGGACCAATTGTGTGGTCATGCACATTCAGTGCACGCCTTGCTCTTTGAGCATCACTGATAGCCTTATTAGTAAGTGCATTGATTTGGTTAGTAACACTAACGGTTAATCTTGAATAGGTGAATACATAAGAACATATAATAATTAAATTGGGAGTGGCGCTTAATACATTGAATTCATCCGTTTTTCTTTGGGTAACAAATGCCTCCCAGTCTTTGGTGTCCAGTTAGTCCCATTGTTCAGTGGTTGTCTTCTGCCTAAATTTATTTTTTAAAGAGAATACAAACAAAAATTATTAGTGTAGAGTTAGTCAAAAAGTGATCAATGTCTAGAATTGGAAATCAATCAAGAACCTCTTCTCAGCATCGTGAATGTAATCTCAGATGAGATTTGTCCTATAGTTCCTTAGGACCCTCCCACAGCATTGCATCACATATTTATGATGCAGCTTTTCATCCAGATCAAATATACTCTGCAAAATAGAATTGTTATTAACTAGTATCCTAAAAATTAGTAATCTACAAAAATAGAATTGCAAATAATAATAACTCACACACAGTTCCTTCCATACTAAGTCTTTCTTCCCCTTAGGAACTTTATTCCATGATTAAAAAATAGGACTACAATGGTTGCAAGTAAGACCCCCAAGATATGAAATAAATGAGTTGCGGTTCACTCCAACTGGATTTCCTACATGATCAAAATCCACAGCCAGTTTGGGTCCATTGCCCCTTTGTTGTAGTAACTTGTTCATCATTGTGATTCCCCTCACTTTCTCAATTTTTTTTGCTGCTCATCAAGTACCCCAATTTCTTCAGGGGGTACATCACCAACCTAAAATTTGACAAAAAAACACACTTACAGGATATAACTATAAATGAACATATAGATAGAAACCTCGGGGATATATTTTTAAAAATTACATTGTGAGGCAGTGTATTGACATCCTCACCCTCACGGTAATCATCAGCACGGCCATCAGGAGAATGCTCAGCCATCTAAAAGTTTACATTCACATTGTAAAGTTCACATTGTAAAGTAATTCACATTATAAAGTTCACATTCACATTGTAAAGTAATTCACATTGTAAAGTTCACATTCACATTGTAAAGTTTACATTCAGAAAAATAAAACATATAAAAAATATAAACATGCATGCCTCTAATATTGCGATCTTTTATCAATTAACAATCCTTCATTGTGATCTCCGCGCACATACAAGTCATCATTAGCTTTAATATTTGGTGGTGTTGGCAACCCAACTAAGAATGGACTGGAGTCATCATACTTATCATAGTACTGTTCTTCATCTATAGGATCTTCAATGAACTGTCTTTTACCATGAAGAACAACCGACCATTTATCATATGCATGATCATCGATATAAAATACTTGTTTCACCTGTGATGCCAATATGAATGGTTCACCCTTCTCGCCAATCTTTTTAAAGTTCACTAATGTGAAACCCAATTCATCCACTATAACTCCTTTGGTGTTATCAACCCAATTACAATTAAAGAGCGGAATTCTGAAATCTACGTAGTCAAACTCCCATATGTCTTCAATGACACCGTAATATGACATTTTAGCTTCACGTGGACTCTTATCCTTTGCACTTGTAAAAAATAATGAAGACGCTTGAAGGGTGACACCACTGTTTTGGATGACACTCTTATCATCTTGACACTTTGTATAATATGAGAATCCATTTATGTCAAACCCTTCATAAGACATAACATTCAATTTTGGTTTAAAGGCGAGGCATTTGATAGTTTCAGTAAGATTATCTAGTATTTGAGATAATTGATGTAAGACTTTATCTTCAAACCACTTAATAAATGTCTTGTTATGCTCTCTAGTAAGTCACATTGAATTGGCTCGAGGATATTGTCTCTTGATGAAATTGGTATGTTTCTTGATATAAACACCCACTTCGTCGATGTTGTGTAAAATATACAAGTGACCTTATTCCAACTGCTCACGGCTGATTACTTTCATCCATGATCCCAAAATTCATTTGCCAAAATGCTCCTCAATATTCTTATCATTAATAGGAGCATCATTAGCACACAAAAAGCCATTGCAAAAATCCATAACCTCTCTCGCCACATAACCCTCAATAATACTCCCTTCAGGCCGATAATGGTTTCGAACATCACCTTTAAAAATGCTCATGTATCGTTCAAAGGGATACATCCAATGCAAGAAAACAGGTCCCAACATTTTCACTTCCCTAGTCAAGTGGACAACAAGATGTACCATGATATCAAAGAACGAAGGAGGAAAATACATCTCAAGCTGACATAGGGTAACAACCACTTCTCTTTGCAATTTATCGAGAGTATCAGGATCAATAACTTTGTTGCACAAACTGTTGGAAAAAAAACAAGTCTGGTGATTACATACTATACATGCTTTGGAAATATAGATCGAATTTCCACAGGCAATATTTGTTGCATTAGAGTGTGACAATCATGAGATTTAAGACCTATCAACTTTAGATCTTTCATTGATACCAATGTACGGATGTTGGATGAATAACCATGTGGCACCTTAACATTTACCAAGCATTCAGAAAAAACTTTCTTATCTTTTCTCGAAAACATGTAACAAGGGGGAGGTAAGTATGTTCTTCGATCGCTACTAACTACTTCTGTTAATTCTGTCCTTATTCCCATTTCACGTAGGTCCATTCTGAATTTTATCTCATCTTTAGTTTTACCTGGTATATTCAACAGAGTACCGATGACGCTATCACATACATTTTTCTCAACGTGCCTGACATCAATGCAATGCTTGACTGCCAAAGAACTCCAATAAAGAAGATCCCAAAATATTGTCTTCTTCTTGAATAAAGATTTGTCACTCCGTGTGACCATCGTACATTGTGATCTCTTACCATATTCATTGGTAAAGTCTTTTACTCTTGCATAAACATCCTCCCCTGGTATAGGTTTAGGTGTACTCCATTCCTCATTCTGTCCATTGAATGCTTTATGCAACCTATGATACAGATGGAATTTTGAAAGAAACCTTCGATGACCAAGATATATAGTCTTGCCGCCGTGTTTTAGTCATATTGAATCAGTGTTCTATTCACATATAGGATACACTTTAGATCCTTTGACACTACATCCATACAAATTCCCATATACTGGAAAGTCATTCACAGTGCAAAACAACATAGCATGCAAACGAAATGTTTCTCTTCGTGAAGCATCATAGGTCATCACACCTTCACCCCAGAGTTTCTTCAAGTCATCAATCAGAGGTTCAAGATAAACGTCGATATCATTTCCAATTTGTTTAGGGCCCGATATCAACAACGACAGCATAACGTACTTATTTTTCATACACAACCAGGGAGGAAGATTATATATAACTAGTATAACTGGCCAAGTGCTATGTTGGCTGCTCAATGTCCCGTATAGATTCATCCCATCTGTACAAAGCCCAAGTCTTATATTCCCAACTTCTTCATCGAATTCAGGGTATAATAAATCAATCTTCTTCCACTATGGGGAATCAGACGCATGTCGTAGGATCCTATCATTATTTTTCTTAACATCTTCATGCCACCTCAAATTCTTCACATCTATTGGATTGGCAAACAAGCGTTGAAACTGTCGTATTATAGGTAGATACCACATCACCTTGGCAGGAGAACTAGTTTTGGACTCCCCCGAAGTCGTCAATTTATACCTTGACGCACCACATTTGGGACAATCTTTCAAATCCACATAGTCCTTTTAAAATAATACACAATCATTCGAGCATGTGTGTATCTTCTTGGCCTCCATTCCCATTGGGCACAACAATTTCTTTAACAGGTATGTTGAGATTGGCAGCTCATTTCCTTCAGGAAGAATTTCTTTCAACAAAGACAACAATGACGTGAAGCTTTTTTCGCTCCATCTATTGTTAGCTTTCAGCTTATACAATCTCAACACAGTGCTAAGCTTCGTAAACTTACAACCTGTGTATAACTGTATCTCAACATCATGCATAATGTTTCTAAACATGGGAGGTGGATTAGTGTGCTCTACCCCACAACTATCCAACATCGCATCAATGATGTCTACTGGAATTGGTTCGTTCACATCTACATCATCGGAGGCAATTTCTTCTTCCACACAAGCACTACTATCGACATCTAATGATTTCAAGTTTGAAATCTCTCCATGCTAGTGTCATTCATTATAGCCTTGTACAATCATGTTGCACATGACATGACTTTTGATTTCGTTACCAGTGCTGACTTTCAAGTTGTTACCGCAATGCCTACATGGACAGTAGAACCTATCTCCAAGTTGTTTCCTATGTTCCTCGGTAAATCTAATAAACTGATCAAGATCAAAAATAAACTCTGGGGTGCAATTATTTGGAATGGACATCTGTGATCTATCCATTCTATGATCAAAGAGAAAACAAGTATATATTAGAACAAGATTATGGTCTAGGGTTAAAAGATTAGGGTTTATGGTTAAAACTTTAGGGTTTAAGGTATTATATATAATAAATGTGTACCACCTATCCCATTCTTGAACACCTAATCTCACTA
This sequence comes from Alisma plantago-aquatica, assembly GCA_963693085.1. Lineage (NCBI taxonomy): Eukaryota > Viridiplantae > Streptophyta > Magnoliopsida > Alismatales > Alismataceae > Alisma > Alisma plantago-aquatica. Next base: position 1,846,984,314 of record OY856409.1, read on the forward strand.
ATAAGTGTATAATGTGTATTGGGTTTTCAAGAAAATTTCGGTAGCATTTCCCCGTTGTTCTCCAAGTACAAATGTACTTAGAGAACAAATGGGGAAATGCTACCAAAATTTTCCTGAAAACCAAATACACATTATACACTTACATCCTAAGTGAGATTAGGTGTTCAAGAATAGTCCCAAACTGTGGACTATCCAAGATTTACTCCTAATGAGTAAATCTTGGATGGGTTTCTAGGCCAACAAATACATGTGTTGTCATTCTTATATATAATAAATGTGTACCACCTATCCCATTCTTGAACACCTAATCTCACTAGTAAGTGTATAATGTGTATTTGGTTTTCAAGAAAATTTTGGCAGCATTTCCCCACTATTCTCCAAGTACATATGTACTTAGAGAACAAACGAGGAAGTGCTATCGAAATTTTCTTGAAAACTAAATACACATTATACACTTACATCCTAAGTGAGATTATGTGTTCAAGAACAGTCCCAAAGTGAGGACTATCCAAGATTTACTCCTAATGAGTAAATCATGGATGGGTTTTTAGGCCAACAAATACATGCATGTTGTCATTCTTATACCTACAATCCTAGTTTCATCATCCATATCCTAGTTCTTTAAGTTAGGGTGATTATTGATGTCTTTAGAAGCATGATTGGCAATCTAGGGCAAAGTTTCATCATTTACATTCCAAGCATGTCACGTGAGTGCATTAGAGTTCATCATTAAACAAGAAGGGTGATTAGGATTCTCAATATACTGAACAAGGAAACAAGTTAATTACCAGTTTCATAGTTAGGATGGTAGAGATACCCTAAGATCTAGATCTAATAGTTCATAATGAGCCTGTGATAAAGTTACATCACTAGATATGATTATATAATTTCAAAATCAGTTAACAAATAAATTCAAATGACTAGATAACTAAATAAAAAATAGTAAACAAAAAAATACAAATAAGTAGATGAATAAATATAAATCTATTGATAAGCTAATATAAATCAGTAGATGATCAATTAATTCCTAAATCAATACATAAATAAATACAAACAGTAGATGAATACATACAGATAAATTGAAACATAAAGTAAAATCAGTTGATAAATAAAGTTAATTAAGTAAATGATTAAATCATAATAAAATCAGTACATAAATAAACACAAATCAGTAAATAACTTAATAAAAAATAAAAACAATACCCAACAGCAGCCTAGGCGTGCCTTGGCGCCACCCAAGCATCCTCCCAGGCCGCCCAGAGGCCTAACTAGGATGGGCACCTGGCTTGGGACCCTAGGTGAACGTCTGGGATGCCTAGGTACGCCTAGGCGCCGCCTGGGCGAGGTCTAGGTCGGCGGAGGAGGAGGAAAGGATAGAAGCAGTGGAAGAGGAAAGGGCAACAGTGGCGAAGGAGGGTATACCTTGCTTAGGTCAGTGGCGGAGGAGCAAAGGAGCGGGCGACAGTAGGCTAGCGTCAGAGGAGTGGCGGCAACGATGGACCAATGGCGGCGGAGCAACAACGGTGGAGTAGAATCACCAGAGCAGATGATATCAGGAATGAAATAGAGAAAGGGGAAGAGTTTGGCTCGCACGGGTGCTATTAAGTTAACCATAGGCGTCAGTTATTAAAATAACCGATGCTTAAAACAATAGGCATATGTTTCCATCAAAAAACTGACACCTATGTTCAATGATAGTCATCGGTTCTAACTAAAAAAACCGACATCTATCTACATATGCCGACAAAAAAAAAGTTCTCAAATTATGACCATAGTCGTCGGTTTCCGTAGAAAAACCGACACCAAAGGGAGGTGAAATTTTTTTGTGGGGAAAGTGCGTGGAAACACATCGGCATCGGTTATTGTAAGATAACCGACGATAAAAATGGGCCAAATTTCTGTCTCATGAAAAACCTTTAGTCGTCGGTTTCTTTGTTAACAACTGATGTCGTATGTTAAATTTTGGAGGTAATTTTTTTCACTAGAAAATTTGAATTTGGCGGTCTATTTTAGGCGTCGGTTTCTTATTAAGGAACCGATGCTAAATAAAAAGTGATACCCGTGTCTGGCCGCTCTTCACAGATAGATGTCAGTTTTTGTATTCAATCGATGTTGTGGGATTTAGGCGTCGGTTTCTTGTATACAACCGACACCTGTAAATGTGACGTTATAAGCCATTTGTGTAGTAGTGTTAAGTGCAAAAGACTTTAGCTCAACCTAAGAACCGTTCTTAGTTTTGCCTTTTCCCTTGGACTTTCCTTTTCATTTTTTGACCATCAACATAGAATTGGGATTGTCTTTCATTTGTCCCTCAACTATTTTCAACATGCCAAGTATCTTTTTTAATGGCTAAACAAAATTATCCATGTAGTAGTTCATGACAAATTGTTTGTATAAATTAGCATCAATTGCTAAATTGCATTTGTGTCCAACTTGACCTAAAGAAAATTTCAGTCTTGTATGACTTTTCACATACCCAATCATCTTGAGTACATAGTGGAAAACTGGATCATGTTCTACCATTTTGCACTTATATAGTGCCTTAGAGACATTATACCTCTCTTGCCTTGCTTGTTCTTGATACATGTTCATGTAATGTGTTATTGTATTAATAACATCCATGTTCTCATATTGCTTCTTAAATTCATGATTCATGGAGCAAAGCATAAGGCATTTGATGTGGATTGCATCATTTGAATGCTTCTTGTGGAATTCCTTTCTTCCCTAGGCACATTCTTAATTTCTTCATTAGGTACTGTGTCTCTAGGACATAGAGCTTTTGATCATGTGTGAGAAAAAAAAATTAGTGTCCTAAAATAGTCATTGAAATTATTCCCATTTAGTTTTTCATTTCCTAGTATGGTTTGCAATGACAAAGGGTTATTTGTATTTATCATTGATCTACATAGAAAATTAGTTACACATGTTAATAAATTGGTTTGACAATTAATTTTGATTTCAAAGATCTAATTTTGATGGAATAAATTTGGACTTTGATGTATATAAATTATTAGCCCTTGATATTAATTCAGAAGATTATAATGAGCAATCTTCTAGTGGACCAAGATGCAACATGCATTCATGGCTTAACCAACATTGATGCTCATAACTTAATTATTAAGGAGGTAATAACTACCAGGTGCAATGTATGTAATTCTTAGATAAATGGGTGTAAAATTCTTTTTCATAACCATCTTTATGCCTCTAGGTGTTTAGTCCTATTAAGATCACCTAGTTAAGTCTGACCCAAAAGCTAATACAATAGAATAGGTACCCTACTTTGGCAGACTCACATATCTATTCTCACACTTCCACGAGATAGACAGTGCACCATGATTTGGGGTGTCCACATTTTTTCGATCCCGCTTTTCATGTGTATCTCTTATTGGAAAGCATCAAAGACATAATATTTATTTTAGGGGTTTTAAACAAGGGAAAGATGGATTTTTATGTGGTTTTTACTGATACATTAGGAAATTCAAGATTATCACCTTGATTCCTATATTTTGCAGTTCAAGAATGAAAAATATGATCTTTTTGCTGCCATATTTCTAAAAGCTATGATAATTACATACATATTTCCTTAAAATGATAGTTTAGGCCCTTCTTACTACTTCTGCCATGTTTATTATTTGTGTCCTATTTTTTATCATGAATATGTGTGATCAAGATTGGAAATTATAGATTTATTGATGTATATGTTGGATGTGGATTAGAGATCTATGCTATATAATGTTTGGTTGTTCATACCTTAGCATTACGTTCTAAATATTTACCTTCTTTTTAATGAAAGGAAAGTAATTGGAATAATTAATTAGTGAAATTGATGCACTTTCCCTATGGTCATAAATCTTGTCTGGTGTTTAAAGTTTGAGAAAGAAGATTGGATATCATGATCCAATCTAAATATTGTGAGAAGGTACTTGAAGTTGAATATTTTTGAATAGACGTGAGTTATAGAGAATATATATGAGTTATTGTCCATAAGCGTGCAGAACTATCTTGTTTATATGAGTGTTGTTAGGGCCATATTTCCTGTTATATATTGTAGTTCATCCACTGTAATTATACATTGAAAATTATATGGTGTGATGTGATGTTAAAAGGAAATATTGCCTATGTGAGTCTTGACTTGAGTGTCGAAGACCGGCTTGATGGTTCTATGTAGGTTGCAGTGTGATGAATCCTTACTTTTATACTCATTATGATAGAGTTGAGATGTGATTTCACTCATACGTTTCAATTATAAGATTCCCTATGGTGGATAGGGGATCTTATAGTCATTAGGTAGTATATTGGACAGTATATCCCAAACATCTATGGTTGAATAATATAATATGTAATCAAGTTGTGTAGCTTCACTTGTATAGCACTACTTTCCTTACCACTTCCCCAATGGTATACATAAAATGATCTAATGTGCTTTGTAAATATTAATTGCACTTACCATGTACTGCCTTCACTATCCCAATATGTTTTGTATAAGTTTCTCCTAAACATAGAACCGCCTAATTTTAGCATGTATAGTATATCTTGCATACTTTCTGACTTCATAGATGCCTTTTCTCACTAGGACTTTCATCTCACTTTCATAGTTTCCATCCCTTTTAGTTACTCAACACCATACCTAGGGTTTTTCAGCAAGGAGTCTCCTTGCACAGTCAATTGTGAGTTGAAGGTCCTTAGGTGTGTCACAGAGTCATCCATTTACACTCAGGTTCTAGGCAGGATCTTTTATACAATAATGTATCTATGACTAATATTTTAGTTGTGGCCTTGTATATAAATCTTATGATGCAATTATTAAAAGTGGTACATTTTTCTTAAAAAGTTGTTTATTGGACACATATGATGAACAATGTCAAATACAAGTTGACAAATAATATATGGGCCCTTTCCATGTTTGTATATATGAATGTTGTTTGAAAATTATATATGAACATTTTAGTTCCTTCTTAGTTAAATGATGTTAGATAATTTTGATTTGTGTTTTGATTTTGTGATTTCTTATTGTGGCTTACTCAACCTCAGTCCCTACTTATGTGTTGACTCCAGGGTTGAGTGTCACTATTTCAGTATGGTACAAGCTATTGAACCAATGTGTTTAAAACTCTAACTAGATGAAATAACTATTATATATAATTTAATAGATTAAGTAAAAACATATATTGTGAGATCATGACAGTTGTAGTATAAGTTAGTTGAGAGATAGTTCAGATTCAAACAAACATGCCACGTTGTTAGGATATTTCATACAACAAGTAAACTAGAATTGGGTTATTTAACCTCTTATTTGAGTTCTGAAGACATGGGCCCACATATAGTGTACCACTGTAGATGAAATCAATATGGCAACCTAAGCTCCCACTGTAAACTCTTAGAGTAGATTGAGGACTTTGAAAATATAGATCTAGCTCTCCAATCAACAACAAGTCTTGGCGCATATAGCCTGAGTGGATATATAGGTTGGTCAATTATCTTGACTTCTCCTATAAGATATGCACTTATACATAGACTCAAGTCGAGTGGCATGCACTGTCTACATCAATGACTCCACAAGGGATGAGTCACTATGTAATAACATAAGTATTATTAATTGGGTACCAACAAAATATTTGGTTAATGTCTAGTACCTAACATGTTAATGAAATTGTCCTTGTTAATGTAAATTATGAGCATAAGTACATTCTTGATACCTCAGTCTAGATTTTAACAATTGATACTCATGTTTCCTCCTTCGTTGGAAAACCTTCATGATGCATTCTAAATTTTTTAGGGCATTTAGTTTTTGATTAATTATTTAGTTCCATTTATCTTTCAACTCATTTACTTTTCTTGTAATTGGGTTTGTATGTATTCCACCAGATTCCATCTTTATATTCTACTTGATATTCCAATCTTCTAGGATTCCATATGTGTAATGTTCTAACTAAGTAAACATGATATATTTGTATCGGTACAAAGAAGACCCGGAATATAAACTTAGAATCATAATTGGAAGGGGGCATGCAACATAAATTATGCTTTAGATATTAGTTTATGTTTTTGTAATGTCAAGGAAAACTCTAATATTAGTGCCTCCAAATTCTGTTATCTCAATTTTGTATAAAATTTACATTTAATCACTGATAGACTAGTTTTGGTCATATTCCATGGTTTTCCATCAATGATAAATCAAAGCATAAAAGATATCCAATCTAGGCATTCAAAACTAATAATAGTAAAGAAGGAAAATATCATGAGTTCACTTTATATTGATATTTTACAACAACTTTATTAGGGGGGGTTCTATTTAGTTTTCCATAATTACTCTAGCAAGATATCAATCCTGACTCATTTGGCTTAGATTTTAGAAAATGCCATGGTCCATTTATATAGACTAGTTCCAGTTTCTTCCTTTATGTCGGTTAGATTTACTAGAATGAGAAGGATATGGGGGAATATAATAGATTTCCATATAACAACTTGCAAAAATTTTGTACTAGATTTGTAGAAAATCTAACAAGAAGCAAAAGTGAACCACATCCTAAATAAAGATTACACAAGTTTGTCATTCTTCGTGTGTTCTTCATCCTTACAATTAAAATTTTCTTCAAAATCATTGCAGTTTAGTTTTAGGGTTTGGAATGTTAGAATAGGTGAAAAGGAACCTATGAACTTATATACTTTGATTTTAGGCAGGCTAGACTATATGCTCTTATGTGATTAGCTACACTTTTACTAGAGACAACCCATTAGTTGGTTCCCTGAGCTATCTTTTAATCAACTTACGACTTCTAGTGATCTAGATAAAACAAAATCCCAACATATGTACTTGTGGGCCTTCCTACAGACTCTAGTTATCTTACCAAAGATCCTTATTTGGTGGATTGATAATGAATCCATTTACTAAGTTGGTTGGACATTGTGTTGTGCTTGTGGTCCCTCAGCTAGTATCAACCTTTGATTAGTACTCTGCCAACGTTAGTTCACCTTTCTTAACTTACTCATTCAACTAAGCTTTTTATAGAAGAAAACACTCCACTTTTACTATACCACATTGTTGATAATGTCACTGACCTATGTTGTTGGCTAGCAAGTCGACTAGCCTCCCTAGTCAGAAAATAGAGGCAATCAATCTGGTTGAAACAAATGTAGGTGTTCAAATTGAATAGTTAGACGTTAAGAGTCCACCAAGGACTCTAACATATCGTTTGAAGAAGTATGTACTATATATTATACTTAATTTTGATTCTATATAATCTTCTTATATGTTTTCTTTTCTTTTCTCAAATTAGGGTTTTTAGTTCATATACATCCTTTAAAATTCAACATATACATCCAACATTTAAAATATTTTAACAAGTCTAAAATTCAGGTTAGCTCTTTTGTTTTAATATCATTTACATACATGGATTTTTGTTCTATTAGTAAAATTGCATTTTAACCATCGCAAAACCATTTTATTATTGTTTTATAAAATATGCAACTGGATAGCACATAAATCATCAAATATGATGAATTCTTAAATTGAGGTTTCTCTAACATTAAGGTTATCGTTTAAGCTAGAATGAAGTTGTAATAACCTTGTGGAGACACTTTCTAGTATTAATCCATATTGTTCTTCACGAGATCTATGTTTACCTATTGTTTACTAAGGGTTCATTTATTGACTCAAAGAATGAAATTATCCATAGGGATATGGTTAACCCCTACTAACTTTTTATTCACAAACCCTAAATGGGTTATTATCTTCCTCACATCCCACATTAGCGAGTGTTTTCATGGACTTGACTTGTGTTTCCATTATTTAAATGACAACGAGTTTTGTTTTTCTACCTACTTCACTTGTCGCTTTTCATCTAACATTTAGAGATCCTTCATTTTTCTACCTCTTCACCTTAGGTGACGTCAAGTCCTTCATTGCTAGATACTTATTGATATACTCATGTGTACAAATAGTTTCCAAGATTCTATCTTGCCTTCCTCTCCTATGTCATATTATGGACCAAATAAACATAAAGGAAAAAGAAAACAGTTTGATAGTGTTAATCTCATATGTATAGATCATTAATTTTATAGTAATGCATACATTTCCTTTTAGATTACAAATAATATGGTCTGACTTGTCATTTGTGGTGTCTACCTTCCCACAAGTGCCCTCATTGTCAAAATTTCAAAGGTTAAGATACTTATCTATGTGGTGTAAGATCTTAATATTAGTCCCTAAATAACTAATACTCACATTTTCTAGGTTGGTCCTCTATAGAATCTAAGGTAGTTCCTAATGATTTCATTGGGCCATAAGATATTTGATATTATCATCTTTTATATTTTGACATATATCTGACTCCCCTAGTTCTATAGTCGATCCTTAACTATCTGGATTTCTTTTTTACATGGTATTGTATAATTGCAATCCCCTTTTATATCAATTGATCCACTTTGATTTGGTCTACTAGTCATGTTGGTTTGTCTATGGTTATTGGCTCTGCCTTCACTAACATATGACTTTCATCTCGAATTGTGTGACATAGAACACATGTTTTTTTTCTTCTCTCATACTTCATGTTTATATAATTATCTATAAATGCCACTCTTTATATAAGATTCTTAATCCAATGGGTCTCTATCACAAGAGACTTCCTATGGGGGTTATACAGTATAGCAAAGTAAACTACACCCAATTGTGAGGATATATATTAGACTCCAACCTTTCTAGTGGTTGGAATTTCTTCAAGTTTAAGATATATGCATCTTAATTTATACTCAAGTTTTGTACTTTATTTTATTGAAAATAATGAATCAAATCAAACTAAGTTATGCACAAATATTTTAATGAAAAAGAACCCTTTAATGAACCTATGTAAATACATATAATCTCTGCATTGGTCCAATATCTCCAAGTCCATTCCTATTCTCAAGAAAATTATCACCCCTATTTATATCATCAAATACAATTTTATTGAATGGTTAATACACCTAAAAATCAAACATGCAAGGTAACATACACTAGTAAAGAAATGGGTTATAACGTCACTACCTGTAGGGTCGGTTTTTCCAAATAACTGACTTTATATGTCTAAAAAAAATACGGGCACCACTTAAGACCTCTTGGGTCAGTTTTCTTAAAAAAACCGACCTTGTAGTGTAACTCTATAGGGTTGGTTTTCCAAATAACTTACCTTATATGTCTATAAAAAATGTGGGCACCACTTAAGACCTCTTGGGTCGGTTTTCTTAAAAAAATTGACCTTGTAGTGTATCTCTATAGGGTCGGTTTTCCAAATAACTGACCTTATATGTCTATAAAAAATGCGAGTACCACTTAAGACCTCTTGGGTCACTTTTTCTTAAAATAACCGACCTTGTAGTGCATCTCTATAGGGTCGGTTTTTGTAAAATAAGCGACCTTATAGACAATTGGATTAGAAAGTCAATTACAAGTTTCTCGCGGCAAAAATTTGCTTGATTTTGGCTTCGCGCCTCGATCTATAGCGTCGGTTTTTCCTTATAACTGACCCTAAAGGGCTATTCGGTCGACAAATTCGTCGACCGAATAAGAGCTAGATTTCACGTATAAAAGTACCTTTAGGGTCGGTTTTTTCCTTATAACCGACCCTAAAGTCCTCTTTGGTTCAACACCTCTAAGGTCGGTTTTTCCTTTAAAACCAACCCTAAAGGGAAACTTAGTCGACAAATTCGTCGACCGCTATCAATTCTGGATCCAGTTTAGTTCACGCATGTATAAGCACCTCTAGCGCCGGATTTGTACTTTTAACCGACCCTAGAGCTTTTCTCGGTCGACAAATTCGTCGACCGAGAAACAGCCAGATTTCCTTCGTATAAGTACCTTTAGGGTCGGTTTTTTCCTTATAACCGACCCTAAAGTCCTCCTCGGTCGACAATATTGTCGACCGAGACGAATTTTGGTTCCAATTTAGTTTACGCTTGTGAAAAACTAAACTGGATCCTAAGTTTATCTCGGTCGACAATATTGTCGACCGAGGAAGACTTTAGGGTCGGTTATAAGGAAAAAACTGACCCTAGAGGTGCTTATACGAAGAAAATCTTGCTCCTTCTCGGTCGACGAATTTTTCGACCGAGATGGAGCCAGATTCGTTCGTATAAGCTCCTGTAGCGTCGGTGTTTCTTTATAACCGACCCTATATTCTGACCTTATATTCTCGATCGACGAATTGTTCGACCGAGACAACATTGGTCGACAAAATGTTTGACCGAGGCCAACCCTGTGAAACTCCATTTGCGTGAATTAAAAAGGCAATATTCTGATTAAAATATAAATTTAATGACTTCAAAAAATTTTAAAAATCGTAACGGCTAGTTTTCGATCGACCGTTGGCCGACCGGGAGGAGCGTCTAGAGAAACAACCGTTGCGGGCGTCGGTCAACAAATTTTTGACCGAAATGGGCTCTGTTTTGCTATAAATAGCACCCAAAATGATCCATTTCTTCACACCTTCACATTCTCACTTCTCTAGCTCCTCTCTAGTATATTCTTGTGAAAATCTTTAGCTTCTCTACATCCAAGTCTTGCTTGCTAGTTCTCCATTTCAAAGCAACGAGATGGCTTCCTCATCAACGCGTGGAAAGAAGCAAGTTGCAGCCAGGAAAGGAAGGACAGTCTCTCCAGTGCTTCCGATCATCAACGACATCCCCTTCAACGATGCAGCTGCAGGTGACTACTACCTCAGGATCTCCTCAAGAACTCCTCTTCGACAACGGCCAGTCGACGTCATGGACTTCCACAACATTGTCGATTTGGAGGAACTCTTTGAGGTGCAACATTTGACTGATTTTATGATCCCCTCCTTCCATCCCTACTCCTCCAAAGTAGTTAATGAATTCTATGCCAATTTAACCCCACATCCTGACCATGATTCCTTCTCCTCTATGGTTGGTGGGTATGGATTCCATTTTACTGAGGAGGGTATTCTTGATATGCTTGACATAGACATAGAAGAATATAAATATTTTCTTGATCTCACCATAGGAAATCCACTCAACAAACTATCCCAAGATGACACTACAACTAGCCTTAGTGATGTCAAAAGAGCCATCTTTCAATCAAATACGACTTGCCATGAAGATAGGGGCACCTATTATGCCATAAATTTAAAACCTGAAGCTAGGATCATAAATATCATTGTTTCCACCAATATCCATCCTAGAGCAAACAAATCTGAAGTACCCACCTTTTGTATGTACCTTATCTATGCCATTCTCAAAGGTATTCCCATAAACTTTATTCGTATCATCCTTAAGAATATGCTTGAGTTTTTTGGCAATCCACCTTATGCTGACTTTGTATGCCAAATCACTCAACATTTTCTTAAGAAGAATATTGAGGACGACTTAGGTTACACATGGGATAGAAAACCCCAAAAGATAAGTAAAACTACGGTGGAAAAGATAGGAATCGACTTTGGCCACAAAAGGGCTAGGACTGAAGGGGAGACATCCACCCAAGACATACCTCCACCACCTCCTCCTACCAACCTACCCCAGGATCCTATTACAAACACCTTGACATACATTATTGGATCCCAATATCACCTAAGTAGGCAATTGGATTATAATCACCATGCCATGACTTATTTAAACCAAAGGATGCGAACTCTCTCTCCTAACCAACATGATGAATATCCCTATTCCCTTAATTTTAGCATGATAAATCCATACAATCCTTCCTACAACTACTATCAAATTCCACCTCCACCATCTCCTGATCTCACACATACTCAGTTTTCCCTAAGTCAACTTCAAGACATTGCTGCCCACTTTCGCTTTGATCGTGTTCCCACCTTCTTGGAGGCTTATTCCTTAACCAAGACAGGTGCCTTGGAGTGGCAGACACTGGTCAAATATTATGGAGCTAAGCCCTTTCTTGGAAAATACCCAGACATTGATGTAATCCTTCGGTCTTTTCAGTGAGATTATGAGATATCTTTGTAATGATTGTAATGGATATCTTTTTATAAAGCAAGTATGTCATGCTTCTTCTTATAAAGTGTATGGGCATTAAATTGTTATGAATAAAAGTGTTTTCCATGGCTTCATTTGGACATATACATGTTATATAAGAATATTGTTATTTCAAATGATTGAAAAATAAATTATGGCTAAATTTGACAAAGCATCAATTGGTTTTAAAATTAAATACCTCTTTAAGGGGGAGCATATCATAAAATTAAGGGGGAGAACTAAAGAGTCATACAAAATTATTATATTGGATATCATGTAAAATCTTGTACAAGTACTTAGATATCATGTAAATCAAGTGTTAGATCTTATCTAGCCATTTACAACACTTAGATAAGTCATCGCCTACAATAGTGTCACAACCGCACACTCATACACACACTTGGTACTTAATTTAAAACATTGAAACAGGGTTAATCTCGGTCGAAAATATTGTCGACCGAGACACTCTCGGTCGACAATATTGTCGACCGAGACACTCTCGGTCGACAATATTGTTGACCGAGCAGGACTTAGGATCTAGTTTATGTATAAGCACCTCTAGGGTCGGTTATAAGCACCTCTAAGGCACCTCGGTCAACAAATTCGTCGACCGAATAAGAGCCAAATTTAACGTGTATAAGCACCTCTAGGGTCGGTTTTTCACTTATAACCAACCCTTAAGGGCTCCTCGGTCGACAAATTCGTCGACTGAATAAGAGCCAGATTTCACATGTATAAGCACCTCTAGGGTCGGTTTTTTCCTTATAACCGATCCTAGAGCTCTTCTCGGTCAATGCATTTGTTGACCGATAAGCTCTCGGTCGACAAATTGTCGACCGAGAAGGAGCCCGATTTCATGTGTATAAGCACCTCTAGGGTCTGTTTTTCCTTATAATCGACCCTAAAGGGCTCCTCAGTCGACAATATTGTCGACCGACAGAAATTTTGGATCGAGTTTAGTACTTTTCAAAACGTTATAAAGCATTGGGATCTCAATCTTTTGTCTCATTGTTAAGAATTCACATCCCTCAATACCACCATCATCACATTTGCTGGATCTGGGTATTCAAACCCTTAGTTCATCACTAAACATGGTTATCAGTTATCAGGTAACTATTACCTTCAGGTCATCTGACCAAGGTATTAAGGATATTTGTTACACAAGCATCTCAATTTCATATCAACCATATCAATTTCATATCAACATCATGCAATACAAAAATAACATCACTATTCCCCCATTAGGGTTAGAGTTTCCCATCTTTATCAATTAGGGTTTCACATCATCATCCCATATTAAAATTTCACATAAAATTATCCCATATTAGGGTTTTTACACAACATCACCCTATATTAGGGTTTCACATAACATTCCCATATTAGGGTTTCACATAACATCATCCCATATTAGGGTTTCACATAACATTATCCCATATTAGGGTTTCATACGACATCACCATATATTAGGGTTTCACAAAACATCATTATTAGGGTTGTGTAAGCACCTTAGAGCTCCCTCGGTCGACGAATTTGTCGACCGAGAAAGAGTCAAATTTTACGTGTATAAGCACCTCTAGGGTCGGTTTTTTCTTTATAACCGATCCTAAAATGCTCCTCGGTCGACAATTATTGTCGACCGACATGAATTTTCGATCCAGTTTAGTTCACGCATCCTCGGTCGACCGACAACCATTCGTTCGACAAATTCGTCGACCTAGAAGGAGCCAGATTTCACCTCTGGCTCCTTCTCAGTCGATGAATTTGTCGACCAATAGATATCGGTCGACAAATTCATCGACCGAAAGGAGCCAGATTTTCTTCTTAGAAGCACCTCTATGGTCGGTTTTTTCTTTATAACTGACCCTAAAGTCCTCTTCGGTCGACAATATTGTCGACCGAGATAAACTTAGGATCCAGTTTAGTTTTTCACACATGTATAAGCACTTGTAGGGTCGGTTATAAGGAAAAAACCGACCCTAGAGGTGCTTATACGAAGGAAATCTTGCTCCTTCTCGATCGACGAATTTGTCGACCGATAATCGCTCGGTCGACAAATCGTCGACCGAATGGGGCCAGATTTCCTTCGTATAAGAACTTGTAGCGTCAGTTTTGTCCTTATAACCGACCCTAGAGGTCTTTTCGGTCGACAAATTCGTCGATCGAGAATGTGTTTGAGTTCTTGTAGCGTCGGTTTTTTCCTTATAACCGACCCTAGAGGTCTTTTCGGTCGACACATTTGTCGACCGAGAATGTGTTTGAGTGTTTTTAAACAACCCGACATGGGCACCGTTTATCTTTAGCGTCGGTTTTTTGGTGTTAACCGACGCTACAGGTCTTTCTCTTCGTGAAAAAGCCAAAACTTTAGTCTTTCTTCCTCCCACGAAACCCTTTTCTCTATTCTATTCTCTCTCCCGCGGTGCCGCGAACCCTTGCTTTTTCCTGTGTCATTCTGCCGCGAATGCCTTGCCTTCTCTCCGTGAAGTTGTTGCCGTGAAGCCCGTGCCACCTCTCCACGCCGCCAAGAGGATCGTGGTGTCCGTACGTGAAGACGTGGCCACCTCTCCGCGCTGCCAAAGTTTTGCCTCCTCTCTGCGAAAAGAGCTCATCGTCGCCGCCTCTCCACTCTTCCACGAAGGTCGCCGCCTCTCCGTGAAGGTCGTCTCATCCTCCACGAAGGTCGCTGCCAGTTCCAAGTAAGTTCGCCGCTTCCTTCGTTCCTTCGTTCCCACCTTCCTTCATTCCCGCCCGCCGCCATTATTGCGTCCAGGTCCATCTCGGATGACAATTAGTCGACCGAGAGCCCACCGGCGCGCAGCGTCCAGGTCCTCTCTCGGTCGATGAATTCTTCGACTGAGAGTGGACCTGGATGCTGCGCGCAGGTGGGCTCTCGGTCGACTAATTGTTGACCGAGAGTGGACCTGCTCCTTATTTAAGTTGGAGCTATAAATGTTTTAATCATATTTGTTGTAATGTTCACAAATAGTTCTGAATATTATAATGATTTCAATCTTTGGACTGTTGGAAACGGCCTTACTTTGCTAATATGTACAAGTATTTTCCATTTTATATGATTTGATAACCCAATAATCAAAACATGTCTTTTTTCATATGTAATCATTATATAAATTTTAGAAATTAATACTAGATTAGACATGTGTACTTCTAGATTGACACTTTAGGGTTGCTGCATGATGTTTAACTTAATATATAAATATAAAAATAATGCATTTATATATTAGCTTAGAAACTCGTTCAAAATTTACTCATTAGGAGTAAACTTTGGATAATCCCCGGTTTGGGACTGTTTTTGGATATTTTAATCTCACTTAGGATGTACCTGTATAATGTATGTTTAGTTTTGTAGATTATTTCAGTAGGATTTCTTCATTTGTTCTCTGGGTACATATGTGAGTGGTTATTTGCCATTTACATCGGTGTACTTGGAGAACTTAGGGGAAATGCTGCTGAAATTTTCTTCAAAACTAAACATACATTATATAGTTACTAGTGATTAAATATTCAAAAATGGGATAGGTGGTACACTTTAGTATATAAGTAATTAACTTCCTATCAATAAAAACTTACAGATTATTATAGTATCAATATTAAACTATTAGTTTTATAATTAATTTTAATGTGATATAGAAAATGGATCGAAGTTGGATGTCTATCAAGAACCGTTGCAGTCCAGAGTTTGCCAAAGGTCTTGATGAATTTATCAGATTTGCTGAGGAACATAGGAAACTACCTACATATAGGCTATATTGTCCATGTAGAAATTGTTGCAACAATTTGAAAGTTGATACTGGTGAGGAAATTAAGAATCATGTCATATGCAATGGGATCATACAAGGTTATAATGAATGGTATTGGCATGGAGAGAAATTGAATTATGGATCAGAAAATTTCGATACTAATAGTTGTGGCATAGAAGATATAGATAATGATGATAATGTTAATGATGAACCGATTCAAGATGACCAGATTCAGGATGATATGGTTGATGAGATGCTACGTAGTTGTCGGGACAATGTCATTGATCCACCTTCTTTATTTGCAAACATTGTCCATGATGCTGAAAAACCATTATATAAGGGTTGTACCAAGTTCACGAGGTTGAGTGTTGTGATGCGATTATATACTCTTAAAGCTCAAAATCGGTGGAGCGATAAGAGTTTCACTTCATTGTTGTCTTTGTTAAAGGAAATTCTTCCTGAAGGCAACGAGCTTCCAATTTCAACATATCAAGCAAAGAAAATAATGTGCCCAATGGGAATGGAGGCTAAGAAGATTCATGCATGTCCAAATGATTATGTGTTATTTCAGAAGGACTATAGTAATTTGATAAATTGTCCAAAATGTGGTGCGTCAAGGTATAAGACTACAAATTCAGCTAAGGCTAAAAATGGCTCTCCTGCCAAGGTGATGTGGTATCTACCAATAATACCACGATTTCAACGCTTATTTGCTAGTACAGAAGATGCGCAAAATTTGTCTTGGCATGGGGAGTTAAAGGTCAATGATGATGGCATCCTACGACATGCATCTGATTCACCACAATGGAAGAAAATTGATTTATTATACCCTCAATTTGGTAAAGAACCAAGAAACCTAAGACTTGGACTCTGTATAGATGGAATGAATCCCTATGGTACATTAAGCAGCCAACATAGCACGTGGCCTGTTATGATTGTTATATACAATCTTCCTCCTTTGTTGTGTATGAAAAATAAGTATGTGATGTTGTCAATATTGATATCAGGGCCGAAGCAACCTGGAAATGATATTGATGTTTACCTTCAACCTCTAATTGATGACCTAATGAAACTATGGGAAGAAGGTATTGTGACATATGATGCTTCACGTAAAGAGATCTTTAGTTTGTGTGCTATGTTATTTTGCACGATTAATGACTTTCCAGCTTATGGAAATTTGTCTGGATATAGCATAAAAGGATACAAAGCATGTCCTGTTTGTGAGGAAAATATTGATTCAATCAGACTGAAACATGGTGGTAAAATCGTATATCTTGGTCATCGGAGATTTCTCCCACCAGTACATCCTTATCGAAGGCAACGCAAAACCTTTAATGGGTCAACTGAGGAACGAAGTGCTCCTAAACCTATACCAGGAAATGTTGTATATGATAGGGTGAAACATATTGTTAATGAATTTGGAAAGAGTTCAAGTAGTCATACACTCGCATGTGACAAATCTCTATATAAGAAGAGGTCAATATTCTGGGATCTTCCTTATTGGAGATCTTTGGCAATCAGACACTGCATTGACGTCATGCATTTTGAAAAATATATTTGTGATAGCATCATCGGTACACTATTGAACATACAAGGAAAGACTAAAGATGGCATCAAATCTAGAAAAGATTTAGAATTAATGGGTATTAGAAAAGAATTATCAGTGGAGATCAGGGATTTCCGCACATATTTGCCACCGGCTTGTTACACTTTGTCAAAGAAAGAGAAAAAGACTTTCTGTGAGTGCTTGTATAATATTAAGGTTCCACAAGGATAGTCTTCTAATATTCGTAGATTGGTATCAATGAAGGATCTGAAACTGATAGGTCTCAAATCTCACGATTGTCACACCTTAATGTAACAAATTTTACCTGTGGCTATTCGATCTATACTGCCGAAGCATGTAAGGTTTGCAATCACAAGACTCTGTTTCTTCTTCAATGAAATATGCAACAAAGTGATACATCCTGATACTCTCAATAAATTATAGAAAGATGTAATTGTTACCATGTGTCAGCTTGAAATGTACTTTCCTCCTTCATTTTTTGATATCATGGTTCAACTTGTAGTACATATTACAAGGGAGGAGAAGATGTTGGGTCCAATTTTCTTACACTGGATGTATCCATTTGAACGCTACATTAGTGTTTTTAAAGGTGATGTTCGGAATCGTTATCGTCCTGAAGGGAGTATTGTTGAGGGTTACGTGGCTAGGGAGGTGATGGACTTTTGTAATGATTTTTTGAATTGCAATAAAACTTGTAGCGATCAAAAAAATTCTCATCACACTGGATCTTATTGTGGAAAAGGAACTCTGGGAGGACGAGTGAAAGGAATCAGTCGTGAGTTGTGGGAACAAGCGCATTTGTATATTTTACATAACATCGATGAAGTTAGTAGCTACATCACAGAACACAATGATCTTATCAATAGAAATCATCCGCGATCCAGTTCAATGTGGCTTGCAAGAGAGCATAATCGAACATTTATTAGGTGGTTTGAAGAGAAAGTATTTAATCAACTATCTGAATCACCAAATAATGTTGCTGAGAACATAAAATGGCTCGCCTTTAAGCCAAAAATGGATGTCATGTCATATGAAGGTTATGACATTAACAGATTTTCATACTACACAAAGCGTCAAGATGAAAGTAGTGTAGTTCAAAATAGTGGGGTCACTGTTAAAGCTTGTTCATTGTATTTTGCTAGTGCCAAAGATAAAAGACCACGCGAAGTTGAGATGTCATATTACGGCGTCATTGAGGACATATGGGAAATGGACTATACAAATTTTCGAGTTCTTATATTTAGGTGTAATTGGGTTGACAACAACAAAGGAGTTTTAGTGTATGAGTTGGGTTTCAAATTGGTGGATTTTGAAAATATCGGTTTCAAAGATGAGCCATTCATCATGGCAGACCAAGCAAAACAAGTATTCTATATTGATGACCCGGAAAATAAAAATTGGTCTATCGTTCTTAATGGAAAAAGACAGTTTACTGTAGATCCTATAAATGAAGAAGAATACTACGAAAAGTATGATGATTCCAGTCCATTCTCAGTTGGTTTGCCAAGTGTAAATGTTGAAGATAACACCGATGAATATTATAAAAGTCAAGACCATGCTGAAGGAATTTTCCTTGACTAACAACTCAACTAATACTAAAGGCATGTATTCTTTGAATTATTTATTTTATTATCATGTATACCTTATCACTTGTGCTTTTATTATCACTTATTTTTTTTATCATGTATACTTGTAGGTTCTAAAATGGCGAGTGAAGATGAACATTCTGAGCATGAGCACCATGAGGATGGCAGTGGTGATGCTAAGAAAAGTAGAGGTCCTACATTGATGCGTAGGCTGCAGGAGCTCAGGGCTAAAGGGGATAAATTGCCAGTCCAGTTTGATATCACAGGAGCACCTGTTGGGGAACATGCTAGTACTTTCAAGCATTACGTAAAGGCGACTGCGTGCAGTAAGGTGGCAATAGATATAGAAAATTGGCATGATATTCCTAATGCCAAAAAAGACCTCTTATGGAAAGATATATCTGTGAGTGGAAGTGATATTATTTTAATATGTTTTTTATCTATTGATTCTAGTTTAGTTTACTTGGAATTAATTCCTTTTCAAAACAACATTATTAATTGCTTCTTTTGTATGTATAGGGTGTTTTTCATCTAAATGAAAAAAGATCACAAGAAAAAAGTGCTACAACGTTGTGGTGTACGATGGAGGGGTTTTAAGACATATATTGTAAGGGAATTTATAAATAATCCTAAACAAAAGAAGAAAGCTACAGATGTATATATTTTTATAGATCCTGAGGTGTGGGAAAGATTTGTTGCAGCTAGGAGATCGGAAGAGTTTGAGGTAATAAATATTGTGATGTATTGTATGAATATTCAATTTTATACAATTAAGGAGGTGAATCTTTTTATACATGTTTACCAAGTCTAAATTGCAATACCTCATTTTAAATGATCAGGCTATTCACCAGGCTCAAAAGGAAAGACGGGCTAAAAATGTGCATGACCATCGCTTGGGGCCTGGTGGTTATGCCTTCCGCCGCCAACTACAAGAGAAGCAATCATCTTCTGGAGAAGAATCTAGTACAACTCAAGTTGAGCGACCACCCCGACACTAGACATGGATTGATGCTAGAAAGAATTGAGCTGGTGAAATTGTCAACCCTGCAACTAAGGAGGTGGCACAAAAGATGGTAGGTTTATCCCAACTAAGTAAAGAGTAACTCCCACAAACTTAGATTTATTTATATCTAATTGATATTGTGATTTAATATTTTTATTAACTATGAATAGATTGATCTCCACGAGCAAAGGAAGGTAGGAAAGTTCATCCCAACTGGCTACATGGATGAACTAGCAGTTGCTCTTGGTATGAAGGAGCATCCTGGCCGTGTTAGGGGATTAGGAGATGGCATAGGATTCAAGTCTTATTTTGGCCCTTCGCAATCTAAAAAAGGTCGTACAGGAGGTCTTACACAAGAGGATGTTGAAGCATTAGTAGCGCGGAAAGTAAAAGAAATAATGTCTTCATTTCAGCCTACTCAACCTTCTCAACCTATTCATACTGCGCGTCTCTCAAGTGATGAGGCATAAGCCCATTCTCTAGTTGTAGAAGGTCATGGGAGCACTCCCGATGACCCACCACAACAATCTGCAGTAAGTTTTTGTTCTATATGTTGTGTTATTAGTATGATAAATATATGATAATATATATAGTTGTAACATGTATTTGTTCTACTGTTTCTTATATAACTTATATTATTTCAATCTAGGTTGGTATGAACTGTAAACTTGCAGTGGAGGTTCTAGAATATAATGTTGTCACAGCGGGCAAGGTGTACAATCTTGGTGGTACATTACATTGCCAATAAATTACTGATGACATTTGTCGTGTGTCCATCCATCTTGTGTATGAAGGAATGGGGGACAAACCACTACCCATACCTAATCATGAATATAGTACAGTTGAAGAAGTTGAGGGTGCTATGGTGGGTTGGCCTAGACACTTGGTTATCAATGACAATGTATACCTTATTTCTACCATATTTTTCATAGTTGACTGCATATATGAACTCATGTAATATAAGTATGTAATTTAATTAACAGGTTTGTAAACCAAAAAGTAAAACTTCTACTAGTCGTCCTCCTATGCCCAAGCTATCTTTCATTCCCGAAACTACATTCGACGAATTGGGAAGCAAATCTAAATGTTTGTATCGATACTTAGCCAACCAAAGACCGGGATCACATATGTTGGTCAATTTAACACAAGATGCAGCTGGGAGGGACTTTCAGAATTTTATTTTTCTTGATGATATTATAGAGTTGTTCTGGTATGATTGGTTGAACACTTCAATAATAGAAGTATGGATAAGGTAAGGATCTATCAATATATATAGAAAATTCCAATACACATTTTTAGCTTATTTCTACATATGAAAATAATTTCAAATGTTTAATAGCCATTTATATACTGAGGCCACAAACTTTGATATAAAGAATGTTGGATTCTTAGTTCCTTCGGTCACTAGTCAGGTGGAGACACATATTGAGGATGTGAATGAGTACTTCTCTGATGCATTCAAATATTTTGCTAGTGAGGGGAAGGAAATTATCCTAATTCCTTTTAACGTCCAGTAAGTATTATTATTCAATATAATTTTAATAATAAATAAAATTATTTATTTTAATGTTTGTTTTATTCTTACTCAGAGCTAGACATTGAGAATTAGTGGTGATTGCCCCAAAATTGATGACTCTTTATTATCTTGACCCAATGGGTAAAACAACAAGAAGTCACAAACTGAAATTTCCAGCTATGGAGTAAGCATAAATTTAATCAATACTTCAACATGATATTTCTATTTAGAATTTCTATTTTATCAACTATCGTTTAATTTGATAGGGGTATAAAGGCTTTTTGTGAAGCTGGAGGACAAATACCCACAAAATTAAAGACATTGACTTTGAAAAATTTCAAGGTAGCTACTTTGACAACTGCTTACTCTTATATGTATTAATTTTTAACTGTAATGTCAACTCTTATACTCTTATCTCAATTGTTGTTTATAGTAGTTTACGAACATAAGTATAATTTGTTATTTGTAGTGTCCTATGCAAAATAATGACTGGGCTTGTAGCTACTATGTAATGAAATATATGCAAGCTATTGTCAAACAAGCATCACGTGACATTCAGATTATAAGTCAGGTAATAAAGAATAACATCATAAATTTACAAGTGATTGTAGTCATTTTATACAATATTAGAATGTGCATTTTCTGTTACAGATCTTTACAACCCAGCCTTACACACATGTAGACTTGGATGAATTCCGAGAAGAGTGGTCAGAGTCTTTTATAAATGAAGTCGATATAGCATTGGATTAAATATGTCGGCTCCATTTATGTATGTGGTTTGAGTACTCTTTCATATTTACTTTTGTATCTGTCATCTCAGACTTGCACTCTATCATTTTGTAAATTATGATGTGATTATGAATCATTTTTGTAATGAATGTGTGGTTTTGAATGGTGACGGTTGAGCATCAATGCTTCCCTCTCCCAGAATATATGAATCTTCTTGTTCTTCTGTTCTATTTCAATTTCTGCAGAAATTTAAAAAAAATCGTAACTTCTAGCGTCGGTTTTTTAAATAACTGACCCTAAAGATTGAATTCAGTGTACCCTCTTCGGTCGAGAAAATTTTCGACCGAAATATAACTTCTAGCGCCGGTTTTTGTACAAAACCGACTCTAAATGTCCTTTATAAAGGTCGGTTATTTACAAAAACCGACCTTAAAGATTGAATAAACATTTTCAGTGTACCCCTCGGTCGACAATTTTCGGTCGACAATTTTCTCGACCGAGTGTTACACTGAAATATTTATTCAATCTTTAGGGTCGGTTATTTCAAAAAAACCGACCTTGTAAACTCTCTCGGTCGAGAAAATTGTCGACCGAAAAACTTTCGGTCGATAATTTTCTCGACCGAGACCGTTTACAGGGTCGATTTTTTTCGAATAACCGACCTTACACACTCCTTTTTTCTCGCCTAGGTCAGAATTGTTACAACATTTTGCGTCGGTGTTTACTCTGTAAGGTCGGTTTTATTTGGTTAAATAAACCGACGCTATAGAGCAAATTCTATAGTGACGGCCACTTAGGCGTCGGTTTAAAAGTGACGTTGCAGGCTTAAAAAAAACGACGCTACATACCATTCCTGTACTAGTGATATCAAGTTGACTTCTTAAGACAGAACATGTTATCTCTTTGTTGCAACCTCTACCTTTTGTACAACTAGATATGATTCACTTATCTAGATGAAAGTGTATGCATGGCATTCTTGTGGCCTATACTTGCTTCATCACCATCCGTATAGACTTTGTTACTGGAAATTGTTTCTTAGTAAAAAGTACAAATCCTTGTATTCAAATTAGAGTCTACCCCAATCCACACATCATTTAAATGATCATAGTCCTAATTAGAGTCAAGATTTTGCCATTGGTTCCAAAGGAAGACAAGATCATCTTCCGAGTCAATCTAGCGAGGAGAGGCTTACATGGGTCTTGTTACAACCACGGAAGCTGAAAGCAGGGGCTGGGTTTTGTTACAGCGACGGAAGAGAAGCAAAACAAAAAGAAACAGCAATATCAATTTTGTGTGTGTGTGTGTGTGTGTTTTGATTGGGGGGGGGGCAAGCAGATGCGTCATGATCCCGCCTCATCCACATCAACGTCGTAAATATTTTGCCCGCCGCTTGCACGGTCGTGTCGCGGTTGCGGCGGTAGTGAGTGTAAAGAAAGATTTTGCTATATCGTGGGGGTGTTTTTTGTGGAACCGATCAACATCATCCGGTGGTTGTCTCTGCTAGCTAAGCTAACCCGTATAGGATATATTAGCCCCACGCGTGGTGTTCCCGTATCCGCAAAGTCCTCCGAGTCCGACCAAAACCAGCCCCGACGACGATGAGAACGCTGACGACCGATGGGCACGACGCCGGTTCGCGGATTGAGCGTGATGGGACTGAGTCTGAGAGAGACAGAAGGTGAGCGCGGCGCATCCATGTGCACCTAACATGGGTGGGGTTTACGGTTCGTTGCAGTTGCTTTCCTTCTTTCTTTCTTTTCCTAAATCTACCCTTGGTTTTATCCCGCACAAACAAAACCCTAGCTAATATTCGCTTCCAACCTTCGGACCCTCTCTCTCTCTCTCCATGAAACCGTGGTTTGAATACCTTATCCGGATTTTTTTTTTAATTGACGTGTATAAGATTATATATCACATATCATAATATCAATAAAAATGATAAGCTGAACTGCGCATGCTTGATGGCCCCAGAAGTTGAGCCCATACGTCCGCGGTTAGTACCATATGCAGCCCACTGCACAGAGGGCAGGCACACCATACACTGCATATATGCATCATCATCACCTGCTCACACACCCACGCATGCCCAAGTTGCCATGTTTGTTGCAGAAAGCAGCGGCATAAGATTTAATTGCCCTATCCCCAACTTGTGTTATATTATGCATCGAGCATTTATAGCGGCATCGTTGTATTGTTGTAATTAGTTGACATTATTATTGCTTAATCATTTGTCAGTGAATATGGCAGCTGAGCATGTGTTTCCTCTTATATATATATATATATATATATATATATATATATATATATATATATATATATATATATATATATATATATATATATATATATGCCACCTGTGTATGTTTTTTAACTCCACAATATCAAGTTCAATCATGTGTTTGCGACCATGTCACGGTTATGAGTGAGCAGCTTGATCAAGCTGACCATGCTTAATCATTTGTCAGTGATTATAGCAGTTGAGCATCTGTTCCCTCTTATGTATATATATCACCTTTATATGTTTTTATAACTCCACAATATCAAGTTTAATCATGTAATGAAATCATACAGGGACACTCATGTTGTGATCTCCTGCACTTACAGTACTCCGCATGGCACACTGTTCTTCAAACTCGGTAGCATCTAATCTGTTATTCTCACACCAAAGCTTCATTGTAGCTTCTAACAAGTCGGGCTGGTTGTCAACAACGCCCGCCGGCCACAGTTGTAATCAATTAAACATAACAACGCCACATGTTTTGGATGATGCGTCCACACGGCCAAAGCAACGCAGAACTAGTATCTCATCGAGAAACACGCACGTCGGCTACCATGACGGTTCGTCGTTGATTAATAAAAACAACTGCAAAAAAGAAAGAAAGAAAAACAGTTCCCGGAGTCTGTACTGTACCCACGGCGAGAATCACGGCCAATCTCGCCGACATGGCCTCTTCTGCAACCAAAATTTCAAAGCTCGCGGCCATGTTACTTGGCAGTGTTTTCAAATCAAGTTTGGTGGTTACGTTTTTCGCCATGAAAGGTCCATCTTATCTACCATCCCAGTAGAGGCAGCAGCAACTACTTAGCAACATGACAATTAGTTAGTTCCTCGTCTCGTCGTCGGTCGAATGCAACCAACGTATTTAGCGACGTCGGTTGGTCGTGGTGCCCACATTAGAGATTCGCCCTTTTTGGACTCGTTGGAGTAATAATAACAACGACGGGAGTCGCGAAGGATTTGGTTGACGTTTGTGGCAGACGTTTATATGACTCCCAACAAACGAACCCGTTTCCTTCTTAGGTGCCCACTTTTGTGTATTCTCTTTATCACCAAACTTCGTGCTTAATTATATAAGCTACCATGGTTAAGAACCAGATCGGTGCATAAAGACATCACCATCAACGCAAATGCCATACCGCAAGTTCACAACTACTAACCGGTTAAAGAATTTCTATAGTCAACGGAAATAATTTACAAGATAAATTCGGTGTTCTGATATTACCAAATCATCAAATTGAAGTAAAATCAAAGGTTTCGCACCCCAACCAACAATACTTTCGTCTTTTCACATCAAAAGAATGGTTATGCTTCATCGAACAGTCTATGTCCATCCTTATCGGACATTACATGTGAAAAACAACACGCAAATCTATTACTAGAAAATTACACAGAAAAAATTCAATCTTCATTCGATCATCATATCCCATCACTAAACAATGAATGCATCATGCATGTTATTGTGTGGGCTCTACACACTTGATTGTTCGAGTCATCAATCATATTGGGAGGTTGAAAAGTAGGTTCGAGGAGTAGGTCGTTCATAACATCAACTTCCGTGAACATTGAATACTTCCTTTTTCAAGAAATCAACCCAGTTTTGCACGCAACACTCATAATTCTACTCATATTGATGCACAATGGTCAAATTTTCTTTCTGATAAAATTCCCTTTGAAATCATAGAAAATCTACATCAAATGATCAATCTCGATGGACATAGAATCTCGATGAGTAAAAATGGTCGATCACAACCCATCAAGCTATTACAACAAGGAAAATCAATCGAAATTTAGGTTGATCAAAAGCAACCCAATCGAGCTTCAAGCAGATTTTCCCAAGCTCGATCAATACCAGCAGTCGACTTCTCCTACCAAAGTACTTCTATCAAGCTAGGAAGTTGGTAGTTGCAACATTAAGTAAACGATTGAAAGCTCGATTGACCAATAGAACCAAGAATATAGGTTCTGTGATGATCATGGAGAGTGTTATCGAGCTAGAAAGAGTAATCAAGATTCCAAGCTCGATAGCCATGAGTCATGGGGACATTGCCACATCAACCAATCACAGGACGACATGACCCCATCGTACCGGATAAATAGGACCATACGACATCACTCCCATGGCATCTTGTCTTCTGCGAAAAAGCAGTGTTGCATAATTTACTTATCAAAGTTAGAATGATCGATCTTGAAAGAGATGAACCTCCCTCACTTTTCACCATCCACTCTTGCCAACTCGATCCAGTTCTCCTTGAGAGAGCACATTCCCTTTGGCAAGAGTTAAGACGGTCGATCTCCAGCTTGATACATTGGTTTGATCAACCAGTGCAATCGACCTCCTAGGGTGATCAACCTCATAACCAGATTTCAGTCAAAAGGTAATTATATCGACCTCCCACTCAAACTACTCTTGTACCCGACCTTCTTTCTCCTTATTATTTTATTTCTCTCTTCTAAAAGCAATGACTTATTCAACTTCTAATTTGATTATGTATTGCACCATGAGTGACTAACTCCATAAGCTCCGGTTGGGAGTAGCCATCAAGCTCTCCCAACCATGTAATGCTTCTTCTTATGATGGACTATATGAAGCAAGAGGCCACTACACACATTGTATCTGACGTGGATTGGGGGTTAGAGGTAGAAGTTTACTTTTGGAGTAAAAGAAAAGTGGCCAGCGCAAGGGGAAAAGTTGGAAGAGGGGAATATAGTGTTCAAGGCTTAAAAATAACATTTGTTAGAGAAATGGCTTCGGTAAAATGATGAATTTGATTATATGTGTCCATCGAACCTTAACTTATGTGCTATTTAAATGTGTTGGTCCTTTTTTATTTATCTTGAATTACATTACTTTAATGTAACAAGAAATGAACATCGAACTTATTGTGGTAAGAGTGAGAGATCATATTTTTTATTGGATGTGTTGAACATGTAAAAAAGATTGAAATGATAATTCAATAGGGGAGATGAGTTTATTATGATGTCCGCAATTAATTTTTTGAACCTTATAACAAATAACTGAGATGTGCTTCAATTACTAATTATGTAACAATTTATACAAGAAAATTAAAATGATGAATGGAATAAGGCAAAGATGAATACCTAAAACCACCTTAAGCTTACAAGAATATAATGGGAGAGTTTGTGTTATATGTGTGTAATATTCTATTCTTTCATTTTTCTTGGATCCAAGTTTGGGTGAAACCCAATAAGGCACATATCAACATGGTAGATCTTTTTGTATAGTTACATTGGTATGAGAATTTTAGGTTATTCTTGAACGAACTATGTGAGTACATATGTCCCACCTTTATTGTTTTGACTACATGAACCTCACTAGATAAAGGGTTGACTACAATTATCCGGTGTGGGAATAATTAAGAGCATAGGTTTTTGTAAATTTTAATTGTCATGAATCATAGGGTGACTCCATCAAAAAGGATGTGAGGTTGTCTCTTGGAATTGATTTCCCATACTCTGCATGGTAGATACTAAGTGAAACTTGGTAACAGATGTGGTGTCAACATGATCATTTTATCTACGCCAATAATGGATTGAATAAAATATATGTTACCTTATCACTGCTATAAAACTGTATTTTACAATAAAAAAACCCAACAGTTTTGTTGGTTGTGTTGTACTTAGCATATTTAGTAGAATGAGTTTATTTATGTGTTGTTTATTATATATTATATACAACACAAGTTATATGCAACGGGACAAACCCGTCATAGTATATGTGATACTACAACATGTGCTAAACTGTTATAATAGATTGTAATATGAAAACATACTCAGACCCATTACAAAATACCATAATTACAAAACATATTCTAATCCATTATAATAATCATTTATGTTAACCCATTATAATATACCATAATTATATAGCATACTCTAACCCATTATATATGATAATTACACAACATGCTTTAACTTTTTGTAATAGTTAGTTATTGTGATAGACCACAATCACACAACATGTTATAACTCATTGTTATATACCAAGATCACAAAACCGACTCTAGAGGTGGAGTCGGGGCGAGCAGAGTACATGCTCCCCAATAAAAAATAAAAAATAAAAATATATATATACATGTTTATATGTAAACATTTTATATACATTTTGTATAATAGATATAAAATATAAATTGCTAGTTCCGCAGTGGCGTACATCTATTAATTATACTTGTAGGTTGATGGTTTGCCACTAGGTGTATTTTCCTTTTTTTTCTTAATAGGTGTATACGTGATTCACTATATATGTACAAAAATAATGCATGTCATTCACAAATAAAATTTGTTCAATGGTTATGCCTTACTTACATGTGGTCTTAAATTCAAAACATGTGTCTGGGTATATTCTCTTTTGTTTTCTCAACATGTTGTATAAAATATCTCTATCATAATGGGTGTGTCCAGTGAACTATAACATGCATTAATATTGTATAGAACACATATTACAACAAGCATAATACATGTTGTATAAATAACCTCCCATAAGATCACACGATTTAATACAACAGTTGACACCTATTGTAAAATAAAAAAATGAACTGTTATAAACAGCATTTTCTATAGTAGTGAATTTTTTATTTTTGTCTCATACTCAAATCATCATATCACTCATTAAAAAAATCTCTATGGTATTAAAATATTGGTGTCAAATAGTTTCTTTTCATGAATTATAAATGTACGAGATGTATACAAATTTCATTTATGTGAGTGCTAAAAAATGCACAAAGTCATGTGTTTCTAATATATGAGAAGTGTTATTTTTTTTGTCATGTCTAAGAGTTCATATGATTTATGTGTATCATTATGTTGTTTGTTTTTTCTACCAATAATAGATTTGGAAACAATGTTCTACCCATATAGATTAAACATGTACAAGAAATTATTTAAAGTTGAAGCAGATGGGTAAGATGAGTAGATCTGGAGGAATATGGTTGTGTTGTTATGTCTGTATAATCCAAGCTAAATATTCGTAAGAGTTTTTCTTATGAGCTCCCACAGTTGATGATCTTGTGTATATTCTTGATGCATTAACCTATTTTTCTTGATCTACCATTATACATTTATTTTCCATATTATTTTCTTCCTTTTAGCCCAAGTTTACAAAGGGAAAATTCTCATTTTACCTCTCTTTGGATGAAATACCCAGTTTGGGAGCATGGGGTGCCTAACACCTTTCTCAGGCATAACATGGTGCCTTATCTTGATCTTTAATCATCAATTTATTGTCTTATCCACTTATTTTTTGAAATTCTTCTATGGCTTTTCTTGTTTCTCTTATTAACGTGGTGGTGGTCACTCTTTTTGTTTTTGAGACCTACCAAAAATGTACATATTGAGGACCAAGATTTTGGTTGTTTTGGGCAGAATCTAAGAAATCAAGTAATGAAGAAAGTGTTGAGCCTAGTGTGTACTTCTAACCCAAGCATATTAGGGAATTGTGTGGGATATAAATCCCACCAACAAGGTAGATGTCAATTTGCCAAAAGAGAATCTAGAAACCAACAATTAGAGAGGACAGTCATAATAAAAAAAAGGAAATGACTTCTGGTGTTGCTACGAATAGGGGAGGAAACCAAAGGAAGAAGAAGAGAAAAGAAAATAGAAGAATGGAAGTGAGACAGGACTATCAAGGCATTTAGGTGTTTTATTTGGACCATCTACTATTGTGCACTTTGTAGAAGATGTCATCATCTTGGGAAGTTCTGGGGTGTTAGAATTGTAGGGATCACTCTCTACAGTGTGATATCTTCTTATTTCTCCTTCTTTACATATTATGTCAGGTTTGGGGTCAAAGCATGAGAGGAACAATTTTATCTTTGTTTTTATACTAGACTTGTCTGGAGTTTGCACCGTGATTTTTCCCTCACATATTGTGAAGGTTTTCCACATAAAAATTGATTCTTTCTTTGACTTTTATCTTCTTTTGGTTATTTATCTTGGGTTTACATGATTGTCTTCTACATATATTTCTTTTTTGTTTCATTGTGGTTGCATAGCATATGTGTACATATTTCCCATCAACAAACCTATCAAGTGGTATCAGAGCCAAAGGTGAGAACATCTAGATCCAGATTATGAAGGATGATGATGCAATGATGGTCAAGTTGGTGGACACATATTGAATATCTAACAACCTAAGATGAAACATATTCTATATTGAAAAGATTTATATGATCTGAAAAATGGTCAAAAGCCAGTAAATGTGTCTGGTGTAGATTCGACGATACTTAATAGGAAGACTTTGTGAACAGTGTCAAAGTGGCTTGATATTTTAGTGTTCCACCATATCTCAAAGGATACAGATGCCAAAGATCTATGGGAAAGGCTCAAGAAATTGTATGAGCAGAAGACTTCCAAAAATTAAGCTTTCTTTATAAGGAAGTTGGTGAACCTGAAGTGCCAGGAAGGTATAAGTATTAATGAGCATATGAATGAGTTCTAAAGCCATATAAATCAACTTGGGTCCATGAATATGGTTCCTGATGATGAAATCCAGACACTCCTTCTTCTGGGATCATTACCTGATAGTTACGAGACACTCATTGTGACAAACAACAATTCAGTACAAGAAGGAAAATTGACACTTGATCAGGTGAAAGGCAGTATACTAAATGAAGAGAATCGACGATGAGCCTCGATCGACATGGGGTCAGAGGTGCACTTCACAAAGAGCATGGGCACTAACAAAGTGAGAGATCATGGTAGATCTTAAAGTCTTGGTGGGTCTTAGGATCATGGTAAGTCTTGTGATAGACCCAAGTCAAAGAGAATAGGGTTCTTCCATTATGGAAATTCGGGTCATTTCTAAAAGGATTGCAAGGTTTGGAAAATGAAGCATGAGTATGAAGCCAAAGACAAGAAGTATGATGATAAGAATAGTGCAACAAGAATGCCACGTTGATGACGATGTGGTCTTGACAGTCCGGGAGCAGTGTTTGCATGCTAAGGATGATGATTCTAAGTAGGTAGTGGACATTGCAGCTTCTTATCACACTTCATCGAGTAAGGAGATCTTCACTTCATACAATGTAACATACTTGAATCAAGGCATATAGGCTAAATCCCTTCCTCTAGGCCCCTATCCACTTTATTTATCAGAAAAGTGTGTTCCTCCTTTTTATACATTTTTTCAAAAGTATGTACAAAGCATGAGCAAAGCTTGAAAAGAAACAAAAAGACAAATGGAATAAAAAGGCTATACAAGTAAGTTGTCTATGTCTTTTTTTAAAAGAGCTCATTTTCTATCTACAGTTGTACTCTTTTCTATGAAGATATGAGAATTTCTTTCATCCCACATACAATGAAAGATCACCAAAACTATGATTCTATTCTTCAAAGCCACTATGTAGCATACATCGGTGAAGGACATAGGAATTCAAAAAATATAGGAGTCATTGACTTCTTCACTCCAGATATGCAATACAAACTCATATCCAAAAAGAATGTGATTTAGATTTTTAGTATCCATCTTGCTAGAGAGATGATCAAGAGTAAGTAAGTTATCCAGAAATCATCTCCAGCCAGTGATAATATACCTTCTAGAGCCTTTGGTCCTCTAGAGGCTTCTGCCCAAATAGGAGGTACAACTCTAGACCTAATACCCTCCCACACATTCTTAATACTTTGAACCCTTTCCCCTTCAAAAAAATCAGCTTGACAGTCTTGTGAAGAAATTCAGTGATAGCATTGACATGTTTGGACTTGGACTTAGACTTAGACCACTCCCCATCTGAAAAAAGACTACTGAGATTGGCATACTTCATGGTACCACTTCTCATAACAACACCAACTCCCATGATAAACTCAAGGTAGACACATTTAAACCAAGGATCTCTCCACAGCTTGATCATATTACCATTACCCATAGAGAAGGAGACATAATTAATAATATTATCTCTTGGATATAGAAAATACTTCATAACCCATGAAGAATTGAAAGCTATTTTGTACCTTCAAACAGAATCCCCTTTCAAATACCTTCCATGAATCCACCTAACCCACAAAAAATCATTTTCAATAGCAACATTCCATAAATTGAGGACCATATAGGCATTCACAATGTCCCTAGATCTTCTAATACCCAGACACCCTTCCCTCTTCGGTAAACAAACATGGTGCCAAGCAACCAAATGGAATTTCTTTTCAAGTTCAGGGCCTCCCCAGAGAAAATCCCTGCAAAGTCTATCTAGTTCCACTGTAATAGCCACAAGAAGAGAAAAAGATGCAGTCCAATAGATTTGGAAAGAGGACAACGTATAGTTAATAAGTTTCATTGTGCAAACATGTTGTCTGGTTGTTCAGCAAGATGGAGAACTTACAGTTAAATAGAACTATAGGTTCCATATTGTGTTTAGCATAACAACAGGCCAACAAAATTTGCAAAATCTATAATAACAAACACACAATCCACCCACGTACAAGATCCATTATCCAATTTCATTCTCATCACATGTTTAAATACAATTATATTCATTCATCTTCACATTCATTCACACACATGTAACATCATTCACATATGCACCAATTCTATTCTCGTGACATGTAAAAATACAATTCTCATTGTATTCATTGATCTTCACATTCACACACATGTATATATTCATCTTTCACATATGTACCAATAATTTACTTACATCAAATAGAAATAATGACTTCAATGTTTACATAACTCATTCTTTATCCCAATCAAATTCAAAGTCCACTTCCTTAATGAAGACTTGTGCCCATTATTCTGGTATCTCATCTAGATCTTCTATTGTATAGGGTTTTATCGTGTCAAACAGTTGCAAAGAGAATGACATAATTTAAGAGTTTGATATTTTTATATTATGAAATGAGACTATTTACTTATGATGATCAAGACTATATATATATATATATATATATATATATATATATATTATATTTTGTATAGAGTTTATGTCTAGTGCCCCATATCTGACAATCATGTCCATATATTGTATCACTTAGTATCCATGTGTCCAACCATTGTCTTATACATGACACTATAAATTTACCAACATACAAAATGTTAATAGATAAAAGTAAGCATAGTTAGCATAGATATGCATTGGAGTTAGAAAAACTACATCAACATTTTGCCAACTTATTGCTTTCTTTTTCTTGTCCACAGTTCTTCCAGCCTTTTTGAATTCTTATATAGACTTATATGTTAATATAACACATTGAATTGTATTAGTAAATAGTCATGTATTAATATATATTAACATATATAAATATAAAATTTAATCACGTGAATAGCGTCTTTTTCATTTTGTGTCCCCCGCTGTCTATTTTTTTGCCCTTAGGATCTGGATAGTACGTAGTTAGTGTCCCAGGGACAATTACCAACAACACACATTGATTATTCCTGAGTGAAAAGAAGACAAATAAGAGAAAATTCAAATCCAAAAAATGTAATTCTTAAGTCAAAAATATAAGCAAAGTAATTGAAACTTACTCAACATTGACACAAACTTTAATCATGCTCTTTCCCACATTATCAAAATATTTAAACGTGATAAAGTGGTATTTGCTAACAGATATAGGGTCTTTATGTACACAGATAATCAATGATGGAACTAGAAATTCCACATGGGGTAGTGTGAACTTTGTACATACCCTACGTAAGCAGCTATAAAATGTATATCATGTATGTATTAATATATAAGAAATAGATCAACATATATAAAATGAGGTATTTAGCCATAAGATTTTAGCATATCCAAAGTTCTATGACAGATGTATTCAACCAAGCATAAGTAAACATCTCCCCAATATCTTGTAAAAATACATTAGTATCATGAAGTTGACCTCCAACGTCCTCCTTAATATGAACCATCATAGATGATCCTTTTTCAAAGTCATATATTCATACTTCCAACTCCCTGCAATTAGGACCAAGTGAATCAAATAGGTCCTTTGCAAGCCAACCAGGTAATTGAATATCTTGAGGAGGAGGTGGAGAACGAGTTGTAGGGGGTTTCTTAGGCTCTATGTCCAGTAAATATATATATATATATATATATATATATATATATTCTCGTATAAATTGTCATGTATATATAGATACAAACACAATGTAAATTTAGCATACATCGGTATAGACAACTCCCTATTTGGGCCACGCAACCATGCCTCCTTCTACATCACCTATATTCTCATGCTTGTAGTGGTCATATGACAGTCTAGTCTGCTTCAAAGCATCATAAACAAGCCTTGGCGTCATGCAAACTACATTGTCAGGTAGCAGAGCACCATGAATCATGTCACCTGTAGATGTGGGTAACTAATGCCCAGTGCAATGATAAATCCTTGTAATAAAAGACGACATGGCCTCAACCCTACAAATTTGTATAGAATAATATATATATATATATGGATTATCTTTAATACCCGCGTGGGTAGCTACCCGCACACCCTTCCCATCATTTTTTTTAAATTTATATATCTAGATAAGCTCAAACATATTATACAAATCATTCTGAAAGACCATTATATCATTCTAAATGACTTACAATGGATATTAGCTGGTGGGTTTATTGGATTATTTCCAACCACCTCTATTCTAGGGGGTCCACCTCGTATCAAGAGTGAGGAGCCACATGTATTGTTTGAGGAGTTGAATGATAATTATGATATTATCTCATTACTTCCTCTATTTACTTTGAAATCATATTGTGTACCTTATCTTCTGAGAATCTTCCTTTATGGATAGATTTACGCTTATGCTCTGATGGCCCAAAGAAGGTTCATATACTGACACCAACTCCAACAAATGCTAACATGCTCAGGATGGTCTAGATTACCTAGAGTAATTGTCAATTCACTACTACAGAAATGGCTTATAAAGTCACTTTTCAAGGTGTCGGTTGTATACATAAATGGACACCTAAACTCTACAGTGTCGGTTTATAACATAAACTGACATACAATTTGTGAAGGTCGACCAGACACGGGTACCACTTTTATTAAGTTTCGGTTAATTAATAAAAAACCAACACCTAAAACCAACCGCCAAAACCAAAATTCCAGCGAAAAAATTACCTCCAAAATTTGACATATGTCGTCGGTTCATAAATAAATAACTGATGACTAAAGGGTATTCGCGAGACAGGAATAGTTTTCGGTTGTCCTTTAGTTAAAAACCGACGACTATAATCTAGTATAGGTGTCGGTTTTTGGAATAGAACCGACACATTTGGTTTATTTGTCAGTTTTTTAGAATAACCGACACTTATTGTCAACTTAATAGCTCACCAGCGCGAGCTTCTCTTCCCCTTTCCCTTTTTCATTCTCGATTTCAGTTAGGTCCGGTGATTTCTTGCTCGCCCCCACTGGTCGTTGCTCCTCCGCCGCCGCTGCCGTGCTGCTGCTCCTACCCTCGCCGCTGCTCCGTGCTCACCGGCGGCCGTGCTCCTGCTCCTTCTCCTGCCGTCTGTGCTCACCGGCGGCCGTCTGTGCTCCTGCTCTGTGCCATCGTCGCTGCTCCGCGCCCTCGTCACTGCTCCGTACCCTCGCCGCCGCTGCTCCGTGTCCTCGTCGGCGCTTCTCCTCTCTTTGCCGCCGCCTCCGCCGGTGGCTGCTGTGCTCCGGTCGCTGCTCTCCTCTGCCCTCAAGATATGCCTGCCTGCCATGCCTTCTTCCTTCTTCCTCTGCTCCGGCGGCTGCTTGGGCGGTGCCAAGGCACGCCCAAGCAGCTGCTGGGCATTTTTTTTTAAGTTA
This sequence comes from Alisma plantago-aquatica, assembly GCA_963693085.1. NCBI lineage: Eukaryota > Viridiplantae > Streptophyta > Magnoliopsida > Alismatales > Alismataceae > Alisma > Alisma plantago-aquatica. The sequence goes on from OY856409.1 coordinate 1,847,020,454, forward strand.
TTTACTTATTTTTGTTTAGGGTTTAGGTACTGATTTTATACTTCTACTGAGTTGAATCCTCTATTGTCTATACAATACATGTAATTTTCCTAGTATCGTGAAAGATTCTCAATCGTGTGTATCACATGGGATTCTTATCTCAACACAATGGACTGCAATATATGCATCTAATGCCTTAAATGGAAGACTTGAATGTTATAAAATCCCATCAAAGTAGGTAGAAACAACTTATATATATTCAGATCTTAATAATTCCATGAAGTGCACATTATCTTACTCAGAAAAAGTATGTGTATAATGTAGGATTAGTTCCATATAATGGTTCTTTTTTTAGTAAGTACCTAGAAACCTGTCCAAGATTTACTCCTATTTACTCATTAGGAGTAAATCTTGGATAGTCCCCGGTTTGGGACTGTTCTTGAACACCTAATCTCACTTAGGATGTAAGTGTATAATGTGTATTGGGTATTCGAGAAAATTTCGGTAGCATTTCCTCGTTTGTTCTCTAAGTACATATGTAGACTTCTTTTCAAGCTATCATGTCTACCACAATAAAGTTCGTTATGACAAGCAATAAAAGGTTAACTAATGTTATACAACTTTTTCTAAAAATATATAACATCGTTATATGTACTTACACTTTGTTAATACTAATATTATGCAGTCTCTGTCCACTCATAACAGTCACTATGAACTGGGCCTCTATGTCAATGTTAACGTTCCCTATTGAAGAACAATTGGACATCATCCTAGATGATCGTTCCTTAAACCAATTGGTCACACCCAAACATTGGCGTTTTCTAAAAGGAAGACACTACATGCCTGGTAAAGTGACCCTAACTTTTGGCAATTATTCACATGTTATCGAGGTTGAGTATGATTTGGAGGGAAATCTTGTATCAAAATCCGGTTGGCGTGATTGGATTGGAGAGATGCATGTGGTCCGTTGCAACAGGCTTTTTCTCCGTCCAGTTGGCCATAATTCCATCAAAGTTTGGATGACCAACAGCAACTACGAGACCCCCGATCATCTACTGCGGTATGAGCGCACGTCGTCGCATATCAGCTCGGACGAATATGAATCTGAGGCCCCTGTCAGTTCAGATTCGTCTAAATACAGTGAGGAGCTTCGTGACACAACTTCATCATCAAAAAGACCACGGTAAGTCCAATTAACAAATATAATTGTCAAGCAATCAATACTCATAGCTGCTTTCTATTCTGAACTTTAGGAGAAGATCGCCACAATGATAAGTCCTCGAAGTTACTGATGCGGGACCATGTTGGTGTAGTATTTAGTTGTCTATCTATCTAGACTTGTCTGTATTATTAGTTTTTTTAATTATGCGCATGTTTAGGGGTACACCAACCCCTTTGTTTAGTTATTGTTTAGGGGTACACCCCTGTGTGTGGAAGAAAAAAGAGATTAATGAATGGAACTGAAAGTTGCTACATGAAACCCGTCCAACACATTATTTGTTGGCCTAGAAACTCGTCCAAGATTTATTCATTAGGAGTAAATCTTGGATAGTCCCCGGTTTGGGACTGTTTTTGAACATCTAATCTCGCTTAGGATGTTAGTGTATAATGTGTATTGGGTTTTCAAGAAAATTTCAGCAGCATTTCCCCGTTTGTTCTCTAAGTACATATGTACTTGGAGAACATCGGGGAAATGCTGCCGAAATTTTTTTGAAAACCCAATACACATTATACACTTACTAGTGAGATTAGGTGTTCAAGAATGGATAGGTGGTACACATTTATTATATATAATAATGACATCACATGTATTTGTTAACCCTAGACCCTAATCTTGTCCTAATATATACTTGTTTTCTCTTTGATCATAGAATAGATAGATCATGGATGTCCATTCGCAATCGCTGCACCCCAGAGTTTATTTCTGGTCTTGACCAGTTCATTAGATTTGTCGAGGAATATAGGAAACAACCTGGAGATAGGTTCTACTGTCCATGTAGGCATTGCAGTAACAACTTGAAAGTCAACACTGGTGATGAAATTAAAACTCATGTCATGTGCAACGGGATTATACAAGGCTATACAGAATGGTACTGGCATGGAGAGATTTCAAACCCGAAACCAGTGGATGTCGATAGCAGTGTTTGTGTGGAAGAAGAAATTGCCTACGATGACGTAGATGTGAATGAACCAGTTCCAGTAGACATCGTTGATGCGATGCTGGATAGTTGTGGGGGTAGAGCACACCGATCCACCTCCCATTTTTAGAAACATTGTGCATGATGATGAGATGCCGTTATACACATGTTGTACTAAGTTTACGAAGCTTAACGCTGTGTTGAGATTGTATAAGTTGAAAGCTAACAATAGATGGAGCGACAAAAGCTTCACGTCATTGTTGTCTTTGTTGAAAGAAATGCTTCCTGAAGGAAACGAGCTGCCAATCTCAACATACCAGGTAAAGAAATTGTTGTGCCCAATGGGAATGGATGCCAAGAAGATACACACATGCCCTAATGATTGTATATTATTTCAAAAGGACTATGTGGATTTGAAAAATTGTCCAAAATGTGGTGCGTCACGGTATAAATTGACGACTTCGGGGGAGTCCAAAACTGGTTCTCCTGCCAAGGTGATGTGATATCTACCTATAATATCACGGTTTCAACGCTTGTTTGCCAATCCGATAGATGCAAAGAATTTGAGGTGGCATGCAGATGTTAAGAAAAATAATGATGGGATCCTACGACATGCGCCTGATTCCCCACAGTGGAAGAAGATTGATGTATTGTACCCTGAATTTGGTGAAGAAGTCAGGAATCTAAGACTTGGGCTTTGTACAGAAGGGATGAATCTGTACGGGACATTGAGCAGCCAACATAGCACTTGGCCAGTCATGCTTATTAAATACAATCTTCCTCCCTGGCTGTGTATGAAAAATAAGTATGTAATGATGTCGTTGTTGATATCGGGCCCTAAACAACCTGGAAATGACATCGATGTTTATCTTGAACCTCTGATTGATGACTTAAAGAAACTCTGGGATGAAGGTGTGATGACCTATGATGCTTCACGAAGAGAGACATTTCGTTTGCATGCTATGTTATTTTGCACTATTAATGACTTTTCAGCATATGGGAATTGTCTGGATATAGTGTCAAAGGAGCTAAAGTGTGTCCTATATGTGAAGAGAACACTAATTCAACAAGACTAAAACATGGCAGTAAGAATGTATATCTCGGTCATCGAAGGTTTCTTCCAAAATTCCATCCGTATCGTAGGAAGCGCAAAGCATTCAATGGATTGAATGAGGAACGCAGTGCACCTAAACCTATACCAGGGGAGGTTGTTTATGAAAGAGTAAAAGACTTTGTCAATGAATTTGGTAAGAGATCACAATGTACTACACGGAGTGATAATTCTTCATTCAAGAAGAAGTCAATATTTTGGGATCTTCCTTATTAGAGTTCTTTGATAGTCAGACATTGTATCGATGTAATGCACGTTGAGAAAAATGTCTGTGATAGCATCATTGGTACTCTGTTAAATATACCAGGTAAGACTAAAGATGGGATAAAATCCAGACTGGACCTACGTGAAATGGGAATAAGGTCAGAATTACGTGAAATGGGTAATAAAAGAACATACTTACCTCCCGCTTGTTACACGTTGTCTAGAAAGGAGAAGAAAGCTTTTTGTGAATGCTTGGTAAATGTTAAGGTGCCACATGGTTACTCATCCAACATCCGTAGATTGGTATCAATGAAAGATCTGAAGTTGATAGGTCTTAAATCTCATGATTGTCACACTCTAATGCAACAAATATTGCCCGTGGCAATTCGATCTATATTGCCGAAGCATGTAAGGTTTGCAATCACCAGATTTTGTTTCTTTTTCAACAGTCTCTACAGCAAAGTTATTGACCCTGAGACTCTCGATAATTTGCAAAGAGAAGTGGTTGTTACCCTATGTCAGCTTGAGATGTATTTCCCTCCTTCGTTCTTTGATATCATGGTACATCTTGTTGTCCACTTGACTAGGGAAGTAAAAATCTTGGGACCGGTTTTCTTGCATTGGATGTATCCCTTTGAACGATACATGAGCATTTTTAAAGGTGATGTTCGAAACCGTTATCGGCCTGAAGGGAGTATTATTGAAGGTTATGTGGTGAGAGAGGTTATGGATTTCTCCAATGAATTTCTCAGTGGTAATGACACTCCTGATAATGACAAGAATATTGACGAGCTATTTGGCAAAGGAATTTTGGGATCACGTGTGAAAGTAATCAGCCGTGAGCAGTTGGAACAAGGTCATTTGTATATTTTACACAACATGGACGAAGTGAACGTTTATATCGAGGAACATACCAATTTCATCAAAAGACAATATCCTCGAGCCAATACAATGTGGCTTGCTAGAGAGCATAACAAGACTTTTATTAAGTGGTTTGAAGATAAAGTCTTACATCAACTATCTTAAACACCAGATGATATTACTGAAAATATCAAATGCCTCACCTTTAAACCAAAGTTGACTGTTATGTCTTATGAAGGGTATGACATTAATGGATTCACATATTACACAAAGCGCCAAGATGATAAGAGTGTCGTCCAAAACATTGGGGTCACCCTTCAAGCATCGACTATGTTTTTTGCAAGTGCAAAGGATAAGAGTCCACGTGAAGCTAAAATGTCATATTACGGTGTCATTGAAGAGATATGGGAATTTGACAACATAGATTTCAAAATTCCGCTCTTCAAATGTAATTGGGTTGATAACACCAAAGGAGTTATAGTGGATGAATTGGGTTTCACTTTAGTGAACTTTGAAAAGGTTGGCGAGAAGGCTGAACCATTCATATTGGCATCACAGGCGAAACAAGTATTTTATATCGATGATCCTGCAAATGATAAATGGTCGGTTGTTCTTCATGGTAAAAGACAGTTCATTGAAGATCCTATAGATGAAGAAGAGTACTATGATAAATATGATGACTCCAGTCCATTCTCAGTTGGGTTGCCAACTCCACAAAATATTAAAGCTAATGATGACTTATATGTGCGCGGAGATCACAATGAAGGATTGTTAATTGATAAAAGATCACAATTTTAGAGGCATGCATGTTTATATTTTTTTATTGAAGCTAAATGTTTACTTTTTTAATATCAATATCATTTTCTGATTTGATGTTTCATTATCTTCTAGTTAATACAAATGCTAAACATTGTGGGAGGGTGCTAAAGAACTATAGGACCAATCTCACCCGAGATTACATACGTGATGCTGAGAATAGGTTCTTGATTGATTCCAATTCTAGACATTGATCAGTATTTCACTAACTCTACACTAATAATTTTTTTTGTATTCTCTTTGAAAAATAAATATAGGAAGAAGGAAGCCACACAGTAATGGATCTACTTAGACCCCAAAGACTTCGAGGAGTTTGTTACCCAAAGAAAAATAGATTAATTCAAGGTATTAAGCGCCACTCCCAATTTAATTAATATACATTTTTATGTATTCACCTATTCAAGATTAACCTTTATTGTTACTAACCAAATCAATGTGCTAACTAACTAGGCTATCAGCGATGCTCAACGACAACTACATGTTACGACCACACAATGGGTCCAAGAGGATATGCAGGCGTTCGCCAAAGGTTATATAGATATATAGGCAGCAAGCCATGAAACAGCAAAAGAAGCCCCAATGAAGAGAAGCAGGATACAGATACAATACATAAAGTGCAGCACACACAAGTGCTTCATATTCATATAACAACATGACAGACTAACACATATATAGTGCATAACAACAACAGCTCGGAATTTACATACAACACTAGCTTAGTACATATATAGTGGGACTAAGGTGACGATCCCACCTGCTAAAACAGGTTACCGACAACTACATGTTACGACTGGGAGGTCGTGATTCAGCAACCGTATGCATTAGCAGGTGGATCTATTTATCCTCCTGATAATGAATACGGTTGCTGAATCACGACCTCCCAGTCGTAACATGTAGTTGTCGGTAACCTATTTTAGCAGGTGGGATCGTCACCTTAGTCCCACTATATATGTACTAAGCTAGTGTTGTATGTAAATTTGACGCTGTTGTTGTTATGTACTATATATGTGTTAGTCTGTCATGTTGTATGGACATCGATTGTATTGCTCAGGTATTATATAGTCTCATTAGATAATATGAAATATATCAATCTTATTTATAGCTCATTAATTATATATATACATCATTCTCTTTACAGGTATTTAAAGCTGACCCCACTACAGGAACGGACTTACCAGATATACATGCTCCCTATACGATGGGAGAATTAAATGAAGTAAGAGAAGAATGGGAAAAAACCATACAAATAGTGGGGGTTTTAAAATATAATTGGTATGTTGATAGCGAATAATGACTAAAGAATGATATTTTGTAAATGAATTTCTGAATTATAATATATGTGTGAATGTTTCTACATGTCTAGATGTTTCTACATGTGTCTGAGTGAAAATGAATGAAAGTGTTGGTTGCTATATGAATGTTTCTACATGTGTGAATGTGATTGAATGGAACTACAGATTGCTAGCTACATGAATGTTTCTAAATGTGTGAAAATAAAATGGAACTGCAGGTTGTATTTCTAAATGCATGTGTGAATATTTTTGTTGTTAAATTTGCAGGTTTGTGGCCTGTTGTTGGCTGATATTAATGGATGTCGTATAACCTACAGTTAACTGCAGGTTTCTCATCCTACGACCAGCCACAGCAGGTCTACAGACTGACAGAAGAAAAAAAACAAAACAATAGGCGTCGGTTATTTGTATAACACCGACACACAAAGTTATAGTGTCAGTTTTATATAAATAACCGACGCCTGTTCCCTGTGGCGTGAAGGTATATGGCGTCGGTTTATTATCTAATAACCGACGCTGATAGTGGCCAAGATGGCGCACTTTCTGTGGCGCGAAGGTATATGGTGTCGGTTTCTTATCTAATAACCGACGCATATACCTTCGCGCCACAGCAAACAGGCATGATTTCGGTGGCGCGGGAAGAGTTTGGGCGTCAGTTTTGGAACCGACGCGTAATGGGTTAGCTTTTAGTGTCGCCCACATAGGTGTCGCTTAGAAACCGACACTAAAGGCCTTAAATAACCGACACTAAAGGTAGGTTCTGTAGTAGTGATTCATCTCTTGTACCCTCAGAAATGAACTTACCTTGTTTTATTTGCTCGTAGAGCTCTCGATATTCATCATCAATAATAATTGATAAGTAAAATATAACAATCAAAATCAAGATAAAACATAACAATCATCAATAGTAATTGTTCTGAAACATGAATTTTATCATTTTTTCATCTGCCTTAGTGGTTGTGGGGTTGTGTATTTCTTCATATTTGATTTGCCTTCCGCCATCCACATATCATGGTGAGGTAGAGATACAAGATTAGTAGAGGACTCAGTAGTCCTAGGAGTAGGTTGCTGAAAAGAAGATGCCTCCAGTATTTGTTGGCAAAGCTTTGCGTAGTAGCATGGATCCATCTTGTGGTTGTGCACATTCTTTGTACGTCTTTGTCTTTGAGCATCGCTTAAAGTTTGATTAGTCCAAAACATATATTAGATATGTAATACAATGAATTCATAAGAATGCATCCTAAATGAGGATACTTAATATCTTAAATTCATCGATTTTTCTTGAAGCAACAAATGCCTCTCACACCTTCGGGTCAAGATAGTTCTATTACTTAGTGGTTGACTTCTTCTTCTTCTCAGTGTTCCATATGTATTCTTATTATCAGATTTGTCCTATAATTCCTTAGTACCTTCTCACATTATTGCAATACCTTTTTACGATGTGGTTTTTCATCCAAGTCAGATATGCTCTACAAAAGTTCATATACTTAATGGAATATTCTTAAAAATAGAAATGTAAATATATTTTAAAAATATAATTATAAATGATAATATCTCACACATAGTTCCTTCAATATTAAGTCTTTCTTTCCTTGATCAATTTTATGCCAAGATTCTACTATTATATCTGATTTACTACGAGTAAGAACCCTTAGATATGACACAAAAGAACTGTGGTTCTTCCCAACAAGATTTCTTGCATCATCAAACTCAACGACCATCTTCGGTCTGTTACCCCTTTATTATAACTTGTTCATCATGGTGATGCCTCTAATTTTTGCACGCTGATGATGTTGCTCGGCAAGCTACAAAATCCACTAATGTGAAAACTAATTCATCTACTACAACTCCTTTGGTGTTATCAACCCAATTTCACCTAAAGACTGGAGATCTGAATATTATATAGTCAAACTCTCATATGTCTTCAATGACACTGTAATATGACATTTTAGCTTCACGCAGACTCTTAAGTTTTGTACTAGAAAAATATAATAAAGACGCTTGAAGGGTGACCCCACTATTTTGAACAACACTCTTATCATCTTGACATTTTGTGTAATATGAAAATCTATTTCTGTCAAATCCTTCATAAGACATAACATTCATTTTTTGGTTAAAGGCAAGGCTTTTGATATTTTTAGCAAAATTATTTGGTGTTTGAGATAGTTGATGTAAGATTTTATCTTCAAATCACCTAATAAATGTCTTGTCATGCTCTCTAAAAAGCTACATTGAATTGACTTGAGAATATTTTTTCTTGATAAAATTGGTATATTCATTGATATAAATACTCACCTTGTCGATTTTGTGTAAAATGTACAAGTGTGCTTGTTCCCACAGCTCACAACTGATTACTTTCTCTCGTGTTCCTAAAGTCTCTTTATCATAATAGTCTTTAATAATCTTGTCATTTTAGGAGCTTCATTACAACTCAAAAAGTCATTGCAAAAGTCCATAACCTCCCTGGCCACATAACCCTTAATAATACTACCTTCAGGGCGATAACAGTTATGAACACCACCTTTAAAAATACTCATGTATCGTTCAAATGGATACATCCAATGCAAGAAATTAGTCCTAATATTTTCACTTTCCTAGTCAAATCGACAACAAGATGTACTATGATATCAAAGAATAAAGGAGGAAGACACATCTCAAACTGACACATGGTAATGACCACTTCTCTTTGCAACTTATTGAGATTCTCAGGATCAATAACTTTGATACATAAAGTGTTGGTGATTGCAAACTTTACATACTTCTACATTATAGATTGAATTGGCACAGGCAATATTTGTTGCATTAGAGTGTGACAATCATGAGATTTAAGACCTCTCAACTTCATATTCTCCATTGATACCAATCTACAAATATTGGAAGAGTATCTCTGTGGTATCTTAACATTAAGCAAGCACTCACACAAAGTTTTATTCTCCTTTTTAGACAACGTATAACAAGTAGGAGGTAGATCCCATTCACAAATGATATTTGAAAGGTGAAACAACCATAATACATTCATAATAAAACTTGATGTATAAATATACTCAAATAGTAGGTTTGACAATAAATTGAAAATCTAAAAAAGAAGAAAATAGGGGCTTAAAAACCTAAATAGCATTTTTTATATTTTTATTACCAATATAGCTTGATTCGTATTTTAATTCCCAAAGTGTCATGTTTCTCGGATAATACATCCCCAAAGAATATGCATTGATCCAATAAGGGCAATGCGATCAGGAGGGAGACATGCTGCTATTTTAAAAAGTAATACGTCCACATCAAGGATGCATTGCTTTTTTATTATATTTTTTTCTTCACTTTTCAATTATAATACCATGTATATTTTTATTTATATATATTAAGTTACTTGATGGCCATAATACACATCAACTTATATACATTTACATGCATATATAAAATAATGCCAAAAATAATGAAATAATAAAAGAACACTTTAATTCATAAATAAATCATATTTATGAATGTAAATAAAAGTTTCTATAATTAATGGATACAATATTAAAGTTATAAAAGGTATAACATTAGAAAAATATAATATATATAACTTGGAAATAAAAATTTAACACACGTTGATACACAAAATATATACATACAAATATATTTATTAAAGACATTGAACATGATAAAATATATACATACAAATATATTTATTTGTGGTGTATGGGTGTAGTCCTTCCTGTTCAATGTCCATGTGTGATGATTATTTTTTATAACTTTGATACCCGTCTGTTTGGTGTATCAAGGCTTAGCTTTTCCTTTTGGGGTGCCCATGTACCTAAAGTTTTTTATTATAGTAACACGCATTTTAGACCAACCAAAAAAAACATGATAAAATATAAACATGTCAATAACATAAAACTAAATAAAGAGGTAAAAATTTTACTATAATTTATTTTTTAAAATTTTTATGGTAGTAAAAAAAATTGTATCAATTCATTATAAATATCTTTTTGTAATTTTTATTTGTATCGACATGTATTATATATTATTATATTAAAGGTATTGTTTTTATTTTATTTTTGTCTTTTAAAATTGATGTGTATTTATTTAGTATTTGTACTTTGTTATATAATCTTAATATTGTATCTATTACTTTTAGTATTGTATCTATTAATTTAATACATTGTTATTTAAATTTATGAATTTTATGCATTTATAAATTGTAGTGTTTTTATTATTTAGTTACTTTTAGACGTTATTTTATATATGTAATTAAATGTATATAAGTTAATGTGTGTTCTGATCATTAAGTAATTGAATATATGTAATTAAAAATACATGGAATCATAATTAAAAAATAATGTAAAAAATAAAAATAAAAATAATATGTGCCTTTTGGGACGCATTACTCTATTGATGCAATGTATCCCAGTTGGGGTCGTATTGCTTTTTTAAAGTAGTATTTTTTTGTGCAGGACGACACATTGCTCCCACCAAGAGCAATGTCCTTTGAGGACGTTTTATTTTATAAATATGTCATTTTAAGAGCTAAAATGTGAATCATGATATATCGGTAATAAAAGTAGCAAAAATATTATTTAGGTTGTTATGCTCAATTTAAAACCATAAAGGCATTATTAATATGTAATTCAAAGCAAGTAATTTAGGTATGCACAAGGCAAGTGTGTATCTAGATCTACAGTTAAGATGGATGAATATAATAAAGCTATAGCAATGCCCGAACACATAAGATTTACCCATATGTCTTACTAAATCAAATCACTCAGAATGACAAGATAAGTATCAATGGCAATATGATGGGTACATTCAATCAATGCAAAAAGATTAAGGATGTCGTCTTGGGTATATATCTTGCCCACAAGTTGGTGAGGTTGGTGGTGGTTAAGCTTATGAGGGCATGGGAAGAATGAAGGCGGGAGGGAGACTAGAGCATTGAGGTAGAGAAGGATGAAAAATCAGCAATAATTGTGCAGATCCAAATTGAGATAAATTTCTTCCTTCTGCCTTTTGTCTTTTATGTATGAGAAAAGATAAAATGTATATAGTTTTGTGTTTAGTTTTGTGCTCGTATAACACAGTCTCAAAATGAATTATGTTGTGAGCTGTTTGGCATCATCTTTTGCTAGTCTACCACCGTCCCTCCTCGTCTCCTGTGACTGTGGGCTCCGTTGCTTTTGAGCTCACGGCTGAAACACGCACACAGACAAGCTGCTCAGCGAATATCTCACCTGAATCCGCCGGCTGTTGATGCTTGATTGGTTTGAAGCCGTGGCTAGGATTTTCCTACCACAGTGGTCTGATCAAGTGGGTCATGTCTGCTGGGTGAAGGCTTCTGATCACCACATCTTATCCAACCAACACCATTAAAGACATCTCCGAGCATGGTTGGCTGGATCACCAGTTCTGCGTACAGTGTTTGGTGGGGAGAAAATCTTTTCATTAATTGAGGTAAGGTTTGTGGGTTTTTTCATCCTTGTCGTACACCTTGTGAATGGGAGAGGGAGTAGTAATAACTAGAGACACATACTAGATTCGGACCGCATAGGGGTTAGATATGGGGGAAAGTAATTGCTGGAGTTCCATTAAAAACCTAAGCAGAAAAACCAGAGCAAGTAAGAGAGGCAGGGGATAAGCTAGCAGCAGCAGTAGTCAGTAGCTACAGATGCAGGCCCACCTTGAGACTGGGCAGAGACTGAGGTCGACGGGACTAGGAGGGGCTCGCCGGCGGGGTCCATCATCAGGGTGGGGGGCAAATGAACAAATCCAAATTAAACAAAAACAAAATCAAAATGGAAAATGGAAAAACACGAGCAGGAATATGGGGCCCGTGGGGGTTGGGTGTCCCGGATGGAGTTGCATGTGATGTGTTGTGCTTCAAGCCTTCAACTCATTAGTTTGGGGTCGTTAGTTTTCCTTCTTTATTTCCCTGAATTGGTGGTTGGGTTTGGTTTTGATCCGGTCACAAGCCAAAGCCGTCACGCTCTCGTCAAGCGTAGGGGAGGGATGGTTTTAGAGAAGTTGAGAAGTTTTGTCTTTTTATGGGTGGTTTTGTCTTTTATTGGGATAGAAGATGATTTTGGAGTGTATGACGTGGCAGGTTTTAATTGGATGGGTTGGTGGAAGTTGTGTAATAGATAAATATTTTTACTTTGCTTATAACTTTTGAACCGTGATAAATTTTTTGATTAAAATAAAAATTATTGGATTCATTATGAAAAATACATTACAACAACACTAATATTGATATATTTTTAACAAAAAAATATAAAAATAACATGAATAGGTGATTTTGGGTGCCAATGAACTATTTTGGGCGTCAATTAACATCTTTGGGTGTCAATTAGCCATTTATAGGCACCATTAAGTTATTATTGGCATGAAATACCCTTATATCCTATTTAATACATACAACCATATTTGGACGCCATTAAGTTATTCTTGTTATCAAACAAACCTATTGGGATGCACTTACATTGTTTTTAACTGTCAATGCCTTATTTGGGCACCATTTTTAAATTTTTGGGTGTCAATGAATTATTTTGGGCATCAATTAACCATTTTTGGGTGTCAATAATCATTTATGGGCGTCTTTATACTTCTGAGTGTCAATGAACCATTTTGACAGCTATTAAGTAGTTTTTAGGTGTCAAATAGACCTATTTGGGCGTCATTATGTTGTTTTGGTTGTCAATACCTTATCTGGACGTCATATTTATACTTATTGGTGTCAATGAATTATTTTGGACGTCAATTAACTAATTTTTGGTGTCAATAACTATATATGGGCGCCATAACATCCAAAAATGGCTAAATAGCGCCCAAAATTTGCTAAATTATTGAGTGTCATACAAATCTATTTGGGCATCGTTACATTATTTTTTGTCAATACCTTATTTAGTTGTCATCTTTATACTTGTGGGTATCAATAAACCATTTTGGGTGTAAACTAACCGTCTTCGAATGTCAATAGTCATTTATGGATAACGTTATGTTGTTTTTTATTATGAATTATCTTAAGTGTTTGGTTGTCAATTACCTTATATGTGATTTAGCACGTACAATATTTACTTGGGCGTCATTTTTATACATTGGGTGTCAATGAACCATTTCTAGGCGTCAATGAACAAATTTTGAGTGTCAATTAACCTATATATCATTTTTTATTTTTTTCTCAAAAATATGTCAACACTAGTCTTGTTAGATTGCATTTTTTATAACGAAGTCAATGGTTTTTATTTCATTAAAAAATTTATTACGATTTAAAAGTTATAAGCGAAATAAATTTATTTACATATTACATAATTTCAAAAAAAGCGTGACAAAAGTTTAAGTTCTCCCACTGTTGCTGCTGTTATTGAATTGCGCCACTGCTGTGCTGCCGTTAGCCAATTATCTCACTGTTGCTCTCTGTTTTCCCTTTGAAAGAAAGGTGAGAAGTGAACCGACAGCCGGTTTTGTCTCATCTATCTATCTATCATCTCTGCACATCGCCAACTTGCAGCCGTCGTTGTGACTGTGGGTGTGGGTGTGTGGGGGAGGAAATTTTGTTAGGGGATCAAATACAACATGGGCCAAACTCATAACAGTTAAACCCTTTGCTAGCTAGTCACTTAGGTAGCTCTGGTTCCTATATATGTTCCTCCCCACCTCGATCTCTCCCACCACTGCCCACAGTCACCCAGCAGCAGCAGCAGCTTCCTGCCCACTTCTTCATCTTCACCTTATTCTTCTTCTTTCCATCTTCCCTCCTCCTCCCGGTCCTTGCAAATTGCAGAACCAGCAACCCTCATAATAGTCATCCCTTGCCTCGTTTAGGTGTATAATAAGTAAAACAGCTCACAATGGCGACCTCAGCTGTTTCTTCCTGTCTTCTGCTCTTCTTGTCCATCTGCCTCTCCCACCTCCGCGTCTCCTCTGCTCAAGGTTGGGAAGCCGGTCACGCCACGTTCTATGGAGGTGGAGACGCTTCGGGAACAATGGGTATGTATATGTACATCAATCGTTTTACTTACCAGCAGCATTCTTCTTTTGTTTTTGCTCTCCCCTGCTCATCGGACTAGTTACCCTTGTAAAAAACTAAACTGACCCCTTGTTCACCAGGCGGCGCTTGCGGCTACGGCAACCTCTACAGCCAAGGTTACGGCACGGCAACCGCGGCCCTCAGCACGGCACTCTTCAACAACGGCCTCTCCTGCGGCTCCTGCTACGAGCTCTCCTGCAGGGACGACCCGCGCTGGTGCTTACCCGGTTCCATCATCGTAACAGCCACAAACTTCTGCCCGCCGAACCCAGCACTCTCCAACGACAATGGCGGCTGGTGCAACCCTCCACTCCAGCACTTCGACATGGCCGAGCCGGCGTTCCTCCAGATCGCGCAGTACAGGGCAGGGATCGTGCCCGTGTCCTTCCGCCGCGTATCTTGTGTCAAGAAGGGCGGGATTAGGTTCACCATCAACGGCCACTCTTACTTCAATTTGGTCCTCATCACCAATGTTGCTGGTGCTGGGGATATCCATGCTGTGAGTATCAAAGGGTCCAAGACGGGGTGGCAGGCCATGTCGAGGAACTGGGGAATGAACTGGCAGAGTAACTCGTATCTCAATGGCCAGAGCTTGTCGTTCCAGGTTACCACCAGCGATGGGAAGACGGTTACTAGTTATGATGTTGCCCCTGCTGGGTGGTCGTTTGGACAGACCTACGAAGGAGGGCAGTTCTAAGGCGAATTTTCTACTGAGTGATTGGTTATAAGTATATTATTATTAGTTCTGTCCCGGCCGAGGCCAGCCTGAGCCAGCCAGCCAACGCAAAAGAAGACTCGAGCCAGCCAGCTGAGCCACCGGTTTCATCTCGAAACAAGAGGAGAAAAACAAAAAACCTACATTTATGCTATAGTGTACCTCTCTTCCTACAGTCCTACCACTGCTAGTAATCTAGTCTTAAGCTATATGTATGCTGCTATCTAGTACTAGACAGCATATACATGGCCATACAAGGATTTACTGTGTATTTACTTGCTCCCCTTCGTCTATCGGTTGGTCCGCCCCATTTATATTTGTCAAGATTGGTGGCGGCGCCATTTGATACCCAATTATTACGATTGCCCATTTCCCTTCTTCTTCTTTCCCTGCTCATCCACAAAAGTTTAGCTGAGGTTGCTGTTTTATGCACCCGCTCGTGAGAAACCGTCCCCTACCCTGTTTTCTTCTTCTTCTACTAGTACTGCACTGCCTTGTTAGTCACTTTATTATCATCACTTCATCCAATTAGTAACCATACAGAGAAAGCAATGTGTGTATCTGTCTGTATCTTTTCTTTTATTCTATAACAATTAGTTGTGTGTTATTGTAATCCATGAAATCAGTGGAATGGTCCCATTTTAGTTTGGTTTATTTGCGTATCAATCGAGATTAAAGACACCCAACAGTCTAATCACTCCCAAGAAATGTAATTTGTCGCATATAAGTCCAAGCGGTCGCTTGTTTCCTGTAATAATTGTTCTGTAATCCCATGCCCACATCAACATGAGTGGCGTGTGTGATGTAAACAAACAAGGTTCTCAACTTCCAGAGGCAATTGATTCATCTGTTGTGCCCCCACCCACGGGGGGATTGAAGGGGGATGCACTTGTGCTTAATTTTTAATATAATGTGATGCTATATTTCAGCTTTTATCGAGGAGGTTTGATTTTCTTTTAATATACGAAAACATGTTGCCATCAGCCTGTCACTCTCACTACCCACAAGCTCACATGGGGAGGGGATACCAGAAAGGAATGGGCATGGGCGCCCGTCCTCTCGCATCAGATCTTTAGATCAAGTATCTAACTGCTAAGAACAGGGAATGGGCGTAACTGTCTACGACTGAGGTATACAGTGGCATTTTGCAACTCTCCCGATCGGCGGTAGTAGGTCGTGGACAGGCATCAGACCGTCCTATCCCATGTCTTAATTGGCTACTAGTACTAGTCGATCAGATACACAGTCGCCGCCCTCTCTAGTCTCTAACCTAGGTAACTATGGCAAAGATTGTGAACCACACCGGTACACCACCGCACACGTTGCCCCCTCATCCAAAAAACCCTCAGAAGAAAAGAGATTTGCTTTATTCAGTGCCACTGTACTTTACTCTCATTCATGCATGTGCGCTGCGGACCCCAGATCCCCCGTAGGTTTTAAAGACCAGATTTGGGCGTTGGAACCTTGTTTAATGTCGCTGCAACGCGCCACGTGATATGTTTCGCGTATAAAATGACAAACACAAACATCAACCACCATTTATTATACTTCACGGCAGGCAAAATCAGGCCGGATCCCAATGACCCTACCCAACTTGAAGAGGTCCGGGAATGAGTTTTCTTTTTCTTCTTCATACCAACTCATAGCATGCTAGGTAGAGTGTAGTCGGATGACAAAATGCATGTTTGATGTACATTTTTACATTGGGAACTCATTAAACTACACATCACTGCACCCAACCAAAATAGATCTTAACTTGGAACAGAGAAAAAACAAAAATCAGTAATTTGTGCTTATCGGGTTAGATGGTGCATGCTTTATACTCGAAAAAATGAGAGTACAGTTGTGGATAGAGGCAGACCTATACAGAGGCCATGGCTTTGGGCAGCTGTTAGGAATTGTGGAGGCGTCAAGTATAGCGGAAACAATAAAAAATTTCTACATGTAAGCTTATCTCATCAACAACGACGTATTCTGAAAGAAAGTTTGCGAGGTACACCTTGTCACATAACAGGTCCAACGACATCCTCCTCATACGTCCGTATGTAGTGTTGATTGCGTGCATGGGCAATCTGTGTCGACGTCCTCCGAACGTAGGCGTTCAACGCCTACTACACAGATGGTATGGAACTCCTCGTCATGATATTTGAGCCGGTTAGAAGGAGCAGCCTTCATTTGGTGATGTGCTAGCGTCTCGATCGCTCTCCTCTCTCTCTCGGGTATGATGGCGACTAGGATTTGCCTACAAGAGTGCGTCTAAAATCCAATTGTCATGCCCCTATAAAATAGGAGAGAAAAGGAAGCATAGTTCCCAAAATCCCTAGGAAGCGAAAAGGTTTCAACTGCGTTTAAAACGAACCGTTCGTGGACTACCAAATAGACAATTAGAAGAATATACATGAATTATGCTATTTATTAATTAACCAATTAATTATATAAATTGATTAACAAATTTCCTGTCATCCAACTCTAGCCGATCACTCAGGGTTAACCGGTCGGCTTATCATATAAGTCAACAATTTGAATCTAATTAATTGTCTTAAACCTTTTAACCAATTCAATAAGATTATATCTCAATATTATTCTAATTGATTACCTAAATGTTTTAGCAATAAATTTCACTCGAAACATCTCTAATCATGTCCTCAATTATACTCTTATTCTAGTGTATACTATGTGTGTGACCCTATAGGCTCCAAATTATGTTAGCAGTGATGTTCATAGTCAAATTATGACTTCACAAGCAATGATTGTTATCTGGTAAGAACTCATTATTACCTAAGTAATTGGAGAAGTTGGAGAACAACTTGACCTAGTATTCTAACCAGTGTTATAGTGATTTATAATCCATTTGTCTCTATATCCAGATTGAATCCAAGGTCTGGAAACGTCATCCTCTTAATGTTCAATCTTTATCCTTGATCTGGAGTAAACTATTGAGATACACATGAGCTCAATATCATACATTGACTCACATGAGCATGACCATACATTTTATAGTCTCAATCATCAAGTGCCCAGGATATCACTTCAATGAGATGGACAAATTCTATCTATGTCACTCACAATAATCTACATGTGTCACAATGCACCTAAGCACTACATGTATAGAATCCCTTTTCACGGGCATGTTGAGTAGTGTTTAGGCATATTGAACAATGTACAATCATTGTAGTGACTTCAGATCTAAGGACCACAATCACCACTGTCACATTGAGAAGTGATTCTGACCACCATTATGGCTTCCATGTATCACACTCAATGTGGGTATGTGTAGTACACTTATTCATAACAAGTATCTATGTGTTTGATTTGATATCCAATATCGTGACTAATGAGATGTAGTCATCATAAACACACATACTAGTCTTAATGTACTATTTTTGTCCTGATTTCCACATTAATATCTGATCAGGGAGTCAAATAGGAATGAGTACTCTTAGCAAATACATAATCTCATGTTCAGATCATCAACTTGAATTCATATGTTATTAGGTCATACATTCTTAGGACATTACTATATTTATTCATTATCCCACATTGAAAGAAATATAGTAATCAGAAATGCCATTATTAATAGTCAAATCTATCATAAGATGTGACACTACAATCATCATATGATTTGCTCTTAGGACATATCACCAACAACGACAACCAACCTCTTAGACTATCTGAATGGAAACATATTCTCTTAGCCTCGCCCGAAATTTAGTTTCTTTCTTCGGTACACCTCTTGCTCCACCTTCTATTTAGAAACGCTCCACCTTCTCTCTAGAAATGCTCCACCTTCTCTCTAGAAATGCTCCTGTGGAACTACTGCTCCAAGGGATACTCTGGAACGAATCAAGTAGGGCTCCTCTGTACTCCTATTTCCCTTTCCCTCCATCTACTTGTATCATTCGGTGTTGGGAGTGCTCTGACTAATTCAGAATGTCACTTGTTTACTAGACGACATCGTTAGACTATAATGCATGCTCCAGAATGATCCACATAGACATAGGCAATCTGGTTGCATTTTTAAGTGATATTATCTATTGCAGTCGACATTCGCCACAACATTGGGTTTCGACTCCTCGCGAGAGACACAACATTAATGATGTTTCACTCCCTACATATCTCTCTAAGCAGGTGATCTATTCTATTACACATATATCCTAGCATTCGACTGCAACAAATGAGGACAGACAAACTTCATGCAATCAAACTCGCTAAATCTAAGAGACAACCACATATCTACAACTATATTAGGACTAAGGATGACACACGTCTATCAACTTCACACCACAAGAAACATCCAACAGCTACCACACTTAGCAGAGACTTAGACATGGTGTGCCACGACTTGACACTTGATCGCATGATGGTTAGGAACATCCATATCTCCAAATCATGGAGGCATCTTGAGTGTGATTATGTACCTGGATGGATTGAACTCCATGTGACCTACAATTTCTTTAGGGCACTTTTCCATGAGAATCGTTTGAGTGGACTTCGATTGGTCCAAGGATGGTATGAGGTGATGATCAATCTGGACCTCTTCCAAGGATCATGTCACCATTCAACCCAGAGCACACAAAGATATCACCATGTGGCTCAGAGGCTTTAATCACAACATGTCGATTCACATCCACAAGCATTACTGTGATCATGATGCCAACTCTAAGAGATCCATGGAAACACTATAGAGAAACACACATCTAGATGTTGTAGTACAACATAATGCTACCACATCAGGAGGATAGGATACATAGACCAAATTGGAGGAGGAAACATCCCTGGACTACACAACTACATCTCTGGAACCTACACACCCTTCGGGATTCATAGAGATTCACAAGCATTTTAGGTACAACACAACTATTACACATTCACAATCATATGATACTATTCCTAATAAATGTATTTCTTTAGCCACAGAAGTTGATCATTTTGATTTCCACCACTCCATTTTGATTTACATATGAATGCAAAAGCTAATAATAATATGCATGACAATACCAACATCTAGCATATTGTCAATTGTAAGTATAGATACTCATAAAACATCTATTATGTTTTTGTTGCCTCAGGCATGGTCACATACACACACAATGCCAATATCCAGTGACATGGTATTCATGTAGGGGTCATGGTCATGTATCATACACATGCCCCTTCATCATAAATACTAAACCATCCAACGTCTACAAACCACCCATTTTCGAAAACATTGTGCCTCACACTAAGTGTGTGCACACCGCCACACAGAATCAATACACAAGCGACCATGTGACAAGCCACACACAAGGAACAAAGCCTATAAAAGCCTGCTATATGTAAAAATTATCTCTCTGCCACAACTATTTTTCCCCTATCCAAGATCTTCTCCCTACCAAGGATAGACCCTTCAAACCCACCTATCCTAGGACATTGAACCTTGCACACAATAGAGATAGAATAATATCTCTAAAGATATCCATAGACATTCCTTGTGTCTCGCCCATCCAATTCTCCCAACAACATCAAGCATTTAGACCATCTCAGACTGAAACATCCATGTCACGAAAACCCTCTACCTGCACTTCACCTTCGAGCATCACTGTCCATACAGCTTCATCCTCCTCCGACGACATGGAAAAACAAATTGAATACTCCTCTAACATTTTAATGCCCACTTAGCATGTCAACATCGTGTATGTGGATTCTCAAGGTCCTTACTTCTTGAAGCATCATCCTTAAATTCATCAACCCACAAGCTTTCCCCGACATTGAGTGCATTTATGTCACTCGATCCTAAACTACCCTTCTCCCTGGATGCACATTTCCAAAACACAATATCCTTTCTCCAAACCAACTTCTCTACTCTCTTCTTGATGGTATAAAATATGAGCAAATTATTGGCTAGATCATCAAATTCCCCTGTGGGAATGGCTATACATAGACAAAAGTGAGTCAGTGGATGATTGAAATGGATGCCTCCCTAACAGGCTCAGGTGGATCCAGATAGGTATCCATCTCTGACCTACCTACACACCTCTAGGATGAATCCATCTTTAAACATATTTCCAATGCAGTCGAAGCCACCCTACAGTTCATCTACCCAGACTGTTACGACCCGCGTCGAGCTTATCCCGTAAGTATGCTGTTAAGCATGTGTTTAGCTGATGTGTTGAGTTATAAGCCTGTTTTTGTTAATAATGTTTAAAATGGTTATGATATGTGCTTAGTGTGTTTTCTAGATTCTAAAGCGTGTAGGATCTTACGCTTGAAGCGTTGCCAGAGAAATCGTTCGAATCCGACTTTCGAGTCAAAAGTTGCATGTTTTGGGCTTTTAGGGACCCGTTTGTAATTTTTGAAAGTTTCGAACTTTGCAATTCGGCCCCTAGGTTTTCTTCCTTATTCTCTCCTTCTCACTTATCTCGTTTCACTTTCATAAAAACGAGAGAACGCTTCTGCGTTCTTCTTCCTTGCATGAGAAAGAGAGAGAGAGAGAGAGAGAGAGAGAGAGAGAGAGGGAGCTGAGAGGGGAGAAGCGCTGGAGCTTCGTTTTGCTCCGATCAGTTGCTGCAGTTCGTCCTTTCCCTTCGTGGATCTCCTTCTCCGTCAATTCGAATCGGTTTCGCAGCTGAAGCTACGTTTGCAGGGAAAAGGGCTAGAGGATTGGGGTGCACGGTGCAGCCCTAACTCGTTTCCTTCTTCCCTTCAGGTGCGGTTTAGTCATATGCATCGATTGTGATCGTTTCACGGTGTTTGTTCGAGATTTGCCCGTCGATTCGAGAGAAATCGACTTTTGCAGGCCGTTTTTATGTTCTGCCTGTGCGCGGTTCGGCCGAGTTTCAATTCGGTCGGCCGAGTTCCTTTTTAGGGCAATTGTACAGTGTTTTTGGATCGGCCGAGTTTGAGTCTTTGGTCGGCCGAGTTTCCTAATTAAATAAGCAAACAGCGTTTTTGTCGGCCGAGTTTGGGTTCTGATCGGCCGAGTTTCCTTGTAGGTATTTCAAGCGGTGAGTTGGTCGGCCGAGTTCCCCAGGGGATCGGCCGAGTTTCCAGTTGGTCGGCCGAGATTGTTCGGCCGAGTTTCAGAATCTAGGAAGCGTTCGGCCGAGTTCCATAGTGTTCGGCCGAGTTTCAAGTGGTGAGTGGCAGTTCATTTAGAAATCATTATTTAACTCATTTTAAAGGTCTAATTGCTTCAGTATTAGTATGATAAGTTCATTGGAACTTGAAATGCGTGATAAGAATGATGAGAAAGAGGAAATTCTGTGTTTACAGTTATAATGCGTTATTTCAGTTAAATTGTTTATCTGTTAATTATTTAATAGACCTAGATGCCCTAACACCGTAGAACCCCTTAGACGGGTCTGCAACTTTGGGGTGAAACTCGTGTTGCAACATCATCCGTGCTTGTGTCGCGGACAAACGAGGAAAGAGAAAGGTAGTGTCTAACAACAATCGTGCTTGTGTCACGATGGCACTGCGATAACAAAAGAAAACACGGTTATATAACACCATTCGTGCTTGTGTCGCGAAGGTAACCATGTGACTCTCCGCCGGTGTACTCAGGTTTAAGGAGGAGTCGAGAGCACACGTGGTTGTGCAGCACACGTGGATGTGCGATGAGGCCGTAGAGCCTGTGTCCTGTGCAGACCAGGACGAGTAGTCAGACTTAGCACTTCCCGGGTGTGTCGCTAAGTCTTGTACGGTGGGACCGTAGCATGGACTTGTTGCGGATCTTTATATGCAGAGTACAATGCATATATTTAGGGCATAATAATAAAATGAATAAATAATCAAGTAGGTTCACAGTAAATTTATATAACTGTTCATTTACCTGAAATATCGGTTGATGCTTAGAAATGTGATTATTTTCTGTATATCTGCTATGTCAATAGAACTGCCCTGTTTGAACTGTATATCTGTTTATTTTCAGTTAATAAACCTGATGAGTTGTTTAGTGATAGCTAAGTGAAATGTTATTCACTGAGCGAGTAGGCTCATACCTCTACTCAAAATATTTTCAGGTCAGCATCAGCATCTGGAATCAAAAGGATCGTTTCACCCTAACGCTTAGTCGATAGAAGGTTTGTTGTTAGTCTAGTTAGAGGTCTCTTAGTCCTTTCCCCTCGATCCTCGGGACAAGGTGTGAGTGAGAGAGAGAATGTGTACACAGATGTAAATTAATGTTGTGATTACTTTATGTTAATCAATGTATTATGATGTAGACCTTGCTTGTATCTTTAATCAGTTAAATAGAAAAGTTCCTGCGGTTTGCTCAGTTTTCTGTTTACAGTTTAAACTTGGTTATCATTTAAATGTTTTTAATCGTTTTAAAAAGTGACAAGTGGTTGGTTATGTGTTAATCCCACCTGTCGTGCCCTAATTCCGTGGTTTGTGGTTAATGTGAGATTGGGGTGCGACACAGACCCCCTACAATATAAAGACTTTAACCAATATTATCGTGTGTTTCTCCGTTAACAAAGAAACTATCCTCCATAATCGTCTCAACCTTTGTTGTGGGTCATTGGTTTACACCATCAAACATCAAGACGAACATCCACGCCAAAAATAAGAACATCTTCTTAAAAGATCACGCCAAGCACCCAACATCATGGTTCTGTTAACCTAGGCCAACCAACAATGCCTCTTCAACCAACCTAAAAATGCAGGAAAAAGAAAAGTCTAGACTCAAAACCAACCTACCCAGCCATGAACACCTCTCTACAGACATACCCCACAGCCAAACACCTAAAAACCTCATACATTGCCACATCAATATGTCACATCCATCATAGATCCAATTACCCTCAAACATTACATAGAACTAGATGGAACCCGCATACCTAAACCCTGATATGATGGACCCAAAATCAACTCATCATTATGAAGGATTTGTAGGTGTCCCAAAATCAAACTATCTTTGCAGCTATCCACACATCACAATAGGATATGCAAACAGTCAGTTCTATGATATGCACCCCAGAATCCCAAAAGAAATGCAACTTCGTAGTTATGGATGACCTCGGTAAGGCAGATTCTACATCTTCATATCCTCCTGATGCATAATATCAATATGTTCCATCTCAACATGAGCCAGAAGTAGACATATCCAAATAAGACGGGAATAATACAAACAAACTTGCATCATGGGACTCCATAGAGGAGTTCAACACTTTCTCCAACAATCTGGGTATATATATAGATAACCTAGACAAGCTTGAAACCTTCCTTCAAAACTTAGAATGTTCCATGGGATGGGATAACAAAAGGACTAAACAATTCTTCATTCATTATCCTGACACAAACATCTCATTTTATTAGTAATTGTTATCTTCCATTTTTGGTTCTTTTATTGTGCACTTTTTACCTTCAACATGTATACATATGTACCTTTCATATTCTCTTCCTCTTGACCGTGCATTTCATATTCTAGAATATCTGTAGGGATGCTAATGCTAGCAGATGGCATAAAATTAGACAACACATATACCAAAACAAAATTGACCTCATCACTATCCAAGAGACAAAACCACACCTTAGTGAGTTTCAACTTAGACCCATAGGAGGCCATATTATTAATACATGGGTACAATCTCCATGGATATGGTTTTTTTTTGGGAGGGGGCATCCTCATTGGATGAAATAACCAACATATGAACATATTAAAAGTTCACAGTAAAAATCATAGTATCACCATCAAAATACATAATTATGATGATAACTTTATGTGGCATTTTAATTGGGGTTTTATGGTGCAACAGGTCACAACAATACCCCATTCATATAGGAATTACATGACTTTGTTAGATTGTTCCACACGCTTCCTTAGACGGGGGTAAATTACAATCTTGTAAGCTATCCCAAGGAGAGACACTATCAGAGTACCATGGACCGACATCACTCGAACAATGTAATATTTAGGAAGTTCATTTTGGAACAAAACCTTTATGACTTACTAACCACTAATGGCATTTGGACATAGCATCATGGTACACACAAGGCTAGATTGGACCACTTTTTATGCAAGAACCTATGAAACAACCAAAATCCACTTGCTACTTGTAAGGACCCTGACCTCCGTTTAGGGCTTATCCTATTTGCTTTGCTTAACCCTGAGGTTTAGTTGCTTGCTAACCACCTTTAGTGGTGATTAGGGTTTGTTGGTGCTTTGTTGAGAGCTGGAGGTGCTACTTGCAATTAACCCAAGTCTAGGGTTTGTGGGCAAGTTTGTCACCTTGTGAGGTCTTCCTCCCTCTCCTTGCTTCCTCTAGTGTTGAGAGGAAGGTTGGGCTCGTTGCTTGAGTTCCTTGGGCTTGGATGAGCCTTGGTGGGCCTTGTTGTGCCTTGCCTTTGCCTTTTTGGACCTTGTGTCGGGCAAGTGAGCCTTGTGTCGGACTAGGTGTGTCGGCCATGCTTGTGTCGGCCTGAGGTGTGTCGCCCATAGGAGTGTGTCGGGCATGGTATGGAGGTGTGTCGCCCATGGACCTCTTTAACCCCTTTGACCTCGTTTGTGTCACCACTAGTGGACACTTGGTGCTTGATGCTTGCATGTGGCAATGGCCTTGGACATGTGTTTAGGGCATGTTAGAGTGGTGGCTTTGCTCATGGACAAGTGTCCCTAGGTGGGTGACACATTGCCTTGTCTTACCTTGGTTTCTCCTCCATCCTCTCCTATATATGTGTTTCCTTTCCCTTGCTAAGGATCCCTTTAGTTCCTTAGTTTTCCCACCCCCTTGGTGCACGATACCCTCTTCCTTTGCAAGCTTGGTGGCCGATCCTTATCTTGGAGTCTCCTTCTTCCTCTAGTGGTGGCCGAACCCTAGAGTGCCTTGCTCTTATTCTTGTGGTGGAGCTTAGAGCTTGGTGCTAGGAGCTTGGAGCTTGCTTAAGGCGGGTTACATAACTCCTAACCCTAACTATAACACCTTCTATGTTCTTGTATGTTTCTTATGATCATAATAGGCTATGTATGTTGCTAGTTTAGTTTCTTACTTTAGTTGCACCTTGTTGGCCGAACCATGTCCTAGGGTTTCTTGTTGAGCAACACCCCTCTCCCTCCTTGGTCTAGAGAAGTGAGCTTGAACTCTAGTAATATGGGCAATACTCCTCTCTCATTTAAGTTGAGAGGTGAGCTTGTGTTCTAGTTGCTTGAGAAACACCCTTCTCTCACCATGGATTCGAGAGGTGAGCTTTGTGATGGATGTAGACCTTTGTTAGAGTTGATCCTTGGGTTGCCTGATTGGTGATAAGAAGGTGTGCAAGACCCCTCTCTCTTGATTGTTGAGAGGTGAGCCATATTCTTGATCCACTAGGGTTTTGGTGCCCTTGTGCTTGGGGCTGATGACGACCTTGTTGTGGGTTGCATCTTGACCGATATGGTCTTGGGGTGATGTTGCCCATTACCCCTCTTGACCTAGAGCCTTGGTTGACATGTTGTGGCTGTGTTGGGCGATACACCCTGGTCCTTGACCTTTAGTGTGTCGGGCGTCACACCATGCTGAATGTCATGCCCGATACACCTTGTTTAGGTGGTTACTTGGTGCTTTCATACCTTGGACGATGGGGCGTTGTGACCTGGACCTGCGTTGCCTTGTGTGTTGGCCGATAGGATGAGGGTAGGCTGGTTGGATGACAGATTTCTTTGTGGCCGTTGAGTTGTGTATCTTTGGGCGTCATACATTGGGAGTGATGTTGTCCGAGATGGTAACCTGGTGTATAACGCACCGTTGCACGATATAGGCTGAGCTGCACGTTGCATATGTATGCCCGATATCCATGATGCACGACACAGCGTTGCACAACACTAATCTGCACGATACAGAGGTGACTGATACACCTGCTGCATGATATGCTTGTGCACGTTATGTCTTGGGTTCTTGTTGCACGATACATCTTGAGGTGGTAGCTCGTTACCTTTGCTAAGTGTTTGGGCGATATGTGGCTAGTTTGCTTGGCCGATATGGGGCTAGAGTGTTGGGCGATATGAGGAAGTACCCTGCCCGATACTACCTCTAGTGAGGGTGCCCTACCCGTCACTCTTCTTGTGAGGGTAGTGGGAACTTCTAGTGAGGGTCTTGTTCCTTCTAGAAAACCTATATGCTAGCTCTTGTTCATGAATCACGTTTGGTTTATAATGGTGACCCTTGATATGCTTGATATAGTAGACCACATCTATGTATCTTGATATGGCATTTCATTTGTTTATGATCATCTTGAATTATATGAATAATGTTGAGGAAATGGTAAGCATATAAGATGCTTTGCTTGATTATATGACCTATGTCTATGGTCACAAGTTGAGGCATGAATGATAAGACATATGATCATCAAATGTCACCCTATGTTTAATAATATGATCCTTCTGTTAATCCATGATGTTTGTGTATACTAACCATGCAGGTGTCATACAGATGCATAGCCAGGTAAAGGGCTATGAGGTATATATGTTTGAGTAACACTGCTCTGATGGTTACTCTTGATGATGAGATAATATGCATGATGTGTTCTGGTCTGAGGACCTGAGTTTGGCTAAAGTGCCTAAGTTGAGATGTTATCCTCTGATGATAATTTAGGATTGTTATCCCAAGTGATGAGAATGCCTTTTGAGGCAGTGGTTTCTTGTGAGGAGGGATTGAGATCTCGGAATAGCTTGATGATGGTAACAATAAGGTAGATTTATGTTATGCATGTGTTACAACTTGGTTGCCTCAACAATCCACATAAAATATACTAACTAATCACAGTGGAACGTATCATGTAGTTTGCCCTGACCATAGATCCATCATCGTCAGGAGCTGGTGATGGTGAAACGGGTTCTCCTGCGGGTTAACTCGGAGTGCATATTGCTGAGTATGTGAGGTTTCTCCTAGCCTAAAGTGAGAAGGTAAGAGTGCAACTTCAGTTATAGACTCCAGAGTACGGTTCTAGGCCCGTAGCTCAATATGTTAAGAGCATGGTGAACATGCCCATGGCTCAGGATATGTGATATGGGAGCATGAATGTGTTCATGGCTCAAGAGCACAGTGAACATGCTGTGGCTCAGTTTTACTAGCGCCGATACCTGTACCAAGGCGGGCTAGGAAGAGGGTAGCCTGACCCTGTGGCTGAGACCACTTAAGTATGAGATTGCGGTCCTACTTGTGTTGTACTCGTACACTGACCACGAGGTGGGAGGTTATGGAGTTCGGCTCTTCCATTGACCTTGTATGGCACCGGCTCCGGGTTTCGTAGCCGTCGGTTGGATCTGAGAGGTACGGCTCACTTCCTCAGAGCATAATAATAATAATATGTAATCCATCCGTATAGTATTTATTACTTAAGGCAAAACACAGAACATTGATTGAGGCCTTGCTTGTGCAATTGATCTTATTATACCTTGCAGTTAATTATACATTCCTTATGTTATGTGGTAAGATCTTATAAATCATATCTTGTCAATCATGTTCCATAAAGAGATACTTGGTTTTACGCCTTCCGTACAGCCTGGTAAGCTTGATGGTATAAATATTTTTACCTTATAGACTACTCTTGTTATACCTTCTATCAGTTATCTACTGCTATTACTTTAACCCTTCTATAGCTTTATGGTTTCGGCAGGGAGTTATATTTCTTTCTGGGACTGTGTGTCTCACCCCGCTGGTTTACACCCTTTTTAGGTGTTCGCGCTAGACGTGGTGGTAGTTGCGGAGTTGCGGCCGAGCAATAAGACGAGCAGTAGAATGCAAGAGATGGACATGCTGTTGTTTTGGTTGTTTTGTAGTAGAGTCTTAGAGTCATCCCTGTACTCTCAGTTCCTTGGAGGCGTTTTGTTGTTGTTTCACGATGTATAGTTGTTGATGCTTGTATGTCCTGCTGCTGGCCGGATGTGGGCCGTTATGTACATATAAACAGGTGATGAACTCGAGTGGTGACAAGACAACTGATCTCTTAAGTTGTGCACACGTATCAAGACTTGTAAATGTTTATATAACATGTTTTCTTGCAGGATAAGGATCTGAATATAATAGTCTCTTGGTTTATCTGCTTTCCGAAATCGGTTTTAATCAACTCATATTTTTGGTAATCAGTGGTTTATGGTGTTGTCCGCACGTTTTCGCGTAACACCTCATTGTCTGTGTGATAGCGGGATGTGTTGCCACACTACTGCTCTGATTGACACATCTAGTCTCTTGAACCACTTCCCTATGGTGGTTCAAACCACCACTTCCCCCATAGGGTCATAGACCTCTTCTTTTTTAATGTTTCTAAGCTAAACACCCTGGATTTGTTGAGGTCATATAGGAACACTGGATGCTAGATCCAATTCATAGCAATTATGGATATAATATTCACTAAAAAATTAAAGCACTTAGGCACACACTACGAGTTTGGAATAAAAACACCTTCGGAAATTTATAGGCTTCTATCAAATCCAAAAAGACACAACTTTTAGCCCTCACACATGATATACACAATTATAGCTATATCAAACCATACTAAATGTCCTTATATTCTTACCAGAACTTAAGGAAATCCTTAAGAATTAGAGATCCAAACAAAGAAGGCTTAAGGAAGGTGATAGAAATACAAAAAAAATCCGTGCATGTTGTAACAAAAAAATATCCACCATCCACAACCTAGACAATATCGGATCACAATCACATGACTGTCACATGACCATCACATGTGTTAGTTTTTTCAAACAGTCATTCAACAATGAACATATATCACCTAGAAAATTGATATTAGAATGGGACATCATCCGTTACAACAACCTCCCCCCCCTCCACACACACATTACCTCACAGACCCTTTCATAGACATTGAGATTAAATATGCTATGACTAGCCTTGGCATATATAAATCTCTTAACATGATGGCTTTAGTATGTCCTTCTATAGGATAGATTTAGATCACATCAAAACATATTTTCATAATCATTTTGACGCTATCCATAGGATAAGGAATATGGAAAAATAACATCAGAATCTTTAACCAAATTCACATTACTCTGATTAGAAAAAAAACCAGCCCACATCGATTAGGGACTTCATGCCTATTAGCCTGATCAATGCATCTTATAAGATTATAGCCAAACTACTTAGCATAAGAATGAAACCCTTATTAGAACACATCTTTACACCATCTCAATTTTCATTTATGGACAATCAAAACATCTAGGATGCATATAGTACAACCCAAGAAACTAAACATAAATGTCACTCACAGAACTCACCCTTCCTCACTATCAAACTTGATTTTGAGAAAGCCTTCGACAACATTAGTTGATCCTTTCTACTACAATGTGTCCATGGCTATGGATTCCCAAACACATGGATTCATTGGACGCATTCATGCATCGTCATTTTTGCATTATCTATTATTATCAATGGAGCTATATTTGGATATTTAAAAATAACTAGTGGTCTTAGACAGGGTGTTACCCTATCTCCCTACCTCTTCATCAGTGTCACTTCTATTCCAGACAGATTCATTCAACTAGGCACTAGTAAAAGACTGATTGATAAGCCTGTCAGATGTCATAACCATATCATTCAGTATGTAGATGGCACTACAATTTTCATTAAAGTAGAGGAATGACATGTTGTCAACATCACCCACATCCTTCATATTTTCTCATACCTCTCAGGACTCAAGATCAACTGTCAGAATTCTACTATCATATGAACACATGTCACACCCACACACATGGATAAGTTCCAAACCAACCTAAAATGCAAACAAGAATTATACAATACCTAGGCTTACCACTATCACCATGGCGCATCATTATCTCTACATGGAAATCCATCATTGACAAATATCAAAGACTTCTATCCTATTGGAAGAACCAACATCTCACACTTGGTGGTCGACTAACACTTATCAATACCTGACTCACTCCTATCATTATGCATCATATTAGCTGCATATCACCCCCTCAAAGTTGTTATCAGATGCATCAAAAAAATTAAAAGGAAATTTCTTTGGGAGCACAATAAAAGTAGCTCAAACATGGTCAATTGGGATACCATATGAAACCCTAAACAATACAGTGCACAGGGCATCATTGATATTCAAACCCACGCTCTATGCCTCCTACACAAACTCACAAATGCCATATGCCAGAAAGAACAACACCTATGAATGGATATAGTAATGAACAGATATTATCACAAGTACCACCCATGGGACTACAAACCCATTAGGTGTGCCTCACCACTGTGGAAATATATTATCAAGAATATCTTTATTATATGTATATTGTCCACACCACCACACTACAAAATCCAGGTTCAGTTATGGTAGGATCCATGGTGGAATGACAATTCCCCCATCAACCACAACACTCAAGATTGCTACATCCCTTCACCCATCAGACACATCACCACACATACAACTCTAAATCATTTGGGTTCACAAAGAAATGATCAACTCAAACAAATTTAAACTAGGACCTCACCACCGCAATCATTACAGACATGATGACCTAGCTAGAAATGGATACTAGAACGTCAATGACATGATATGGGGGAACAAACACATAGTCAAGAGATATAGTCTTTACCTACAGTGGACATATTTTTTCACACAAGCTCATATGGCATATTCTATTCCCATCTAAGGTAAACATATTTCTTTGGTCATATGGCATGAAAAAAGCCATAGAGATGCACATTACATAAGGATTGGATTCCAGGGTCCATCCATTTTCCTAATGTTTTGTAGCATCCATTTGCCTAATGTTTTGTACACAAAAAGAAACTAACCAACATGTTTTCTTCGCATGTCACACGGCCAGACACATGTGGACACACTTCACTAATGCTACTACCATTCAGTTTAGCCCTAGACTCAATTTGGAATACATATTATCTAAGAATCTTATCTATCTCATAGGAGCATACAATAGTAAATCCATCACAGCTATGACCATTTGGACTATATAGATAGAGAGAAATAATAGGTTCCACAACACTAGCTTTAAGAAATATGGAAAATTGATTAATATGACAAAATCATTTTATGATGATTATATTTTTAACAGATGATGCAGGAATTGTGTGGCTCCTACCATCAAGATCACTCCAGTGACAGTTTAAATAGTAATGGACCAAAGATGGCAGCTACATAACAGAATATGGAGGAAACGGATGAAAA
The DNA here is from genome assembly GCA_963693085.1 of Alisma plantago-aquatica. Lineage (NCBI taxonomy): Eukaryota > Viridiplantae > Streptophyta > Magnoliopsida > Alismatales > Alismataceae > Alisma > Alisma plantago-aquatica. Next base: position 1,847,052,687 of record OY856409.1, read on the forward strand.
CTAGATATCACTATATTTTTTTCAGCCTGTTTCATATCATCACGGGGATGATCTATAGGGAACCCCACCCTACCACAAACTTGATGAACTCATTATGTTTATTTTTATGTTTCTATGATGGTGGGACACCTCTGGTGATCAACACCATTACTATCTATCGAGTAACATATCCCCGTACTCTTGACCTCTCTTTGGTTTCATATGGGGTTATATGTAATATATGACCAGATCAATTATAAAAAGGTAATTAATGTCATCGTAGTTTGTCATGAACTGATGGCTGAAAGAAACAAGACATGAGAGTAGCTTACTGATTGGAGAGAGTCATAATAGAAGGTGGATAAAGATAGAGAGAAACGAAGAGATGGGGGAGATGAGCAATGGCCGCAAATTAGAGGATTTTACAAAGAGAGTAAAAAAACAGTGGTTAGATGTACGTGAATAGTATGTGAGTGCTTCGTCTCCTTTTCGAACTCCCCATATTTAAACCGTCAATGTTGTTTTGATATGATTGTAGTTTTAATGTAAAATTGTCTCATATAACGTCGATTGTTTTGTTTTTGGAAACAAAGGAAATCGGGAGAAGATAATTATTTTCCTAAATGACATATTGTTTTATTTGTCTGTATATATCATCTAATGGCCAATGAAAAGAGGCGAGTAAGTATTAGTCTAGACCACAAGACGGAATTTGAAGAGGTCCATTTTATTCAGTTTGAACTGGACATTTTTAAGTTTTCTCTAGTTTATGACCCATAAATTTTAGAAGGTCATCATTCTGATCCAACCTACAATCTGCTAGACCGTAATTTGGATCAATGGCCAATTTAGATATAAAATACATCTACCTTTGCAAGTATCTTAGGAAAGAAATGAAATCATGTAAAACTTATTTTGGATAATATATATTGTACCAAACACGACATTAAGGAAGAATGCCATAGAAGCAATAGATTAATGAAATGATGTCGACGTTAGTGACGCCATCGTGCGAATCTTTTTTAGTGTCACGTCAAAGCAAGCACATCTTCCATCCCTCCTTTGATATTATTGCACCACATCACAACCCCAACATCACCCACAAACAACAACTATGATGTGATGATGGAGTCGATTCCTACGCAACAATATATACAACCTTATAAGCATACACAAAAGTTCAATGAATAACTCAATAAATGTAAGGCAAATATTATACTCAACCCTTCATAGGATCCTTGGATATATAGTAACACGGGGGCCAATTTGTGTTTAAAAAACTAAAGGGAAAAATTGCATCCCATCTCTACCATGACCATTCATATATAGCCTTATTAGAATACACTACGATCAGTTTATAATATAAAAATTATTAAAAGAAAGCATTGATTGAAATACTCATGACTCTCACACGGCTCATTTATTAGAATAAAATACAAATTTTTGACTACAAAGACCAAAAAATACGTACCATAACACCTCCCACACTCTTTCCTATTTAGCAAATATTGTAATCCAAAGATTATTCTATGATTTAGAAAATTAGAAGAAGAACTTTCCATGACAAGCTTTATTATATAGTACATATATATAATGAAAGGGATTCCCACTTACATCCTAACACATGTCAAGATAATGTTTGAAAAAATTAATTCAATTTGCAATCATTATCAATGACCAACTTCACAATAGTTGACATGAAAGTGTAAGCCTTCGAGTTCTTAGGGTTTGAATATTTGGCATATGCTTGCTCTGACTTTAATACTAGGAGGTGATTGTGTACTATTTTTGGTCAAGGAAATGCCCCTACTGCTCCAGCAAAGCGATTTCCTTTAGAAGCATGCGTGCAAACTTGTGATGAATGTGGTTATATTTCTCATCAAGTACATCCATTATTGTCCTTCACTCGACTTTCATTAACCCATATATTCTTTCTTTTTTGGGGGGCTATCCTTATACACAAAGATAGAGTAAGTAAGAGGAACTTGATGCAGAGGAGATCTTATATATTTAGTCTTAGGAAGTAACCCCTCAATGCCCTTAATTCTATGTCAACTTCTCCTCTCAGAATGTATCAGACTACCATTCCACGATTCTAACAGTTAAAGAACCACTTTCTTAAAACTTGGATAGGTGCTCTTCACCGAACAAGAGAGGCCAGAAGCTTCTAACCCTATGCTTGTTGGGAATAGTTACAAACAGAGTGATGAACAAGTGTATAAGCATGAGATTTGCTGAACAATTCATGAAAAATCTAAAAGAAAGCCGAAAAAATGTTGTTTGATGAGCCCATATAGTATCAAGTTGATGGTTAGGTAAAAGGTTACTGAGCCAATGATGCTTTGCTAGGCTTTTCATATGATGAACCACTGTTCGAGTAAGATACAATTCTAACTCCCCCAAGGGAGAGGCCGTCAGTGGGGATCTTAGACAATGTATGCAAGCATAATCTAGAAATCTGACATAAATAACAGTGGCATCTTATCACTCATTTATCTTGATCTTCTTTAGGTTCTCCATGGTCATATCAATATCATTGTATTGTGTGCATCTCCCAACACTTTTTTACCTATTCACGTGAATCCAAAAATTTAGGTTCGACTAATATCACACGTGGGACTATTTCTTTCAAAACATATAATAACTCATGTTGGGTTGTGTCAAATCATTGAGTTTTTTTTTCTAAAGATCCAATAACATGGAACTTGTTTCATTTAGATATTGTTGACACCTCATTTTTTCTCACTCAATGAAAATTCATGATTAATGTAGATCCCCTAGATCATGATGGAATATTTTCCACTTCGTACCCGATTTCCACATATACCTTTTTCCCACAATTTTTCATATTTTTTGGCTATTTCATCCATCCATTTTCACCCAGTTTGACCCAGTTCGGGGATTTCTACAACCTTCTTTCAAACCAAAAGTGCAATTATTCTTTAAGTATACTTTAAATAGGGTATTCATCATAATTGCCTAGTTGAATTATCTAAAATAGAATATTTCATTTTTTTCAACTACTTCCCAAAATAATCTAAGAGATAACTCTGACTTATCTTTATATGCAAGTTTTCTCTGTTATTTTCCAGAATATTCTTGAAATCATTGGGAAAATGAGACTTCCTTTATTCACCTGAGGGCACCAAGCGGAACAGAGCCATCTGTCACATGCCACATGGTAGATCACCTCTATCTGCGTGCCCTACATGGCACATAATTATGATCTACCACCTCTTCCCTAAGGTTTGCCTGGAATCTCAAACCCTAACATCTTCCTATAAATAGACCCTCATACTCAATCTATTCCAGGACCTTCTTGTAAAGAAGTGAAACCACATCTCTACTAAAAATGTGAACAATAGAACCTCCAGTTCAAACACATCCAAAAAGGTATGATGGGGTGGGTGTAAAAATTTTAAATCTTATTAATGGTATTCAAAACAACCAATGTGTAGCAACAGAAGACAAATCTTGACTATATTCAATTTCTCAACAAGATTACTAAAATAAATCTATATCTCCCACATAGGGTTCTACGGTAGAGGAAAGTCCAAACCATAAGACCTTTGTCTCCAAGCTTTAACTCCTTAAGCTAGGTCCACATCTTTATTCCTAGTCCTCCATGTCCTCCACCTAGGGTTGGAAGCATACCCCAGCAAGAAGAGAAAAACAAAAGACGTCAGCAAAGGCTGGTATGTGCATACTAAAAAGTAAATTTGAGCAATATAAAGAAATAAAGACATCAAGTATAAATGCTTCCCATGCAAGAGATAAGGACTACCCACAAGGGAATAAAAGATATGAATCATCATCATCATAAAAGAAGATACTTTCCATAATTAAAAGAATAAGGATTGTGCAATACTGGAACATAAAGAAAATAGGGCACACAACCCACCATCATCTTCAAAAACTTGCATGCATGTGAGATAAGCATATCCCTAGAATAATATAAATGCAAAGGAGGCCAAGTCTCATAAACTTAAAACCTGATAGAGAAAGGAATACTGCCAATCTCCCAAATATATAAATTGAGAATGGAATACTGCCAAACTCGAGTATAGAGAATGGGATACTACCACGCTCCTCAATAAATAACATGGGAATACTGCCCCAAAAATTAATGTAATTTACACTACTCTAGTGCTACTGAATCACATAGCATGTAAAATGTAGAGACAGGTAGACAAGTATAGTCAGAATTATACAATGTTGCCATCACACAATGGACAACACAAACATATAAACATCCACTTCAAAGTGGGCACATATCATTATATAAGAACAACATGTAACAAAGCATAAGATAGATATCAAGAGAATATCCAAGTCCACAACCAGCAAGATAGTTCACATGAACCATGATATCAAGAGAATAGACATATGTGTAGGCCAAAGTGAAAAGAATGATAAGATAGGTGAATTGCTCAACATATAGGAATAGGGGATACAACATACCTCAACTTCATATTTCAAAGTCCAAAGTCACTTCTAGGTCCAAGCCTAGGCATCCAAAGAACCTATTAAGCATATAAGTAGAATTTGTGTCAATTTCATGTACATTATCTAAACCCTAAAAATCACATTTTTATCATTATGTGATTTAGGTAATCAAAACCATGCCAAATTTTACTTCATATTATTTTGACTCTAAAACATATTTTATTATATTTTTCTGACATATAAAAATTTAGTTATGAATTTTCCAAGTTAATATATAATCAGATTAATCCATTAATATTCACCCTTAATTAAACATTAGATTTAGGTTAGCTCTTAATTTTTTGAGTCCAACAGCTATTTATTTATAATTTTTGGTTAACCAGAACATTAGTTATGAATTATTGAAATTCAGGCCAATCAAAAACTCGAGAAAAACCATGTCAACCAAAGAGGCCCACTAAAATCCAGACACGGGTTGCTTAGTCAGACCAATGACCTTAGGCCAAATGGTCGGTCAAATGCCTAGTCAGCAACAAAAATCACGAGAGGGAAATGTCCAATGTATCCTCAACACGTCTGGGAATCAAACAAAAAGGTGAAATGTCCAATGTATCCTCAAAAGAAAAACAATAGGCGAAGAAAATTGAGAGGGAAAGGCGGTACAATCATGAGAGCTTGTATTCTTTGTTTTGTTAACATAATTGAAACTGAGAGAAATAGAACTTTAGTTCCAAAGCAAGAACCAAATCAACTGCCCCTATCAAGATGGAAGAAACGGAGGTGCCCATCACCATCCCAACACCCCAACAAAACCAAAGATCCAAAGCACACTACGACAACCGATCAACACGCTGACATTGCCCCAGGTCCTTGTGGAGGAGGTAAAAGAGGGAAAACCAACTCACCATATAAGAGGCCAAATTGGAGATGCTGACACCTTCACAATATCATATGCAACCTTTCTAAGCGCCAACCATCCCTACAGATGATCAGCAATCGCAGACCCAGCTCTACCTCCAACACAGATGGCTAGAGTTTAGGGAAACAAGCTTGAGGCCACACAGAGCCCGACCGGAGATAGAACAAGGGATTGAAGGTTCTGCTGGATATGAGAGAGTAGTTTTCCAAGGGTCTAATTGCATGTCAAGGCGCAGAGGAGGGGAGACATGAAAGCAGGACAGAAACAGAGGATGAGGGTCGTGAGCATGGATTGAGTGAGAAATGTGAGGAACCTCAGGGTATTTATACCCCTTGGGTTCGCAAGAACGTGAGGAAAGAGAGAGTAGAGAAATCAAAAGTTGAGAAGAGATAGAAAGAGAGAAAGAAGAGAAGGAAAGAACGTGTTACAAGCTATAAACGAGAAAGGAAGCGGGGAAGAAAAGAAAGCAGTGACCATCCGATCGAAACATGGGCGGTCTAGATATGAGCGCATAATGGACCAAGACAAAAAGGCCCTATGACAAAAAAAATTAGGAAAACTGAGAAAAATAAATGTGATAAGGAAATAATTTAAAGTGATACAAAATCATATTTACCATAAGTTAACTTAAGTGACAAGGAAACTTCATCCATAAGTTAACTTAAGTGTGTTAAATATGAATTTACCTTTATTTCCATATTTTGGTATCATGTATCTTATTTATTTATTACTTACATCTTTTATGTACTTTCTCTCTCTCCTATACTTAACCTAATATTTCAAGGTAGTCCAAATTAGATGAAAATTGATATGTAGGCTTATTTTGCTGTGTAGATTATGAATTTGAAGTCTATTTTCACTTTTGAGACTTTCTTATATGAGTTATGTCACTTGGCCCACTAATGGACCATTAACTATATTATTTAGCCAATTAAGTCTTTCATCTTCTTATTAATATCCAAACACTCCACCCCTTAAAAGGATTTGTCCTCAAAATTTATTGATCCAAACATCAACAACCAAATACTCTCCACCCCTTAAAAAGGTTCAACCTAACAAGTCAAACTAATCAACATTGCGGATTAACCACATATTTATTAGTTGTGAAAGATTTTTAGAGATTTATATTTATCATGTATCCAACTATAAAGTCTCCATCTAGGGTTGAGTTTTAGGTCCTTGTATCTCTAACCTATCAACCCTACATGAACATCAAAAAGTCATAGGGTAGGTCAACTACACCTTTATTTCCATCCTAGTCACTTTATCAAAACTAGGGTTAGATTCTACTCCAATGAATTCTAGAGTTTCTCTTCATTGTGACTTAGTTCAAGAAAACATCGACAAACCCGAGAAAATTTTTGTGCATATAGTATATAAGGAAAATAATTTGTTGTGAAAACTTTTGTGATTGAAAACTGAAATTAGGGCCCAAAAATTAAATTGAGAAACCAAGTCACAATATTTCCATATTAAGACCTCCTTAAACTACTACTTCCTCATAACCTAATCTCATCCTCAAAACAAACCTTATTGCATAAAAAGATCATCATTGATCAAATCTAGGGTGAACATCTCACCTAGAGGTAACTAGCCAAGTCAAGGGTTCTAATAAGGGAGGCAAAATTGAAACAATCAAATTTCGACTACCATGAGATCGGATACCATGTTGTAAAGAAGTGAAACCACCTCTCTACTAAAAATTTGAGCAATAGAACCTCTAGTCCAAACACACACAAAAATGTATGATGGAGTGGGTGTAAAATTTTCAAATCTTATTAATGATATTCAAAACAACCAAAGTGTAGCAGCAGAAGTAAAATGTTGACTATATTCAATTTCTCAACAAGATTACAAAAGTAAATATCTCCCACATAGGGTTCTATGGTAGAGGGAAGTCCAAACCATAAGAACTTTGTCTCCAAGATTTAAAATCCTTAAGCTAGGTCCACATCTTTATGCCCAGTCCTCCATGTCCTCCGCCTAGGGTTGGAAGCATACCCCAGCAAGAAGAGAAAAATAAAAGACATGAGCAAAGGTTGGTATGTGCATACTAAAAAGTAAATTTGAGCCATATAAATAAATAAGGACATCAAGTATAAATGCTTCCCATGCAAGAGATAAGGACTACCCACAAGGGCATAAAATATATGAATCATCATCATCATAAAAGAAGATACTTTCCATAATTAAAACAATAAGGATTGTGCAATACTAGCACATAAAGAAAATAGGGCACACACCCCACCTTCATCTTCTAAAACATGCATGCATGTGAGATAAGCATAGCCCTAGAACAATATAAATGCAAAGGCGGACAAGTCTCATAAACTTGAAACATGATAGAGAAAGGAATACTACCAATCTCCCAAATATATAAAATTGAGAATGGAAAATTGCCAAACTCGGGTATAGAGAATGGGATATTGCCACTATCCTCGATAAATAACAGGGGAATACTGCTCCAAAAACCAATGTAATTAACACTACTCTAGCGCTACTGAATCACATAGCATGTAAAATGTAGAGGCAAGTAGACAAGTATAGTTAGAATTATACAACGTTGGCATCACACAATGGACAACACAAACATATAAACATCCACTTCAAAATGGGCACATATCATTATATAAGATCAACATGTAACAAAGTACAAGATAGAGTTGTTACACCTCGATCTCACAATTTCCACTAATCACGAGATTAGGGCATAAATTGAGGATTTAACGTAATACAAAGATCACCCTTAACTTTTTCTTCTCTTTCAAAACTCTTTGTTTTCTCGCATTGAACCACATAAACCAACTTTACAAGGGAATATAAACATTGATTTCTCTAATCTAATTTCAACAGTAAAAATGCATGTATGAACATTCATTATGTTCCTCATACTTTTAAGCACATAAGACTTGTTGATTCGCACATATTGCTAAAAGAGGAATAATGTTATACATCATCATTTACAACTCTCTCTTATTTCTTTACAAGGACCTACAATGACAAGGACCGACTGACTTAACTATACTCTGACTTAACTCTTGTGGCAGATCTACTCTGATGCAATGATACATTCTTAAAGTCCATGTGATTATTCTAAAAATTGTGAGTAGATGGGTGAGCCTACTCGCTCAGTGAATGAGTACTTCAAAGAAACAGTCTAAAGCATTGATATAATTACAGATATACTTTTGAGTAATTGATATCAATTATAACAGCAGTAAGCTTTAAAGAGTCTAATAATTGACAATTATAAATATTGCAGGATACTCTAAATATCTATAAGAATTAATCAATATATGAAATGCTTGATTGATCATAAAGAAAACTAATAATTCAGAAACATACAAAGAATAATTGAATAACTATACACAATTGTTTGACCTCTCATTCATTTTATTATGCCCTGATCATATACAATGTACTCTACATATGAAGACTCGTATTGCACTACGATCACACCATACAAGACTTAGCGGACACACCCAGGAAATGCTAAGTCTGACTACTCTCCTGGTCTACAATAGGGAAATGGCTCTCTGGCCTAAACTGGACTCCTCTAACCTGAGCACACAGAAGGAGAGTCAAGCCACCTCTTAGCTTTTCTATACTCTAGTGCCACCAGGACTTCTAGTTGATGTTGGACACACTTTTCTATACTCTAGTGCCACCAGGACTTCTGGTTGATGTTGGACACTACAAATTATAATTTAAGGAGACTTCCACTAGGGCTTCGTCTCCCGTGCCACCTAATAGCACGTTCTGACCCCCATATACTGGACGCTGCCATGGTTAGGTCATTTCACCCCTAAGACACAGACCTCACATAGGGGTTCTACGGTGTCAGGGCCCTTAAATCTATAATTTTATTATTTCCTAAAAAAACTCTTAATATGTTGAACTTTTTTCTTACTTATACTCGACTCTGGTATTTCTATGGCATCTTGTCTATTTAATTTCAGTTCAAATCACAACATGAATATCATTCTAGACCTGACAGAGCAGTATACTCAAAAACATTGTAATTTACTAAGTAATCCACATACTATACATACAGGCAGACTGAAATACTTAAATAAACAGAATGCATGTCCATTTGGCACTTATATACTAGAATCATGCAATTAAACATCTTAATATACTAATGAAAGTTAATTACTTGGCATACGAGTAATCATCATGTACACCCATAAATTATTTGCACTTTCTTGGAAAACGTACACATCGACCCAAATCCTGGGTTGTGCATCTCATACTGAGAACATGGTAATAAAAATGCTTAATTCATTGAACACCCTATCCTTAGGGTTTCATTTACCTCATTCACTTATCACATGGCTCTCATAAGGATTTAATATGTCATAAACATCCACTAAATACAGATTGCTTTAAACAAGTCATATACAATCAACATATGTATGAAATCCTCAAATTGAGCTAAATTAGGGTTTTCCATGTCATTCATTGAGATATTATGAATCAATAATAACATTTCATAAATAGAGTCTATGATGCTAAGAAAAACACTTCAAATGGATTTCACCATATTTATTCACAAATTTCCAACTTTCCACTCATATAGGGCTTCACCCTCTTTACGAAGATATCAAGTAAACACTATTCACATCACATGAAATCCAAAATAGTATCTGACATATATGTACTACGCATTCAGATAAATAATCATTCATAACCAAAGGAATCCAAATAAACAAATTTCTCTATTTAATTATACAGCAATTTCAGTCATAGACAAATTCCCTATATTTTAGTTTACTCTTATAACCTCTGCAAATACTTAGGGAATTCTCATTATAATGCATTGTATACATTTCTAATATGATTTTATCATCTGAAATTCATTCAAACAAAGGAAGAATCCACTTCATGTCATTTTGCAACAACTTAGAACAAATAGACAATTCAGGGTTTGTAGTCGCATACTAAGCAATTAAAGATTATGGTTGATTTAACCAATTTTCATGCAATATACTATTTAAAGGAAGTTCCCACTCACCCTAAGGTGTTTAAACACCTTAAAAATGTATCCCATATCTAAAAATCTCGAATCCATATCAAATCCCTAGCAATTCACCCAAGATGGTTAGATACTCGGTTTGTTAGTGAGGGGTCTCAGGATCGAGTCCAGGCCACGGGATGAATAGAATGGCCAATTTTTTTTTTTTTTAATCCCTAGCAATTCACCCAATTCTTCTTCCTTTCAACTCAGAAACCCTAAAATGAGGGATTATGAAGAAACGGTGAGAAAAGGGGAAGTTTTGATACCATTTTAGATCAAATCAGAGGAGGGATGGAATTTGGACATTTGAGAGAAGGTTCACTATGAAACTATATCCAAAGAAGCTAAACTTACATGATTTCATCATTCCTCGGACCGTAAAACCCTAGGTCATCATCTCCATCAATTTCTTCTCTCAAACCCTAACTCTCTCTCTCTCTAGGATTTTGTTTCTTTGGATTGAATCACGAATTATGAGATATCCTTGTGTGTTAGGTTGGCCATATAGAGCAATTGAGCTTCTTGGGTTAATTTCACATTGACCCCTCACTAAACTTTTTCTTATTTCAGCATATTTTTCTGTCATAAAAAGGTTTCTATGAATTTGTATATTTCATAGATCTAACCTTCTAAAAAAAAATTTAGAATGTATCATGTTGTGTATAATTGAGTTATAAAGCTTCAATTAAAATTTGAGATCATTCCAAGCTTCCATTAAATAACTAAAAATCGAATAGTGCACTATTATCCAAAATTCTACAGAAATGTCAGTTACTGTAATTAGTCTACTGATAAGGTCTAAATGAATCTAAAAATTATAAAAATTTTACATGTTTTTTATGATTGATTTTCATATCTTTAGTTAAAATTTCATATCATTTGAAGTTACCAATAAATAATTAAAAATAAAATACTACACTTCTGAAAAGTACTATGTCAGCATTTTGGTCGAAGTATAGTTTGACCGAGAACCATATTCAAAGAACACTCAAATATTCTGAAATTTTTCTCCAATATGAATGACTGATTTATCCATATCATATCCAAAATTCAATTAAATAAAAATTTGTAGAAAATATGAAAAATCATTTATCACGCTGCTATCCTGATCAAATTTCATACTCATGTACCATCAAAACCCTAATTTCAGCCAACTAGGGTTTATATTTCTCAAACCCTAATTTCTCAAACAATAGAACACTTAACATTCTTATTAGTTTTAAAACATCATAATTGAATTATCATCATTAATTAAATTTAAGCAATGATCCATCCAATTAAGCATATAATCATCCAGGTAAACCCTAATTTACCAATTAAGCTCGGATGCGGTCATAACAATTCCCCCCCCCCCTAAAAAGGTTTCGTCCCCAAAAAATAAATATGTAAGTAAAGTACATTCAAGGTTTATTTTAAGCTTCTGAAATCTTACATGTCATTATATTCTTGTATTTCATACTTGAATGCAGTTTTCAACATTAAGTCCTTTATTCCTTTACTAAATCACAACATGTTTGAAATAGTTCTCAATTATAACAAACAAATTCTCTATGCCACAATCAATCATAGGATAGAGAGAGAAACAACCATTTCAATATTTTCATACTCTTGAGGTGTTACGTCAACATTGATAATCTGATCCAACTATCTCAATTCATACTGCTAAATATGTACTATTGTTATGTATTACCTCTAAATCACGAAAGAGAGTTCACCATTTTCTTTTGAATTTTACTATTGTGCTACTCAAATAGAAAAACAATCTTGAGTTAAAAGACTAGATTCAACAAAAATTGTACATTACTACTCACGGCATCTCCATTGGATTATGGATGCATAAGGTGAAGCATTACCATCACATTCCATACTATTCTCAAGTATGAACCCACACATAATTCAAGGTGTAACCATCGGGTTATAGCATACTAGGGTTTCAACAACAGTAACAGAGTACTGCATAATTGTATTAGTCATTTAAGGACTATTCATACCTAATTACCATCACTTAGTTATATTAAAGCTTGGTATAACAAGCTACACCTCATTAGGGTTGCATATCAATACAATATGGTTATCATCCCTTCTATTCATATGAGTGAATAGGTAAGACTACCTTATTCAGGGTAACCCTCCATTTGTTCCATCATCATTCAACCCATATCACCATACTACAATTGTATAATACTAAGACGGATTACTGGTATGAATGACTTAAACTATCAGACACCTTTAATTAACATATTGCTTGCACATGTACACTGAAATCATACGTAGAACTAATTTACATCCCTTAATATACCTTCAACAAATTATACTTCTAAAAACAAATTCACATATTACAAAAAGTCATTGTTTTCTCTTATCTCACTCCTCATTCATTACTACTTACTTTTTGCTACTTATCCTTCTCATTTTAATCATGTAGATTAAACATCCCTAAAATTGAAACATACAAGGTATGAATAGATTATTCATCATTCTTGCTATTACTGCAAGAATTTATTTCATATCACACTTCACTCATATTGTATTTCTCCTTTTGTTCAAAACACACCTCTTATATTTCAAATCTATTTCTTATCCTTTGCTCTAAATCATTTCCATATTGTTTATCTACCTTTCAGATTATCTAGGATTACTATCAGTGCTAGTTTACTTCTCATAGTGCAAATTTCATGATCTTGTTTTATAGAGATGCTAGTATTCAAGGTCAAATCACTAGTGACAACCCTTGAACTACTACAACTCTAAACATTCTAGGGTTTGGCCTTTATCAGTAGCATGACGTTATTGTGGTGTGACTTTGCTCCCTTAATTTGAAATTCAAACTTTGGATCTCACAAGTTTTTACTAAAGTCTTCCTTATCTTATCAATTGAATTTCCTTCATCTTAATTGGTCATTCAGATAGATTACATTCTCAATTTATCCTTCTAGGGTTTCATCATCATATTGTGTGTCATTATTACATTCACTAGATGCCTCTACCATGGTGGTTATGCATCAGATATGATTCATTTTATTATCACTTCATTCTCACATTTCTCTCATTAAGTAATATATGGAAGAGAAGATGGTTCTAAGACTTAGAATTCTTATCTTCAAACATCCCATTAATACATTTGTCGTTTGTAGGTTTACTTAGTTATCAACAAGAATACTTGACTAACTAGCACTTGATTGAATCTCCTAACCTCTTTCTTTTATAATCTATATTACTCCACCATGTTTCAAACCCTTCTTTACTTTCCATAATCCTCTTACCATATACTACTCTTCCACCTGTTATCTTTAACTTCTACTTTTCTCTTATGATCATGTTTCTTATTCATGTGTATGATCATGTATACCATGTTGCACATATTTCTTTTTATACTTCTACTAATGTGAAGTTGAAATTCTAAATCAATAATCTCTCTACTAGTTTCAACTCATGTTTAATGCATTACATATCCTTCATTTGAAATCAAACGGCTCATGCATGGGTGAAACATAGTTTCTCTTATATCAAGTTTTTCCTTCCTGAGTATAGTCTACCTTTGTATAACTTATTCATTTTGTTAAGCTATACTTTTGTTCTTTTTTTAGAAACTAGTTTTTTGTTCTATAGAGACTTAGAATCCAAAGGTAGTAAGGATGAATGTATTAAACTTATTAATAAAGGTATACATTCCATGCTCTCAATTATATCATAACCCTCATTCCTTAATCAAGCTCATCATTTCCAACATTTATCTTTGTTTTCACTTAGTTTCTTATCCTAGTCTTATGATTTACATTTTTATTTAATTCTCTTTACTTTAACTCTTCTGAAGACTCTTCACTTATATTTACTTATCGTATACCTCACTCTTTTCTTCCATTTTTCCTTTACTTTGGAGTACATAAAAACATTGTACTCGGTTGTATAATCCATTCCTCGTGATTGATTCTTACAACCTTGGCCCTTACATACTTTTCTCATATCTTTTCCGTATTTCATATTTAGAGTTCATATAATATTAATCATTAGACATAATCTGAACCTTACGTTGTGTTTCTTTATTCCCAATTAAGGATTTCTCATATGAGGCCCCAAATTTGGGTCTCAGATATCAGTTCCAACGGATTCTTAGCTATTCTAATATTTCCCATATTTTTCAACATCTTAGTGTATGTACATTCTCACTATGATGTGGGTCTAATTTATCCAGAGTCTACTCTTATCATATTGTTAATATGAGTCATTAGATCCCAGTAATGCATCCTACCAGCCGGACCAGGATGAACCTACATTCCTAAAGCTAAGAGCTACTTAAGATTAACCAACTCCTATTAATCTCAAACATGTGGAAAGAATATCCTCTTAGGAAAGTTCATTCAAAGATCATTTCTAGTCTACTTGATATAAAGAATGTTATCAATAAATGCTACAACTGCATAGCGTACAAAAAATCTTAAAGACCCATATATATTTCAAAATACTAAATATCTAAATTCAAACGTATAAGAGCATTTCTATTCATCTCCAATAAAACAACAATATGAAATGAAAGTTCTATCTCATTTTATATTTATGCTCTTAAATTCATGTTACTTATCTTATTTCTAACCCAAATATTTTGAGGGTTCCTCTCTAGCCCATCCTTCCACTTTATACCTGGCCAGGGTATACATGAAAGAATAGATAGAGTAGCTTGATATTAGTTGATTCAAGTACTCAAATATCGGGCCAGGATATCTAAATACTCAAATCCCCAGAGCTAACATCATAACATCTCCTATCTGTCACACTTATGACTCTAACTTACTAACTTAATGGTCCCTGACAACTCAGCCTAAGCTCTGATACCAAGTTGTTACACCCCGATCTCACAATTTCCACTAATCATGAGATTAGGGCATAAATTGAGGGTTTAACATAATACAAAGATCACCCTTAACTTTTTCATTTCTTTCAAAACTCTTTGTTTTCTCACATTGAACCACATAAACCAACTTTATAACAGAGTCTAAACATTCATTTCTCTAATCTAATTTCAACAATAAAAATGCATGTATGAACATTCATTATGTTCCTCATACTTTTAAGCAGTGTTCAGAAAAGCGCTATTCAGTGTACGGGCGGACGGGGCACTGAATAGAGTATATGCGGTATGCGGGAGTATATGCGGTTTTGAATTTTTTTAATAAATTAATATATCTATGTATATTTATATATCAGTCATATAGAATTATATATCACATTGAACAATTACATACAAGGACAACATAGAATGATTAATTAGAAGAAAGGGAGCAGCAATATCATATAAATATTTAATTAGAAATAAGAAAAATATCATATAAATTTCATTTCTTCAATTCCATGTATGTGTGTTTGGAAAAGCGGTGATTAAGCGGCCGCATAAGCGGGTAATCGGTCGCATAATCGGGCCTGGACCGATTATTGGTCCGCTTTGACATATGCGGTGCGGTCCCCTGTCCGAACCGCTTAAGCGGCCGCATATGCGGCCGCACGGACCGATTTCCTGAACACTGCTTTTAAGCACATAAGACTTGCGGATTCACACATATTGCTAAAAGAGGAATAATGTTATACATCATCATTTATGACTCTCTTATTTTTTTACAAGGACCTAGAGTGACAAGGACCGAGTGAACTTAACTATACTCAGACTTAACTCTTGTGGCATATCTACTCTGATGCAATGATATCTTCTTCAAGTCCATGTGATTTCTCTAAAAATTGTACGTAGAGCGGTGAGCCCACTCGCTCAATGAATGAGTACTTCAAAGAAACAGTCTAAAGCACTGATATAATTACATATATACTTTTGAGCAATTGATATCAATTATAACAGCAGTAAGCTTTAAAGAGTCTAATAATTGACAATCATAAATATTGCAGGATACTCTAAATATCTATAAGAGTGAATCAATATATGAAATGCTTGATTGGTCATAAAGAGAACTAATAATTCAGAAACATACAAAGAATGATTGAATAATTGTACACACTTGTTTGACCTCTCATTCATTTTATTATGCCCTGATCATATGCAGTGTACTCTACATATGAAGACACATAGTGTACTATGATCACACCGTACAAGACTTAGCGGACACACCCGGGAAATGCTAAGTCTGAATACTCTCCTGGTCTGCAATAGGTAAATGGCTCTCTGGCCTAAACTGGACTCCTCCTCTAACTTGAGCACACAGGCAGAGAGTCAAGCCACCTCTTGGCTTTTCTATACTCTAGTGCCACCAGGACTTCTGGTTGATGTTGGATACGCTTTTCTATACTCTACTGCCACCAGGACTTCTGGTTGATGTTGGACACTGTAAACTATAATTTAAGGAGACTTCCACTGGGGCTTCGTCCCCCGTACCACCTGATAGCACATTCCAACCTCCGTATATTGGACGATGTCAAGGTTAGGTCATTTCACCCCTAAGGCACATACCTCACATAGGGATTCTACGGTGTTAGGGCCCTTAAATCTATGATTTTATTATTTCCTAGAAAACTCTTACTAATGTCGAACCTTTTTCTTACTTATACTCAACTCTGGTATTTCTATGGCATCTCATCTATTTAATTTCAGTTCAAATCACAACATGAATATCATTTTAGACCTGACAGAGCGGTATACTCAAAAACATTGTAATTTACTAAGTAATCCACATACTATACACGCAGGCAGACTAAAATACTTAAATACACATAATGCATGTCCATTTGGCACTTATACACTAGAATCATGAAATTAAACATCTTAATATACTGATGAAAGCTAATTACTTGGCATACAAGTAATCATCATTTGCACCCATAAATTATTTGTACTTTCTTGGAAAACGTGCACATCGACCCAAATCTTGGGTTGTGCATCTCATACTGAGAACATGGTAATCAAAATGCTTAATTCATTGAACACCATATCCTTAGGGTTTCATTTACTTCATTCACTTATCACATGGCTCTCATAAGGATTTAATATGTCATAAACATCAACTAAATGCATATTGCTTTAAACAAGTCATATACAATCAACATAAGTATGAAATCCTCGAATTGAGCTAAATTAGGTTTTTCCATGTCATTCATTGAGATATTATGAATCAAAAATAACATTGCATAAATAGAGTCTATGATGCCAAGAAAAACACTTCAAATGGATTTCACCATATTTATTCACAAATTTCCAACTTTCCACTCATATAGGGCTTCACCCTCTTTACGAAGATATCAAGCAAACACTATTCACATCACATGAAATTCAAACTAATATCTGATATATATGTACTACGCATTCAAATAAACAATCATTCATAACTAAAGGAATCCAGATAAACAAATTTCTCTATTTAATTATACAACTTTTTCAGTCATAGACAAATTCCCTATATTTCAGTTTACTCTTATAACCTCTGTGAATACTTAGGGAATTCTCATTAGAATACATTGTATACATTTCTAATATGATTTTATCATCTGAATTTTATTCAAACAAAGGAAGAATCCATTTCATATCATTGTACAACAACTTATAACAAATAGACAATTCAGGGTTTGTAGTCGCATACTAAGCAATTAAAGATTATAGTTGATTTAACCAATTTTCATTCAATATATTGTTGAAAGGAAGTTCCCACTCATCCTAAGGTGTGAAAACACCTTTAAAATGTATCTCATATCTGAAAATCTCGAATCCATATCAAATCCCTAGCAATTCACCCAATTCTTCTTCCTTTCAACTCGGAAACCCTAAAAATGAGGGATTATGAAGAAAGAGTGAGAAAAGGGGAAGTTTTGATATTATTTTGGATCAAATTAGAGGAGGGACGAAATTTTTACATGTGAGAGAAGATTCATCATAAAACTATATCCAAAGAAGCTAAACTTATATGATTTCATCATTCCTCGGACCGCAAAACCCTAGGTCAGTATCTCCACTACTACAGAAATGGCTTATAAAGTCACTTTTCAAGGTGTCGGTTGTAAACATAAACCGACACCTAAACTCTACAGTTTCGGTTGATAACATAAACCGACATCCAATCTATGAAAGGCGACCAGACACGGGTACCGCTTTTATTAAGTGTCGGTTACTTATTAAAAAACCGACACCTAAAAGTAACCGCCAAAAATAAAATTTCCAGCGAAAAAAATTGCCTCCAAAAATTGACATACAGCGTCGGTTTTTAATGGAGGAACCGACAACTAAAGCTTTTCTGTGAGACAGAAATTTGTACAATTTTAGTCGTCGGTTTTGTGACAATAACCGACGTCGTTGTGTTTTCGCGCTATTAACTGCGAAAATTTTCACCTCCCTTTAGTGTCGGTGTTTTGTTGTAAACCGACAATAAAAACATTCAGTGTCGGTTTTTAAAAAACCGACACCTAATGTTAACTTAAATCGCGCAAAAGATCAGCCGAACTCTTCCCCTTTCTCTGTTTCATTCATTCTCGTGCTCAGGGTTTGGTCCTCCGACGATTTCTCTTCCGCCCGGTGCCGCTCCTCGCCTGCTGCTCTCCCTTCCGCCGACGCTCCTCATCGGCGCCGCTCGCCGCCTGCTACTGTAGTTTCTCATCACCGTCTGCTGATGCAGTTCCTCGTCGGCGTCGCTCGCCGCCTGCTGCTGTAGTTTCTCGCCGCTGCTCCTCACCGCCGCCCTCTCCTTCTCTACTCTGCCGGCGCCCTCTCCTTCTCTGCTCGACGTCGGCGCCTCTCCTTCTCCACGCTGCTACCAACAGTAGGCCTCCCTTCTTCTTCTTCTTCTTCCTTCTCCCTCTGTTTACCAACAACAACCACGGCCGTGTGGGCTGGCACGGCCGTGGCTATGTTAGCCGACCACACGGCCGTGCTACCCAACACGGCCGTGTGGTTGGCCAACACAGCCACGACCGTGCCAGCCCACATGACCGTGGTTGCTGTTGGTTATTTATGTACTGATTTTGTTATGATTTAATCATCTACTTAATGTTCTAATCGTGTTCTACGATAAGCCTTAGTTAATTTAATATGCATACTTTGTATGTAAGACATAGTAATCGGGTAATGCTGTATATCCAAGTAAATTACATGTAACTAATCATGACATAGCTAGATTTTAGAATGCATACTTTGGTTAAATGTGCTGCTGTAATTTTTGATCAAGTGATGATATGTAAATGCAAAATAGTTATTGTATCATGCATATCTTAATACTTTTTTGTTTTATAGTTGTATAGGGTGTTTTATGTGTGACAAGTCTATTGTTTAATAGTTTAGCTATAATCATTGTTTTATAGTTGTGTTATAAAGTATTTGGGTGTTTAGTATGG
The DNA here is from genome assembly GCA_963693085.1 of Alisma plantago-aquatica. Classification (NCBI taxonomy): domain Eukaryota; kingdom Viridiplantae; phylum Streptophyta; class Magnoliopsida; order Alismatales; family Alismataceae; genus Alisma; species Alisma plantago-aquatica. The sequence continues at coordinate 1,847,072,360 of OY856409.1, forward strand.
TTATTTAGGGTGTTCAGATATGTATAAAGGTTCCAAAAAGTATAGTATATATATGCATATATGTGCATTTTTTTTATAAAATTGTATAGAAAATCAAAACACGTTCTTGGTGAGAATCCTAATCACCCTTCTTGCTTAATGATGAACTGTAATGCACACATGTGACATGCTTGGAATGTAAATGATGAACTTTTCCCTAAATTGCCAATCATGCTTTTAAAGACATCAATAATCATCCTAACTTGAAAAACTAGGATTTTAGGTATAAGAATGACAACACATTATTTGTTGGCCTAGAAATCCGTCCAAGATTTACTCATTAGGAGTAAATCTTGGATAGTCTCCGGTTTGGGACTGTTCTTGAACATCTAATCTCGCTTAGGATGTAAGTGTATAATGTGTATTGGGTTTTCAAGAAAATTTTGGCAGCATTTCCCTGTTTGTTCTCTAAGTACATATGTACTTGGAGAACAGCGGGAAAATGCTGCCGAAATTTTCTTGAAAACCCAATACACATTATACACTTACTAGTGAGATTAGGTGTTCAAGGATGGGATAGGTGGTACATGTACATTTATTATATATAAGAATGACATCACATGTATTTGTTAACCCTAGACCGTAATCTTGTTGTAATATATACTTGTTTTCTCTTTGATAATAGAGCTTTACAATTTTGTTGTGATATATACTTTGTTGTAATAATGTGAACTTTACAATGTGAGCTTTACACTTTGAATTACTACTTTACAATGTGAACTTTACAATTTGAATGTGAATTTGCAGATGGCTGACCATTCTCCTTATGACCGTGCTGATGACTACCGTGAGGGTGAGGACATCAATGCGCCGCCTCACAATGTAAGTTTTAAAAATATATCATATATTTATATCTATATGTCCATTTATAGTTATATCTTGTAAATGTGAATTATTTTGTCAAATTTTAGGTTGATGATGCACAGGTACCATCTGAAGCACTTGAGGCACTTGATCAACAACACCAAAAAGTTGACAAGAGAAGGGGCAACACTATGATGAAGAAGTTAATTGCGCAAAAGGGCAATGGACCCAAACTTGTTGTGGATTTCGATAATGCAGGAAATGCATGTGGTGTGAATCGCAATTCATTTATTTCATATCTTGGGTTTGTTACTCGTAGCCATTGCGGTTGTCTCTTAGATTCTTGGCATAAAGTTTCTAAGGAGAAGAAAATTTTAATATGGAGGGATTTATGTGTGAGTTATTATTAATTTGCAATTCTATTTTGTAGATTACTAAATTTTTGGATACTAGTTAATAGCAATTCTATTTTGCAGAGTATATTTGAATTGGATGAAAAGCTGCATCGTAAATGCGTGATGCAACGCTGTGGGAGAGTCCTAAGGAACTATAGGACAAATCTCACCAGAGAATACATAAAAGAAGCCGACAAGAGGAAGAAGACAGCCACTGAACAGTGGAACTTCCTGGACAAAGAAGAATGGGACGCGTTTGTCGCTTCAAGACAAACTGATGAATTCAAGGTATTAGGCATCAGTCTCAATCTCATTAATTAATATATGTTGTATTCACTTATTCAAGATTAACATTTAGTGTTACTAACCAAATCATTAATTTGCATACTAACTAGGCCCTCAGTGAGGCACAAAGATCAAGGCGTGCACTGAATGTGCATGACCACAGAATGGGTCCAAAGGGGTATGCAGGCGTTCGCCAAAGACTACAGGCTGAGGCTACTGCTGCTCAGTCTGCTGCTACTCAGGAGTCCTCTACCATAGGTAGCACACCTCTGCCTCGCCATGATGTCTGGATAGCTGGGAGGCAAAATAAGAAGGGAGAAATAACTAAGGTCGCAACTGCTGAGGCGGCTGCAAAAATGGTAAAATACAACTCTTACAGCAATCATTCGAATATTGATTATTTGTGTTGTTTACTTAAGTACAAATTTTTGTTTTGGCGATTAGCGGGAGCTGCACGAGCTGAGGAAACAAGGAAAGTTCATCCCTGAGGGAACAAAGGATGAATTGACAGTTGCTTTGGGTAACCCAGAGCATCCTGGATGTGTTAGGGCTGCAGGCGCTAGTGTGGGCATCAAATCTTTTTTTGGGTCATCCCAGCGCAAACATGTCCCAAAAGCGGGACTTTCACAAGAAGAGGTAACATATTCTTTTTTTATAATGTTACTGTAAAAGAGAATTCAAAAATTAGAATTTGACGTTTCTTTTATCCATGTGTAGGTGGATAAGATATTTGACAGGAAACTCGAAGAAGCAATGAAAAAGTGGCAGGCATCTCAGACTGCCACTTACCAGACAATACCTACTGCAGACTCTACTCCTACTCCTACTGCAGAGGTTGGGAGTAATCATGTAGAACCACCACCTAGCACATCCACTGTAAGTATTTTTATGACATAGTAACTAGTTTTTTAATTCAAGATGATACGTATATATGAAATTGTAGTCGTTTCAAAAAAAGATGATATGTATATATGTATATAACATTCTTTACACAAAAATTTGTAGGGGTTGAAGCCATGCCGTCTAAAAAGTAAAGAATATGTCGTGGCAGAGGCGTCGGCTTACCCATCCCTACCAGGGGAAACGTATCACGGGTCTCCAGTACCAGCTGGTTGGATTCGGGTGAGCCCGATACATATATTCCCCCAATTTCTGGAACTTCCACTGCCATATGCCCACCCAGATTGTGAAACGCTTGGTGAGGCAGTAGGCGGAGTGATATTGTGGCTAAAAGCGGATGTCTTCTTTACTGATAAGGTATGGTAAATTTACATTACGTTCAATTGTTAGTGTGTGTATATGTTGGCAGTTGATATGAAATTATATATATATACAGGTTAAAAAGAAGACACCCACAGCATCTAGGCCTCCACTTCCACCTCCTGCATTACCTAGTTGGGTTCCACATGACCTACCTGTCCCGTTAGGTCCTAACTGTAGGGGTATGGCAGTATGGTTAGGGGAACATGATATAAACTCCCCTATAACTGTTTCTTCTGATTCAGATTCTACAGGTCAGTCATACGAAACAAAACTATTTATACAAGATATATTGGAGTTGTTTCGATATGATTGGCTAAATACATCTGTGATAGAGCTATGGATAAGGTGAGATATTCTTTATACATCCATATACCTTGTGTATGATCTGGTGATCTGGTTTCTTATTTATTAATGCATGCGTAATTAATACATATTTTGCAGCTACTTAGACAACATATGTGCAGATTTCGGATTCAAACATGTAGGGTTTTTTATTCCATCCTTGATTAGTCTAGTAGCTAAAGACCCTACATCAGTTCAACAATACTGCTGTGAGTCTTTTTCAAATTTTGCTGTAAAAAAGAAGACGGTGATAATGGCTCCATTCAATGTAGAGTAAGTTTACTTTGCTTATTATAATTTGGACTTAAGACAATTACATTTTATTGTGGATTTTGAGTTATTAATTTTTAACTTTTTTCCTCTAGGGGTAGGCATTGGGAGTTATTGATTTTTGCCCCTGAGACGTTCACTGTGTATTATCTAGATCCTAAGGGGGGTAAATTGAATACAAGATTTGGACACATAATGAAAATGGCAATATTTCGGTGAGAAATATTTCATTTTTCATATCCGTTAACATATGTTATTACATTACTATTTGATTGCAATGTTCTGTGTTACATTAACATGTAGGGGTTTTGAGGAGTACAAAAAGGCTGGAGGAAAGGTCCCCACAAAAAAGAACCAGCCAATAATTTGGAAGAACGTGCAAGTAAGTTCCCGACTGCAATATATGTATATATTATTATGTGAACAATGCTTAACTAGTTGTATTTTTTAATATTTTGTATGTTTGAATTTATAGTGTGCTACACAAGACAACGGATGGGCATGTGGATACTATGTCATGCGATATATGCACATGCTTGTCAAATATGCCGCAATGGACATCGATTGTATTGCTCAGGTATTATATAGTCTCATTAGATAATATGATCGAAATATATCAATCTTATTTATAGCTCATTAATTATATATATACATCATTCTCTTTACAGGTGTTTAAAGTTGACCCCATTACAGGAAAGGACTTACCAAATGTTAATGCTCCCTATACAATGGGAGAATTAAATGAAGTAAGAGAAGAATGAGCAACAGCCATACAATTAGTGGGGGCTTTAAAATATAATTGGGATCCTGATAACGAATAATGACTAAACAATGATACTTTGTAAATGAATTTCTGAATTATAATATATGTGTGAATGTTTCTACATGTCTGGATGTTTCTACATGTGTCTGAGTGAAAATGAATGAAAGTGTTGGTTGCTATATGAATGTTTCTACATGTGTGAATATGAATGAATGGAACTACAAATTGCTAGCATGTGTGAATGTTTATAAATGTGTGAAAATAAAATGGAACTGCAGGTTGCATTGCTAAATGCATGTGCTACTTTTTTATTGTTAATTTTGCAGGTTTGCGGCCTGTTGTCGGCTGATATCAATGGATGTCGTAAAACCTGCAGTTCATAACTGAATTGAACAGGTTTCTCATCATGCGACCAGCCACAGCAGGTCTGCAGACTGATAGAAAAAAAAAACCAATAGGCGTCGGTTATTTGTAAATAACTGACACATAAAGATATAGTGTCGGTGTTCCTACAATAAACCGACGTCTATGTCTTTAACACCACGACCGTGCTGGACAGCACGGCCGTGGGGTGAAGATATATGGTTTCGGTTTTTTACTTATAACCGACACTGATAGTTCCCAAGATGGCGCCCTTTCTGTGGCGCGAAGGGTTTGGGCGTCGGTTTTTAACTAATAACCGACGCTTATAGTCTCATGATGGCGCGTTTTCGGTGGCGCACGAAGAGTTTGGGTGTCGGTTTTGGAACCGACGCCTGATGGGTGGACTTTTAGTGTCGTCCACATAGGTGTCGCTTAGAAACCGACACTAAAGGCTTTAAATAACCGACACTAAAGGTAGGTTCTGTAGTAGTGCTCCATCAATTTCTCCTCTCAAACCCTAACTCTCTCTCTCTCTCTCTCTCTCAGATTTCATTTCTCTGGATTGAATCACGAATTATGAGAGCTCCTTGTGTGTTAGTTTGACCATATAGAGCAATTGAGTTACTTGGGTTAATTACACATTGACCACTCACTAAATGTTTTCTTATTTTAGCCGAGTTTACTGTAATAAAAAAGTTTCTGTGAATTCGTATATTTCAGAGATCAAACCTTTACCAAAAATTATGAAAATTTATCATGTTGTGTATGATTGAGTTACAAAGCTTCAGTTACAACTTAAGATCATTCCAAGCTTTCATTAAATAATTAAAAATCGAATAGTGCACTGCTATCTAGAATTCTGTAGAAATGTCAATTAGTGTAATTCATCTACTGATAAGGTCTAAAAGCATCCAAAAATTATGAAAATTTTACATGTTGTTTATGATTGAGTTTCAGATTTCTAGTTAAAATTTTAGATCGTTTGGAATTATCAATAAATAATTAAAAATAAAACACTACACTGCTGAAAAGTACTCTGTCAGCATTTTGGTCGAAGTATAGTTCGACCGAGAACCACATTCAAAGAATACTCAAATATTCTGAAATTTTTCTCCATTATGCATGATTGAGTTATCCATATCATATCCAAAATTTATTTAAATACAAAATTTGTAGAAAATATGAAAAATCATTTACCACACTACTATCATGATCAAATTGCATACTCATGTACCATCAAAACCCTAATTTCAGTCAATTAGGATTTATATTTCTCAAACCCTAATTTTTCAAACAATAGAACACTTAACGTTCTTATTATGTTTAAAACATCACAATTGAATTATCATCATTAATTAGATTTAAGCAATGATCAATCCAATTAAGCATATAATCGTCCATGTAAATTCTAGTTTACCAATTAAGCTCAGATACGGTCATAACATTTAGTAAGTTTTCTACAAACATATTAAAAAGAATTTTGTTGAGAACAAGTTCAAAATCCATATGACTTACTATATGAGACACAAGCATGAAAACTGATTTCGTACATTAGTTACCGACTCACCCAGTCTCAGAGAATCTATCCGTGTCATCGAGAAAACATCTCAAACAGTTTAAGCAATAAAATATGCCCGTCAAGTATCTTTTATAAAGAGCAATTTAATGTGTCCATGTGCCTCGTCTCGGCGCGATAGATGTGAAAGCGGTCGAGCCACGCTTCCATTCGTTTGTCTTTGTTATTGTCCTATAGCTTCACGTGTGGGCAAGACGCAAAAGTTTACACGGACAAAAGTCTAGACACCCAACGGTTGGTGTACTTTGGTTTTTTCCTTTTCCAATGTCGTTTCGTTACCAACAAGAAATGGGACTCAGTTGTTTTCACGCTTTTCGTTTAAGAAATGCACGCATGCATAGTGGCTGTTCAATGTTTTGTCCCACATTTTCATCTTACAATGAACGAGGGGGAACGGTTGGTACGTGGCGATCGAAGAGCCGACGAAGCATACTACCAAAGTGGAGCTTATGATTTAATAGTAGACAACAAGGAGTTAGTTTTATGGCAATGATGGAGGAAGAAGACAAAGTTGAATGATGAACAGGGACGCGGAACAGGAGCCTTCTTGTATCCAATTTTAGCGTCTTATATGGATGCAGGAGCTGAAACGTGCGTGGTAATAATGAAACAAAGCCAGATCGTCAAAAGAAATGTCAGATTGTTCAGATCACCACCGTGTAAAATTATAAAAGAACCTCCGATATCAAGTCGACTAGGGAATCCGAACCCATAGCTCTTAGTTAGTTCAGGATCCGATCTAAATCAGGCATTGTCTTTTTGCGCCACATAGGCACAAATCCATCGGGATCTAGTCTAGCCCTCTTTGACAAAAATTGAACTATCCGTAATCATATGGTCACAGACCAATTCAACTCCGCTTTTAGCAGGAGTAGAAATCACAGCCTGAATTTAGCTATATGTTATATGCTATTTTGTTTTATATGCAGCACTGAGATTAGTCTGATCTGGATGTCAATTAAGTTGTCAGGAAAAATCAAATTGGATCAAAATAGTCTAATTTAGATATTTTGACTAATCCAATTCTAACTACAGAATCTCGATCCTGAACCAAAAACCCCTATAGGATTGCTATCACTGTGCTTGAGAATATCACGATGTGATAATAATGCTATCAGCCCATCCCAATATGGGCATCATGTGTGTTATTTAGATTTACTAGTTGATTGTTTGCATACTCTTTGTGAGTCAGTATCACTATGCTCTTGAGGTTTAGGTACTAAGAAGTGGGGGTAGAGGTTGGTGGTGATAAATTTGGGATGCTCACGATAAATTAGCACAAAGGGAGAGATTAAAGGGAGCTTGGCGGAGATAATGAGAGTGTTAAAGAGGAGTGGGTGATGTGGTCTGGAAACCCCCCAAACCTCTGTACGTCTATAGGACATTGGTGAGGTGGCAATACGATCATTCTCCTTGCTCATGGCATGGTGGAATGCCTATGAGATGTCATCAGTGTTGTCTTGTCAAGAGAAAAAGGGCTCTTCCTTTAGATCCACAAGACCACCTCAGGTTGTTGGGGTTGTGGTGCTTCTTGAACATCCTCATGGTGTGGTTATTAGTCTGCATCCTCCGAAGGTTAAAGGCAGTCCTTGAGTTGTCTGGTCCAAAGGGGGTGGTATTAGAGGGTTACTGACACATGTTCCATGAATCAATCAGCATAAGTGTTGAGAAGGCCAACATGACAATCATTTTGTTGGGATCTGATTCAATGACCAAGGTTTGACAGGTTGGTCAAATCTTCAAATGTCCAAACTTTAGATCTTTATAATTTTTAATATGTAGATCCAACTGATTCTAAATAACATTGGTATCTCTATCATACAAGTATTCTCTTGTATTTCTAGTATGTGTTAGAGTATAATTGAATGATATGATGAGTATTATATAGGTTAGATGTTTATATTTTCATTAAATAATGTGAACTAGGGTTTCTAATTTCTTGAAAATATGTACAGTACAGATATTAATGTTAATACAAATTATATAAGAGTAAGGATAATTAACAATGAACTTCTATAGAGATATTCAAATTCTCAAAACATAGAGAATAAAATAATAAACTCACTTTATGATACATATTTCACATGTAATCTTGTTATCATTGTAATATCTTAATTGTTTGTTACCTTGTACATTTAGAATTTGTTCCTAACATATTCCAAACTAAAGAATAATAGAATAGAAGGTGATAAAGTGATTTTCATCCAAAATTATCCTACTCTAGTTTACAAATTCAAATTGTAATCTTTACACTAATTGTTCCATATAATTCCATGCCATGAAACCAATAGCTTGGGTTCATAAATAGAATTTACTAGTCTTTCAACCAAGAGAATTTCAATAAAACTAAACTACAGGTGATCAATCCCTAGAGTAGGCGTCTAAACATGACACTAGAACAGATAACCAGTATCAACCACAAATATGGGAAGATTAAATATCAAAATATGTTTACAAGTGACCTAGAACATAAAAATTTTGTTTATCACAGTTTGCATGAATATCTAAAAGGTTTTGTCGTCCAGATGATGTCTCTTCAAGAAAAAAAATGAGATAAATTTGAGAACAAATAATTTCAAAATGGGGAGAACTTGTTCTTATATTATAGTTGGACTTTCAAATTGATGATCTAATCATTAATTAGCCTTGATTTATCCTTATTTAACTAGGGTGATGCCTTATTAGATTAATATGATCTATTTTGAGAACTCTTTTGAAATATAAGTCACATGGCTTCATATTTGGATAAACATTGAAATAAATTTGAGAATTGGGGAATACTCATGGTACGTAAGGAAGAAAATATAATATATGCTAACTTTATATGAGAAAATTATATTTGGATACTTTTTTCAAATTGTGAAAAATATTTGGATATGAATATTAGTGAAGAATGTCTCATACTGAACTTAGTACATTTTTTGCTTAGTTTTGCCTTGGTGGAATGGGATTTAATTAGTCTTTGGGATATTGAACCCTAACAATTCAGTTGGGTTGCTAGTCTACAACATTGCATCAATATTGTTATGCGTAGAAAGGGAGTTCATACCAAATAGTTGACCATACAATCATCTTCACACAGATTTAAAGCATCAAACCTGAGTAGGAAAGGATAAATTAGCTATAATAGTATCAACCCATGAAGGAAATTCTAGTGTAATTTATTGTACAACCTAGGATGGTATCATTTCAAAAAAAGCCTAAATTTTATTTCGTTTTGTACATCTATGTTTGAGTGAAAATTTGAAAGAGGACTTAAACTTCCATTTAGTCAAGAAGCCCTTTGTGATAAAGACCAGCCACGAGTGGGGGTGGACTCTGAGGACCCTTTCCTATAAAGGCCCAATTGAAAAGAACCACCGTGTCCTCACAAACCTTCCTAACAACAACATGTAGTATGGGGAACCTTGTTGCACGCTAACCATATCTAGAGTTAACTTAATTGTTGTAGAGGTCATAGGGGATCAAGGGGATATGCTCTTGTGTAACCATCACCCTAGAACCAAGACGGCAAGGAGTGGACCAGTTCTACAACTAAGAAATTGCATCACCTTGTGTTGTTTTGGACTTTGTTGTGTAAGTGGACTTATCCTAACCCTCAAGACATCTTCAAATATGGTAAAGGCATCATAGAAGTTTGTCAAGGATCCACAATGGTGAAAGCGGTGTTTCCACACAGTAGGTGCAATTTGCACATAGAAATGAGGTTACCCAAGTATCAAATCATGATATGTCTTGAGCATGCACAGAATAAGAAGAATTAAGATGGAAATGGAGAAAGTGTACATGGTCTACTTGGGTGGCAGAATTTAGTCCATGATCCACATATCTCGAGAAAGAAAGGAGAGGGGAATTCAGGAAATAAAGAGACTCTTGCTTTGTAATTTATGTTCTTTACAAGCTTGGGACTTTGCTGTAAGTTACCTATTCATTGTAAATCATGAAATTTCAAGGAAAATCCTAAATAGATCATTCAGTTAACCTTAACTTTCAAAGAGAAATACGGTTCTTGTTTTGGATAATAAAATTTTGGGCATGGTTTAGGGTGATATGATTATGTGGTTAATGGTTTAATTTTGAATGAAAATCCATTTAATGACTTCAATAGTGCCAAAAGTATTCTTTCTTTTAATATTTTTAACTAAAACTTCCTATTGAGAAATTTGAGACCAAAAAAATCTATCATATATCTTATTGAAAATTGCAATCTCATAGAGAGAAATGAACTGGAAGAGAGGACAGAGAGATGGTCTAGTCAAGAAACCATATAGTGTAAAAGGAATTCAATATATTTTGAAATACAAATTATACATTCACTTTGTATTGGCTTTGTGCAAAAATATTTGTAGAGATTAAAAAATCTTAAGGTTGTTCTACAATAGTAGAAATTGTTCAAGACATATGTAACAAACTGCTAGAATTTGAGAAAGCTATAATTTATGGAAAACACCATTGTACTTTTAATTTTACAACATATGTAATTAGTATTGTATCCTATTTTTTAGTTTTTTTGTCCTATTAACAAACCATCGTTGATCAAAGATAACTTACAAAAACATTCGTTGATTTGGATATTGATCATCAATATCCTTAAATAAATTTCATGTGATATGCCAAAAATTATGATAAAAGGAGAAGAAAAAAGTAAAAAAAAGTTACCCTTAAATCGATGAATTTGGACTAAAATTAACTCTAAGTCAAGTGCAGTTCACCAGTCAATTAGTTAAGATTTTGATTTGAATGTTAAATAGCTACTTAAATCATATGATACCTCAAATTGTAAGATTAATAAACAACTATTAAAGTTATGTTTATTTAGTCTTTTATGTTACATGGGCCTAAATGTCTTGGCACATTCGGGTTAGGTTTGCTTTCTTGTATTTACCTCCTCTCCTACATATATGGGAGGAGTTTTCTATTTATCAATAGAAATATCTAATTAGCCTTCCATCTATTTTCCACATGATATTAGAGCATTGATCTTTACCCTAGGGAGAAAAAGAGAGAGTCTCTGTCTGTGAGCAGCCATCGTCTCTTCTTGGTTATGTTGCCTTCCAGACATCAACATTGCCTTCAGGATCATCTCCTCCCTTTTTCTTCTTCATAAAAATTATGTATATCATCTCACTTCATCCCATCCATAACCAACATTTATCTGCCTCCTTGAGTCATATGTATCTAGTCATCGCTACCATGCATCCTCCCTACCACCAGCCTATACATTGACATCCACAAACTCCTCCTAAGTCTCAAGGATGAGGTTATGAAGATCATGCCGGTCAAGAAGTGTATCCCTACTTATTCAATGTCCCTATATCAATTCATGTCCCCTTGATTTCCCTATGGTAATCGGCTACATGGATGTGCATAACACCAGCCTCTGGTGTCGCATCAACAACAAGCTCCTGGCTCCGCTTGTAGCCCCACGACATTCAAAATCTCTAATGCATCCAGGAGCATGTGTTCGTCTCCTCCCAAATGGTGTTGCGACTGAATTTTGGAGGCTCTAGTAACCCCCTCATTGCCTTCCTCCATGGTGTAGACCACTATAATTGGCACCAACAACAACATCATTAATGACCTCTAGTGTGGGTTACTCCACCCATCGCAACATCACCTAGATCGATAAGAAGGGCCTTGCTAAATAGATCTTCAACAGTGGTTACCGACTGCTCCCAGCAACCCTAACCACAGCGAAGGTTACACACTGTTCCCTATTGCTCTCCCTATTGCTACCAAACAACCTCATTTACACAATATGCCTATTGTTAACTGGATCTAGTTTGAAAGTCATCATCACCTCACCATATATGTGTCTGAAGATACCTCTACTACTATATGGTTGGATGTGTTGATTGTGCTTATTCCAATTACACATTTCTTTTCAGTGAAGATGGTGTATTGATGGTGTCTTGACTGTCTGCTCCAAATTGATGGTGATGTTCTTCCTTGTATTTGCACTTCAAAAAATCTTCTTTAAAGCTCAAGTATTTCCAGCCTACAGAATATAACTTCAAAGGAGGCCATCAAATCATTTTTGGAGAGTCATGTTTAAGGGGGAGTGCAAATCTTATATGGGGAGTGATATTTTTTTATTTTTCATATCGTCTAATTGAGTCTGGTAAGTCCAAGTTGAATATGTGTTTCACCCATACTCCGGTCTAAGAGGTGATAGCCATTGTTATTTCATTTATTATGTTACATGGCATGAATTGTCTTGTCCCATTAAAGTTAGTTAGCTTTCTTGTATTTGTCTCCTCTCCTATATATAGGAGGAAAGTTTGCCTTATATCACTAAGAAACATCTCATTATTGTTCACATCTTATTTTACACAAGAACAAACATATTGAAAAGTTACTTATATGATTATTATTGCCACTTCTATAACAGTGAAAAAGGAATCCATTTATAAAATAATATTGCAAATAACACCTTTTACATTTCTTGTTTTAAAATTTTGAGACATCTAAACAAATTGGTGTTTATTTTGTGTTACTCAGATACTTACACGATCTAGCAATGTGTTGCTACTGTATGCGCTATATAGCAAGTGTGAGTGTCTTGCTCTTGAATTAATATATCAATGTCTTGTTTGGTTCGGTTTAGTATGGTTTGACTTTATGATATTGTGAATGATGGGACTCCCTAGATAGGAAAAGAACTATCCTTCTTGATTATGAACTATTATTTCAAATTGATAACAAAAATCAATTATGTAAAAAATATAGATATATTTTCTTGTTTGATCACTTAAACTCTGCTTATATTAAAAGTTAAAATAAATATAGAATATACCTTATATTTTTTACATAGTAAGATAATAGAAAGAAGAATCAAAAATTCAAATGATAATATTTTAAATACAAAAGATTTTAAAAGATATGATGATTTTGCTTTACATAAATTTTATTCAACAGTAAGAGTTGTCTATTAAGTATATGGACTTTTTTATATGAAGAATAAAAGTAAGTGGAGATGTTGTTTATGGAATATTTACAAACTTTCCAAAAGTAGTTGTGACTAGTTATGGTGTATGCATTTGGATTTTCTCTAGAATTGTTAAATGGAACTTTCAAGTAATATTACCCACAGATAAGAGGTTAAATGTATTACACAAAATGAACTGACTTGGGAAGGTCGCATAATGAACTTGAACTCCTAAATGAAAAAATTGTTGAGCATAAATCATATTAAAAATAGTCCTGGATATACATTAGAATAGGAATAAGATTTTTGGTCAACAGATATAGAAAAAGAGTTTACATCAAGATGAAAGGATGACATTAGATTTGATTGTCGTAATGGGAGACTCACCCTGCTAAACAGTGTCATCACTCTTATTACTACACACTTCCTGAGCTGTATCCCTCTTCCTTCAAAAACAAAATCAATTCTAGACAAAATTAGGAGAAATTTTCTTTGGGATAACTTCCACAAATCGGAAAAATCCGGGAAACACTATCATCTAGTAAATTGGAAAACTATATCAACTCCTCTAGATCAGGGAGGTTGGGGCATCCTAAACATTGAAACTCACGCTTTCTGTCTTATAACTAAAATCATCAATAGTCTGTTCCAAAACAAACCAAAAATATGGTCACAACTTATCAAACACAAATACTACCAAAATTTCCCTCTCTGGCATCCTGTCCCAAAAAAATCAGCTTCCCCTCTTTGGAAATACATCAACAAGAATATCCAAAAAAATACTCAAATCATTAATACCCCCCACACTCTCACCTAAATATCTTTTTCTGGTTCGATCCTTGGTTCGAAAACAACTCTGTCTTCAATCTTCGACCAATCTGGACTATCCCAAATAGATTGGTCAAAATGAAAATCGATAAAGCTCTCCTCCTTATCATCAGTAACATATCAAATTCTCTTAAAAGATGCATCCACATGCAGCTTAGTCAAGACGAAATCAGAAATCTAAAATTCTCCTTGGAAAACAATACCTCAAACATCATAACATGGAAATGGGGTAACACTTACTCAGTTAAGCAAGCCTACACCTACCTTTCCTATAGAGGTTTTTTCCCATCCACCACAAAAATTTGGAAACATAAATGGCCTCAAAAATATAAAATATTCCTTTGGCTTTTACTACATAACAAGTTGCTCACAGGTGAAAACCTTACAAAAAAGGGCTTCATTGGTCCTTTCAGATGCACATTATGTGAAAAAAGCTTTGACTCAGTTGATCACATCTTCTTCAAGTGTATCTTTTCACAAAACATCCTCTCACACTACACACGAAACTGCTTTCCAGAACTCAAGGAAGCAACTTTCCCTCAAAAATCACGCCAAATAGACACTACAAAAACTTCAAGAGTAGTGATATTTTCACCACCATAAGTTGGAATCTCTGAAAAGAAAAAACAACAAAATCTTCCACAACAACAAAAAATTGAGACAAAATATTATATCACAAATAGATGCATATCTTCACATTCTAACAAAATGTAGGTAACCAAGTTGAAGGAGGACATGACGAATCTGATGAAAGTGAATCTGAAGAAAAGTTTTTGTGCGATCTCAAAGCTATGGTTGATGATGAAACAGGTGTCAGTATAGTCCAGCAACAACTTTGATTACACTTTCGGGAAAATGTTTTTTCAACAAACTTGAGACTATCCTCTTAATTTCTTCTAGAGACTTGTTAAGGGGTGCCTCCCCCACTTCATCAGAACTTTGCTTTTATCTCCACTAGGCACAAACGTTAAATTTTTTTTTCAATTTACGTTATTTTCAACATCTTGTACGGAACTCACATAAGCAGGTGTTTGCTTGCTTCGATGTGTTTTTTAATATATGCCATGACTTTTCCTCAAAAAAAAATTCATTGTTAAGTGGTTTCCGCATATGCCTATGACAAAAATTAAACAGAAGGTAAAAATCTCTCATGAGACATACCTTGGGCATCGGAGAAGTGAGTTCAACAAGATGGTTGCCAATTTTAAGGATGTTGTTTCAAGGATTAAAGAAAACGAAGAGGAAGTCTGAGAGAAGAAGAGGGAAGAGATGAGAAAGGAAAGATAAGGGCATCACAAGGAGAGAAGGAAATAAAGAAATTATGCATTTGATAGTACGGTAGCTAGGACGAGGGTGAGAGACTATAGTAAGGGGAGAGTGTGCGTTCAGTGGGAGGAATTCGTTGAAGAATGCTAGTGATATAGTGGATAAAATAACAATAGAAAAACAGCGGAGCACATCCGAGAGGGGAGAGCGTCCAATGGAATGCTGGGATTTGGAATCGATGCGATTTACTATAACTTCTCTGAGAAGCAGAAAAATGGCATACGTGTAAGTAACTAAATCACTCTCATTTCATACTGATACAGATGAAAAATAGTATTTTATTCAGAAATATATGACAGCTAGGAAGTACGTTACTTGCAAACTTTTCTAATCAAACCTAGATGCCTAAGTTGTATCCAACTAGAAATACCTCGGTTTCTCAACACTACCATAACATTGGCCGGTCCGAATTTGCTGTTCCGAGAACGTTGTTCTAACACGTTGCATGACCGTGAAACACGCAATTAAGTTTTTTTAGGAATGGGTCTTTGAAGTTAGATGTGAGGTTGATGTGAGATTGGAATTGAATGCAACAGCAAGTTGCAATTGCAAATTTTAATTGAGCATTGATTTGTGCATCGTTTGTGTATCTCAAAAACGGTGGATTTGTTAGGTTCAAGAAAGGAAGGTTACGAAGGTTTTTGCCAGACCACTGATATGCATGTATACCTGCAGCTGCATGGTTAAAAGGGATCTACTTTTTTGTGTCGTTGTCACGAATACTAGAATGAACAATATCTTTAGGAACAATTGACATGATGAAATATAATTCTTTTGTTAACATGTGTGTGTGAGAGAGAGAGAAAGAGAGAGAGGCTCAATCAGGAAAACACGCACTGCATGTTTCTTTGAAAAAGAGGACTAAGCAAGGAATATGCTGCATATTTCAATTTTTTAGATTCCTTACCTTCGTGTTAATCTATGTTTATTTGAATACGTTAGAAACTACATAAAAAGTGCTTTTTAAAACCTTTATAGAGTGTATTTGTGTAGTGCGAGAATGAGTAGCTTTTAAGTATCATAAGAGCTCAAATTGTGTATTATAGACTATTCCGACGATGTTCTTATGCAAATTAACTATAGATCTCATCAAGAGGTTGAGCACTCACTGACTATATTACAGCTTTCTGTCGTATCTAACACTACGCAACACTTTGAAATTGACTACTCAAACCAGTATGTCCAAGCAAGCACCCTAACTCAATAGGCAAAAGCAATCATAATTTCAGAGGAATTGTCGGTCATACGTAATTCCAGTATTCCTGCATGAAATACACGTATACAAGATATGATGACATGAGACCATCTAGGCCCTTGCAGTAACTATGTCATATCAGTCGATGTTGTTGGACAGTGGTAAGATCTCAAAGAACAAGATTTCACAGGGCTAAGAAGCATATTGACAACAAAAGTTCCAACTAAACTATCCACGTAGCTACATGAAGCTACGTGGGTTACCCCCTCTTTTAAACAGCTAGAATGTTCTGTAAGGATCCTAAGAAACTTCTTAAATGTTAACCAAGAAAGGGAAAAAAGAAACCTTAATATGAGACCTTAGCAAAGCACAACAACCCAAACCTCATAGCAAGAAAGAAAGAATGAACGAAAACCTTAGTCCAACACAAGTCCAATTAACACTTGATGAGCGCATATATAGATATATATATATATATATAGCGCGGGGTCTTTCATTTTGTATCTGGAATGTGACAATACGAGATCCTCACTTCCGGACAAAAGACAACGTCCAAACACAGATTTTTGTGTCGTGTTTTTCTTAGACGCCAGCTCAACAAAAATGCCATTAGGGTGCCGACCACCAAAATAGGCACTGAAAGCTCAGGTAACATGTTATTCAAAGCAATTCTTTTATTCCACCTTCGCTGTTACTACACCAGGGACACTGCTTTCTGCGACAGTCTCCCTAACAAACCTGAAAGAGATCATGATCCCGTTACTGGGATATATTTGCTAAAACATGGAGCTGCAGTAGAAGTATTTTAATTGTAGTCGTCTATGCCTAAAATCAATAGCCAGTTGCAAAAAAGAGCCATCCTACTCGCTATTATTGAGCCCAGGGTGTTGGAACATAAAACTATATTGTATTTTTTAAAAGTATCCCAGCAACTTGCGATCTTGATCCACTTTACGTGACCCAAGCTTTTGATGGCTGGCATGTTGCTAGAACCGATAATATAAGGTTTAGCTCTTACCTCTCTATCTTGTCTCGAGAAGACTGCAAAACGTAAATAGCAAGAATAAATGACAGCAGTAGCCCTGCATCCAATAGTAAACATCACGTGTCAGAATAGAAGTCTGTTGTAGAATTTGGTTAGGCCTGCATAATGCAAAACTACCGTAGTACGAGAAACAACTCAAACAGTCATTACTTGTTGTGAAATACAATAAGCTTTCAAAAGATACGTGACTCTCTCCACCAACACCCATTACCCAGACAGCCAAAGATAGCTACTGAGCTAAGGCAGCAAAGAGCACTGAGCAGTGAAGCATGTAATGGCTCTTCGCTAGTCCTGTGGCCACTGCTGCAACATGCCACATTATCTGCAGTTCTACACAACGCACCTCATCCTCTTTTGCTAGCATCACCTCCCTCGCCCACTACCTTCCTCCAAGGTAGGCTTCTCCATTGTCTCCATGACAACGTACCGCCTCAAAATTAACATCGACAGCATAGTCCATCCCCACCTCTGCCAAAACGGTCACCATCCCCAGCTGCCCATTAGCATGCAGGTTACGGTACTAGGCCACAACCCCAAAATGCATTCAGTCCACGGTTGAATATGTAGCTTGTCTACCACCACTAGCCCAGCACACCACCACTTTACTGCGTACGTATGCCAGGACTGAGACAGCTGTGGCAATCTCCATTCTCTTGGGTGGTATGGGGAATGCCAAGGAATCCAAAGCCAGAACCAGGCAATGGTGCCATGATGTTGATGCAGCCAGTGATGAGGATCAAGTGCCGTCACCAACACTGTCAACAACGGTGTTATTCATCGTCCTGACTAGCAAGCTAGATTATTAACTCCATAGGCAGGAAGAAACAATAGGAAGCAAGAGGAAAACAATATGATCGTCATTGATGACAAAGGGTGGGCATAACAACAACCAAGCAGTTGAACCAGACCAAACTACTACACTGGTTTGATTCAGTCGGTTGACGATCAAACAGTTCAATTACCTGAATTCTTAAACTAAACAAGTGTGTGTTGGTGTGTGCGCGAGCGCCTGCTGGTGTGTGTGCGAGCAGTACAACCTAATATGGCTATGTTATTTAACTAGAAACATTATAACTACACATTACATTTCTAAGAAAGTATGTTCTGCGCATGTGAATGTGTGCGGGCAACCAGCACAACGTAGTACGACTATGTTATTTAACTAGATTAGATATGAGAACTAGATGACTTAACTACATATTACATTTAAAAAAGTCTGTTTCAACCATTGCTTGTTTAGGCAGCTAGCACTAGAATGCAAAGGTTGGGTGGCTTGACGCCTTGGCGTGACTAGGTGTCTTGAAACTTCTGTACATCTGGGTTTATGGTTATCGTGAATTCCCCCCTGCATACATATATTATATACTTTACTTAAATAGATATATGTGTCCATTTTATGGTTATATATATTATAAAATACATATATTTATGGTTAATGGCTTAATGGTACATGTAATAAACCATAAACCATGTAAGAAATGTAAAATGGCAAGGAACGAAAATACTTTTGTATTGGCAGTATTTTGACCTAATGGCGTGTTTGGTAGGGTGTAATCCGATGACAAAGTATGAATTTACTATATATATTTATATTGTGAATTCACATAACTGCAACCAACTACACCTTACCAAACCAGTCCTGAATACCAACAACGAATCAATCAGATAAAGGTATAGGTGCACATACTAATAAGTGCACGAATGTTGTGGAAAATAAAATGGGAGACTAATGAGATATTTTTTATTGATAGACGCCATACCCCTGAATATATAAGAGGCAAGTACAAGGAAGTGAATTTTACCCTAATGGTCAAGACAAATAGACTCATATTATAAATAAACTAATAACTCTTAACACCTCCTCACTCCCTCTCAAGTTGGAGCATGAGTGAACACATGTCCAACTTGCCAATGCATGAAAAAGATAATATAGCCCAAACAGAAATTGGTCCTGTTTGGACTTACTAGACTCAATTAAACGATACACAAATACAAAATAATAAAGCCACTCCTCGTACAAGATTTCCGTTCCTCTTTAAACATGACTCTTCAACAAATAAAAGATACGATGACGCCTCCTTTGAAGATTTGTCCTGCAGGCTGAGTTTTTAGAGAATTTTCTGAAGTGTATATGGAAAGAAGAACATCACCATCAATCTGTCAGACGATCAAAAAATCATACTATGTCATCTTCACTGGAAAGGAATGTGCCATTGGAATAGGCGCAGTCAAGACATCCAACGATGTAGTAGTAGAGGATATTCAAACATATGGTGAATGATGATTGTCAAACTAGATCCATATGGAGTGACTCTTGGGGGCTTGACGGGAATGAAAGACATCACCTAGGAAGCTCAAGTAGACCACTGGAAGAACCATCTTGGCAATTGAAAAGAAGACTTGAATAAAAATAGCTCGGTGAAGTTAAAATTTGGACGAAATATCAACCTTACAGGTGTTGTATTTGTAGGCTTGATATTGACGTGTTTCCGAGAACTAACCATCCATTTTATGAGATGTAGCAAGACTGTCACATCATTGACACCAGAGGGAATAAGAGGCTGGAATAAGTGCAATAACCTGTCCCAATGTTTCAATGTTGCAACTAAGATCCTCCAATGGTGCATGAGGTGATGCCAACTAGAATAAGCGCGGATAGGCAACCCACAAGCATATCGTGGCATTAAGACGAAAAGACACAGTGTCAATGGGAAATAGTCGCACCAATGATTATTGGAAGCATGATGCTTAGTGTGAATGAAGCGCCACAAAGAAATAGGACAGACGGACGTGCTGAAGAATACATATCATCTCTTTCATACTCTTTCTCCTTATACTCTCTTTATAATTTCTCTCTCCATCCTCATACTCGCTCTCTCTTCTCTAGTTCCCCCCACGCCAATTACGACATGAATGCATAGTTGGTGTAGAAAAGAGACAATACCCCTACACGTGGAAAGAGATGTACGAATGAGGGTGGTAGGGGGAATAAATCATCAAAGGAGAAAAAAATAGCATGGTACCCATTTTTCTACAATATGTTGTAGATATAACTGATAACGTGAGTCAACGTGCTATAACTGATAACGTGAGTCAACGTGCTATATTCCAATATGTTGTAGATATAACTGATAACGTGAGTCAACGTGCTATAACTCGATTAGACAGATCCAAATAGCAAAACAAATAGATTGTTGTGTGACCCAAAAAAGCACATTTGTTCAGCCAATAGCTCGACAAATGTAGGGAGCGGGAGTAGAGCCCCCTCGGTATAGATGTGGATAAAATTTCAATCTGATTAAAAGCAGGCGTAATGTGTAGGGGGGCAGTTGGGATTAGGGTCGACAATAGGGATGTCGGATTGGAAAAGAGGTTAACAACGTCCATGTACAACTTGACTTTGTCGATGGCCGGCTTGGGTGCATCACCCACTTTCTCGCTGATCTAAATCACGTGCTTGTAGGACGCCTTGGGCTTAAAGTGGAGAACATGGATGTCCCTATCAAAGAAAGGGAACGCTAAGTTAGATATTAGGTTCTTGTGGGTCGGTGTGTAGACGGCTCGGTGACCACATGACGCCAGGAAAGATCCCAACTGATGATGTCTCAGCCCTTCACGTGGTAGTGGTCCAAATTGACGGTTGCATCTGACCTCTCAAGGCAGAATGCGCTTCGTGGATCCATGTCGAGAGGAAGAGTGGTGGTGGATGTGTCGGCCATCACTACATGTGTGCGGCAAAGGGCCAGCTGGCGTCGATGAGCGTTGAAGTTAGAAAGTAGGACGGCACAAACTCAACGGCTCACAGAGGCTTTGCAACGACTTGTGCCTCCTAGTGCACCTACCCTTCATGGGCACAGACCGGGATGCCACATATGAGGATGCGAGAAAGCGACGATCAGATAGAAAGGACTGACAAGAGGCAGATAAACGTTGGTGATGGACGGGATGAAGAGCACCGTTGTAGGGAATTTTTTATGAAGAAGGAAGAAGGGAGGAGACGACCATAGAGGTCGGGATGATGTCTGGCAGACGGCCAAACCAAGAAGAGACGATGGCCCCCCTCACGCGAAGGCTCTTTCTTTGTCTCCCTAGGTTAGGATCAATGCTCTGATACATGTGGAAAATAAGATGGAAGGTTAATGAGATATCTCTTATTGATATATTACAAACTCCCCTCATATATGTAGGAGAGGAGACGAGTACAGGAATCAAACATAACCCTAATGGGACAAGGCAATTAAATCATATTAAAATTGATCTATTAACTAATAACACTCTAAAATCTAACACTCCCCCTCAAGTTGTAGTATGGGTGAAACACATATCCAACTTGCAATCACAAGACTCAACTTGGAGACAATACCAATGAACATCAAGGATAGAGGTGAAAAAGCTCAACTTATGGGTTGTAAACTCAACTATTACCTTTTCTCATGAGCCTTGTGTTGTTAATATTTACTTGAGAGGAGAAAGATGGATCCAAGGAAGATTTCAACCATTAGATCTCAAATCATTTGAAGTCAAGGTAAGTTTTTAGGTTTTCCACCATTCTCTTTCACTTGTTCCCTCTATCTTGTAAAAGTTTCCTTTCACCCAAAATCAGAAGTTTGAAGAGCAAAGGAACTAGATTTACATGCCTAATGGCATCTATTCAAAATATTAACACTTATTCATGCAAATAAGAAACCAATTCTAAACTTTGTCCACATGAGAATGAATATAATTGATAAATATATTTATTGCTACATTTAACAAGATTATGAAGACATAGAAGATGCCAGATGAATGGAGAAATAGTACTATACTCTCAATCTACAAGAACAAATGTGATGTTTAGAGCTACACATACTATTGAGGTATCAAGTTGATGAGTCACACTATGAAGCTTTGGGAGAGGATTACTAAGAAAAAACTAAGATCGATAACATAGACATCATACAACTAGTTTGGTTTTATGCTGGAAAGATCAACAACATATGTTATTTTTCTGATAAGGAGGTTTATGGAGAAGTACTAGAAAAAACAAAAGAGATCTTCATATGGTATTTATTGATCTGAAAAAGGCCTATGATCGAGCACCCAGGAAAGTATTATGGAGGGTTTTGCATAAAAAGGGTGTCTATCCAATATGTTGACCTGATTAAAGACATGTATGATGGATCAACTGCAAGTGTTAGGACTCCTAGAGGAGAGACACAAACTATTAATTTTGAGCATTGGTGTAGCCATATCAAACATTAAAATAAGTGAATATACAACCAAACCCACAAAATTAGGTTATTGTAGCATTATAAGCAAGGCGTCCTCGCCTAGGCGCAGCCCTGGGGCGCCTTGACAAGTATGGTGAAGAAACAAGGACTCAACAAGATGAATGTGGTCGAAATGTGTATGCTGAGATGGATGTGTGAGAAGACAAGAAAAGATTGTTTGAGGAATGACTATATTAGGAACAAAGTTGGGATGGTGAGCATCAAGGGCAAGTTGTGTGGAGACCGTCTAAGATGGTATAGACGTGTGTAGTGCAGGTTGATAAATGCACCTATTCAAACCAAGGTTATTAAGTCGAGCGCAGTTAAAAGAAGCAGAGGCAGACATAAATTAACTTGGGAAGAGCTTATAAAGAGAGATTTTGAATCTTTACATTTTGATCAGAGTATGCCCCATAATAGAGCTCATTGGAAAAGAAGGATCCATGTAGCCAACCCTAACATGGTTGGGATTGCAGCCTAGATGATGATGATGATGATATATTATTGTTACATAATAATGTCTTAAATGAGCTATAAATGAATTTGATATCACTAGTTTTTTAAATTATTAAAATTCAAAAAATAGGGGTAGCTTTTGTCGTTGTCCCCACTATATTATTGCATTCTCTAGTTTTTGTTTAGTTGTTCGCGTGCATGTATTATGTTGTTTTCCTATTTCAAACTGAAGAAATGTCTTCTAACAATCGTTCCAGACATGAAAGTGATGATGGTAAGATTTTGCAGGAGACTATTGCATGTGTTATAACCATGTGTGTGCTTTTCCTATAATCTCAGCGTTAGTGATAGCTATTACAATACATCATGCTTTTGTCTTATTTTCACAATACCTAAAGTTAGTAATATGATGTGCAAACCCTTAGTGTAAAACATCAGTAACATGATCATGAGAATATGAGTAAAATGCTAAATCAAGGTTAGAACAACTCAAAGAGGTGTTTGGAGTAGCTTGGCATCAAGGAATGAGGTACCATCGATATCGTCCGTATACCAATGTGATGGGTATCGGTACAGATACGCACGATTCTGCCATTAGGAACGCAAATTTCGGCATTTTGGTGGGTTTACCGCCAATACCGCCAAATATGGAGGGTACCGATGCAAAATGCACCACTTACCCATCGGTACAGGGGAGCATGGGCGGCATACCAACCGGTATACCGTCATTCGCGATCCAAGAGCTGTTGTTGCTCTTTGAAGGGGAAAAGCTTGGAGATTTTGGGCGATTTTTGAGATTGGTGCTCAAATCAGCCCTAAACAATGTATGTATACTTAATTTCTTGCATTTCCCACCATTTTCAACCTCTCCCCTCTCTATTTCTTTCTGTTCTCACCAAAAAATTCTCCAAATACCCCCAAATCTTAGATCTACTCCCAAAAACTTATGATTAATGCTATTTATCACTAGATCTATGATTATATTAAATAGATCTACTAATTTATCACTAGATCTACCTAATTAACTCAATAATAATTAATATTACCATGTAATTTCACTAATTAATAGTAATAATACAATTAGTACTATTAATAATAGGTATTTAATTTAGGTTTAGTAGAAGAAGTTCTATCAAAGATTAGCATGAAGATATATAAACAAAAATGTACTCAAAATATTTAAATATTTCGTTTTTATTTATTAAAATGCTGAAAATTAAAAAAAGATTTTTTTTATTTTTCTGTTTAATTGTGTGTTAATGTTGTATAGGATGAAATTAGCATTTCGAAACATATCACTTGTTCAAAATATTTAAATATTTCTTTTTTTATTTATTAAAAAAGTTGAAAATTAAAAAAACAAGATTTTTTTATTTTTCTGTTTAATTGTGTGTTTTAATGTTGTATAAGATGAAATTAGCATTTGGAAACATATCACGTTCAAAATATTTAAATATTTCTTTTTTTATTTAATAAAAATGCTGAAAATAAATAAAAAAACATTTTTTCTGTTTAATTATGTGTTTTAATGTTGTGTAAGATGAAATTAACATTTGGAACATATCACTTGTCTTTTTAATAAGTAAATATGATATTTTATTATTTTAAAAATAATTTCAGACTTCATTTATTTTAAAAATATTTTGCTTTGCTTTGTTTTACTAATATCATTTGCTTTGCTTGTTTGTCTGTTTTTTCAGTGTTGACTTTTTAGTTTTGAGAAAATGTCTTCGTCTTCAAGTGATGCTGAGGGTGTTGGGGCTGGTCATGCTGCATCAAAGGATGTGGATTTTGCATGGAGTCACTGCAAGCCTGTACCTGGGTCTGGGAATAGGGCAAAGATTGTCTGCAACTACCGTAAGAAAACACTTGGTTGGGGGGGGGGGGGGGGGGGGAATTACTAGATTCAAGCGCCACATCACTGGTGGTGACAAAAATGTGGCAATGTGCTAGAAATGCCCCCCAGGTGTTAAGGATGACTTCAAGAAGTTGATGGGTGCAAATAAACAAAAACAACAAAAGTTGAAATAGGTTGAAAAGGTTTACACAGATACACTTTTTGATGTTAGGGCCACAGGTTCTTCTGCTGAATCAGATGATGACATTACATATCCTCCAGGGTGTGATACTACCTATACACGTCATATGTATAGGTGCGCTCTCAGAGACTCTCGTAAAAGTGAGTGGGGATAGGGAGGAGGCGGCTCGACTTATGAGGAGATATGGGCCATCTGGTGCAGGTAGAGGCAGTGGGGCTGCCCGTGTTCCTATTGTTGACCTCAATGATGATGAAGATCAACATGCTCAGCATAAAAGAAAGCAAGGCGCCATTGATACACTTTTCCATTCTGCTAGTGTGAGATTGAAGAATGTTAATGAGCCAAGGGTTAGGAAGCCTAATGCTAGGCAAAAAAACCCTAAAAGCAATGTTTACTGGTGCGAAGGAGAAGGTGGGCAAGGCAGTGGGTAAGTTCTTCTTTGCTCATGGTATACCTGCACATGTTGCAACTGAACCCTATCTCCAGTACATGGTAGATGTGATAGGGGAGTCTGGTAGGGGCATCAAAGCCCCCAGTGCATATGACTTGATGAACAGGTATCTTCCCCAAGAGAAGAAAGATCTACAGGTATGGATTTCAGACCAGAAACAATTGTGGTCTGAATACGGCGTCACACTCATGTGTGATGGGTGGACTAGTGGCAATCGAAAGCAAATTATTAACTTTCTTGCATATTGTCGTGGATTTCTAGACTCTTCTAGTGAAGTCAGGAATTATAGTTACATCAAGAAGCTAATGAAAACATACATCAAGCAGGTCAGACTTGAGAATGTGGTGCAGATAGTGTCTGATAATGGCTCTAACTTCAAGAAGGCCGGTGAAAGTACAATGAAGAGATTCGGTCAACTGGACACCATGTGCTGTCCACTGCATAGATCTGATTCTTAAGGACATGGGCACAATTGATTACATCAAAAGTGTGACAATTGATGGTAGGTTGATCACATGTTTCATCTATAACCATTCCTTCTTGTTAAATGCAATGAGGCGGCCTGAGTCCTGTGGAGGTGATCTGATTAGACCAGGGGTGACTAGATTTGCAACAAATTACTTGGCCCTGAATTCATTGCAGTCCAAAAGGGATGGACTTAGGAGGCTCTTCAATGGTGTGGAGTGGACCTCCATGAAGGAGCACAACACCCCGGTTGGCAGAAGGATTGAAGAACTAATTGCCAGTCGGGCTTTCTGGGATAAACTTACAAAGGTGTTGCAAATAATGGAACATGTTGTCAAAGTGTTGAGGCTGGTAGATGGTGACAAAAACGCAACAATGCCTTACTTGTATGATGCAATGCAAGTAATGGTGGAAGGTATTAAACAAGCAGCTCCTAGGTCCAATTCACAATACATGTCAATTGTAGACAAGCGTTGGACAGAAATGCTTTTGCATCCACTGCATAAAGCAGGTATATAATTTATTTCTTCTAAATTCATATTTATGTTTTAACTCTATAAGTAACTCAATCTAAAATCCAAATCTTATTTCCTTGTTTGGAATTGGTGACAGCTTACTATCTGAATCCGAGGTTCCAATACTTGCGAAAATTGGGCTTAGATGCGACTCTAATGTCTGTTGTGCGAGATATAATTAACAAATTCTTTGCCTCTATAGAAGAGTGCACCATAGTGATGGATGAGGTATAATTATATATATTACATTACTTACATGAAGTCATGAACATCTTTATTCTTGTTTGATATTTCATCCTCTGATTTTGAAGTCTGAACATTTGCAGCTACGACAATTTTGTGAAGGCACCGGTTGTTTTGGTCATCCTAATGCAGTTGTCGACCGTGAGCAGGGTGATCCTTGTGAGTGGTGGGTTTGGAATGGAACGGGTGCCCCCCATCTAAGAAAAGTGGTTGTTCGCATTCTTTCTCAAACAATATCTGTAGGAGGTTGTGAAAGAAATTGGAGTACTTTCAATTTAATACACTCAAAGAGAAGGAACAGGTTGGGGGCAAACAGGCTGAGAGATTTGGTATATGTTCACTACAACATGCGGTTGAGGGCTAGAGCAATATGAGATGCCAACTATAAGGAAGTGGATTTTGTTGTCGGCCACGATCCCATTGACACCGCATACACATTCAACCCATCCAGACGTAGAAGCATAGAAGAAGCTAATGATTCAGAAGATCCTTTAGAGGAATGGATGAATGAGATAGGTCATCCCATTCTTGATAATCTAGATGGCCGTCCAGATCCATACATAGAAGAGCAATTTGAAGAAGATACTGATATTAATGTTGATCAAATTCCACCTGAAAGACTTGAGCCTGAGTCTAAGCATCAAAATATTGATATGGAAATCAATAGAGCAGTGGAAGAAGAGTTGGGTAGAATAAAATCTCCTTCAAAAAGTACATCTGGGTCAAAGTCCAAGTCTGATGATGATGATGGCAATGATGGAGGCGGCGGTGAGCGCTCTCTGCAATATCCTCCTACTGTTGATCCTCTGAATGATGATCGTCCTTATGTTACTAGGGCTGCACCTCCTCCTCCAGCTGAAAAAGAATATCACATGTCTGATAAAACCTTTCAAAGGAGGAAAACTCGAACGGGCAAAGACTACAGTGGTGCATTGCCACATGAGGCTCCTACAGCTACAACAGTGGTTATTATTCTGATATTGCTGATTCATTAGGGAGCATGAGTATTTCAGCTTCTGATTCTCAATCTCAACATGATTCAACATTAGGCTTTGGCAATATGTTATTTGGGCAAACACATGCACAACCCTACCCATCTCATTCTCAATATGGGTACTCTGGATATCAAAATCAACCGCCACCACCACAACAACCAGAAGTAGAACATCATGTTGGATATACTTATACAGAAAATGTCTCAAGCCCACATGGAAGTTATTAGTACAACTCCCTTGCATTCTCTAAGGATGGTGGGCAAACATGGAGTGGTGGTCATTCAGTTCTTCCTATTTCTCCAGTCCCAATACTTCCTATGGTTGTGCCTGTAACTATTCAACAAATCCTCAAACAAGTCAACGTCCACTTACTCAAGCTCCTCCACCTACGTCTCCAAGAAAGGCACAATATCTCAGAGATTTAGAAGTGCATTTTCCAAAGATTGGGATGATACAATTTGTTAATGATGATGTGTATGATGAGCACGTGACTACATACAACCAAATGTATAGGATGCATATGTCATGGCAGGAATATCTCAACAATATCAACTCATTACAGTATGGACAACCAGCGTGCCACTCAACATACAACTGATGTGAGTTGGTAAGTAAATATGTTATTCTTATGTTGTAAATGTATATTATTGCATAATTGTGTGTATTTAAGTTTGTGGATTGTGCTAGTAAAATTTCATATTTGAATTCCTACATATTGTCATCGAAATCCTTCATCGAAATCCCAACAAAACATGTCAGATTTCTTACCTCCCACATGATGGACCCCCCAACACACCCAATATGAAATTTTATTGCATAAAACGTTGCATTTAGGTGTAGAGATTACACCTATAAAATTTCACGAATTAATTCGTTCATTTTGGCGTCGAAACGGCCCGGATTGCATTTGTCAGTATATCCGTCGGTATACCAATAAATACCTATTTCCAAGCTGTCGAAACGGCGTCGGTATCGGTCACCTCGTTCCATGCTTGGCATAAGCCTAGGTCGACATCTACCTTGTGAAATCAATAGCAATACAGCTATACCTGGTGATTGTTTATGCCATGCCAACATCAAATGATTGATTAGCGGGTGTAAACTTCGGTCGAGGTTGATGACGAAGGTTTGTTGGCTATCAACCAGCCTAGGAGTTGAACCAGGCCGACATTGACCTGAGATAGGCTGGTGGAAAGTCGGTTGGGTCGTTGGGAACCAGATTTTCGATCAAGAAAGTTCTCACTTGATGTTGGTGGGGGCATTGACGATCGAAGACGTTTGTCGCTTACCAGTTGGTCGTGGCACCTAGAGTTGCCGACATCAAGACAGGTTGATGGCAAGGGTCAATATTGATCTGTCAGGTTTGCTGTAAAGGGCAGAGTTTGATACAGCATATGCTTCTTCACCTCTACCTATATGAATTGATTGGGAACCCTCGCAAAAAAATGTATACCCATCCTAACATTTGCTTGATGTTTTGCAGTGATTCCATGACGTTTTAGAGAGTTGTCGAGAGAAAAGATGAGGAGTAGAGGTAGGCTTTTGTTACATCTTACTAATCCTAACTATGTATTACATTTCCAGTTTGTTTCTCTTCTTCCCCACATGCAAGTGGCAAAACATCTCCAGAAGCCCTTGCTTAGTTTCTTCTACCTATTATTTTCCTCTCGCTTCCCTAGAACGGCGTTGAAACAATGCTATGTGGGTTGTTGGAACGTCTTCCGACAGGGTTTATGACATTTAAACATGTTGGGGGAAAGATGCAGGTTTTTAGTTAGTTTGAGTTTGGAACAAAGGTTTGAGTTTCCAGCAGGGTTTATGACGTTTAAGTGAAATTCCTAACCCCTACCAGCAAATGAAACATGTTTCATATCTCTCTCTCTCTCTCTCTCTCTCTCTATATATATATATATATATATATATGTATATATATATATATATATATATAATATTATTTATATATATACATATGTATATATATGTATATGTGTGTGTATAGAGAGAGAGAGAGGCTAGAATACACTCAAGTGTATTCCAACACCAATACACTCAAGTTTTCCACCGTTAGATCTAAGATATAACTACACTCAAAAAGGCACTCACATATCACTCA
Organism: Alisma plantago-aquatica; assembly: GCA_963693085.1. NCBI lineage: Eukaryota > Viridiplantae > Streptophyta > Magnoliopsida > Alismatales > Alismataceae > Alisma > Alisma plantago-aquatica. The sequence continues at coordinate 1,847,102,308 of OY856409.1, forward strand.
CCCACTCAAAAGCAGACATGACGTGACGTCCATGAGGAGGAGACCCCACCTGGCCTTTTTTTATGTGATTCCCCTCTCTCTGGTCGCAATTTCCTTCTCTCCCTTTCACCGCTTTTCTTCTCTCCAACTCTCTCCTCTTCACACCTTTCTCCCTTAGTCGGGCTTGAACCTACGAGTGCCAACGCCAAGTCGGCAACTACACTGCCAATAGCAGCTAAGGGTTGCTCCAGTGCCACTCACTAACAGCAAGCTTCTTATATATTTCACATTAGCAGTACTAGTTGATGAGGGAGGAAGACAGAGAAGCAAATAGGGACGACGATGAAGGTAATGGGGGTGTCTTGATGAATGGATGGATAAGAAATAAGGAGTGAATGGTGGGGGGGGTGTGTGTGTGTTGGGGGGGGGGGGGGGGGGGGGGGGGGGGCTCGTTCGATAAGAAATAAGGATAGAAGACCCTTGTAAGATTGTTGTTTAGAGGATGAGGGAACGGGAATGAATTCCAACGTGGGCATCTACTGTCGGCTCCACGTTCTCCTTCGGACCAGCACCACATCGGTGTAGACTGGCTGACCGGGGTAAGCCGAATCTCCCACGAACTATCACTATTACCATCTCCATGGACGTTTGATTTGTCCATTGAGGCTGCAATGGAAGAACGGGCTTGAAGCTACCCGGATCTCCCACGAACTATCACCATTATCATCTCCAAGGTTGTTTGATTTGTCCATTGGGGCTGCAATGGAAGAACGAGCTTGAAGCTAGCGGGCTAGAAATGTTATCCTTTCAAAGTCAGCCATCGACCAAAAGAGCAGTGTTAGGGTTCATTATCTGCAGTCGATCAGCTCCAGAATCATATTTGGTTTCATCAACAAGGAACTGTGTAGCAACGAACTTCATCTGGACCCGGACCTTTCGAAGTCGGGCATCGACCAAAAGAGCAGTGTTAGGGTTCATTATGTGCATTCGATCAGCTCTAGAATCAAATTTAGTTTCATCAACAAGGAACTACGTAGCAACGAACTTGATCTGAACGGGATTGCATATCAACTCATGACATCGACTATAGTCACTACCGTACTCATTACATGGCTTCAGTGGAATGCTTGGCAGTAGCCTGAGAGGCATCTCTAGAGGACTCAGCTCGACGATGGCCACGAGCAAGACCTTCAAGATGGTCAGGGGTCAGAGGTACTAGTTGTTGTCATTGTCTAATGGCCATGTCGGCTTCTAGTGCCCAGTTGTCTGCGGTTCGCTCATCGACAAAAAGACAATTCTTTGATTTAAGTATGCCTACTCGTGTTAGATAGGTAGGTGTGTGGTTGTGATGTTGCAATTGTGATGTGAAAAAAATTATTGGGGAGGGGAAAACTGACTAAGAAGAAGATTTGTTGCAGTCAGTATGGATACAAGGGACTCAATCTGGTGAATGTTGATGATACTCGGTATGGATACAACTGACTCATGAAGATGCTAAGATCTATTGATGGTTCTTGCGCTTGAATTCCTAACTGCAAGGCAGTGATGCACAAAACATAAAAATAAGTACACAATTGTAATAATGGATTACTTGCACACACGATGGACAAAGAGCATGGCCTTGATGATGGACAACAGGACAATGTTCATAAGCTGGACAACTCATCGTGCAGGTCTATGTTGGCCGACAACAATGTGGAGTGGCTAGTGCAGTGAGGATTCGATAGCCAAGAGGCCCTAGTCACGAGGAACCTACATGTATATATGCATGCCAAAGACTGAATTGAATAGTAACAGTATTTCCATAATCCATTCCCTTGAGTTCCACACTGAGTATGTCGATGCAACATTATGTATTCCCCTTCGACCTGCTTGTTAAGATTTTACCATGCATCCTCATCGGGTGTTGGTACGAGGAGGGGAACAGACAGATCAAAGCCAGTTGGTTCAGGACAGCTAGTTGGTTGAGGACAGGAACATTGTGCTACAATTCAATTTACTATTCATCTTTTACAATTTAGACACCACAAAAAATTAAATTTACCATTTATGACTGGGTTATTCTCTTATAGATAACATAAAGTACTCTCCCTTCCTTCGATTCAGTTGTAAATTTTTACTATAAGTACTATGATATGATTCCGCTCAAACTATCAGCTAAAGCTAGTTGCATGAAAAATTCTGCCTTGTTCAGGACCAGAAATTGAAACGTTAAGCAACTATCAATAACAAACTCATTGCACTGCAGCAGCTGAAGGAGTAGAGTAGGAAGAATTTTAAACAACTATACATAGTGATTCCTTGGCCTTATGTCAGCAATGTTGTAACACGATGCATGTCCCCAACTATCAACTAAGAATCTTAAATAATTCTATGGCTTCTCATCAAGATAGGAGTGTCATGTGCAATGGCGTGCTCTTCCTTTGTTCACATGTGCTGATAACATGCTCTTTCGTCCACCTCGGATCCTTCATCATACGCATGGCCTACTGAAGATCCCTGCAACGTGCTAAAACATATATACACTTCTTCTAACCTCCTTCCACTTGTAGATGATTTGGACTGAGACAATTCCATGGCGCATGCTTGTGTACTGTGCACAGTATGCAAGTTTTGTTTTTCATTTTCCGGCATAGATTGCAGTGCGCAGGGAAGTCGTCTAGGATTTCCACTTGAATATTATGGACACTGCCTCCTCATTTTATTTGTCTGACCTTCGTCATCATCGCCTTCTCCTCGTCCTCTACATGTGAAGGTTGTCGCTCTCCCGTCCGGCTCACGGAGTATGAAAGGTAGGGTTGAGTGCCTGAGCGCGAAGGATAGGTGCCTGAGAAGATAGAAGAGATGGGGACACCCAGTCCTTATAGAAGCATATCGCGGAGTACACATGGAACAACATTTCCCCATCCTCCAGATACTCGGCTGGCTACAAATTAACCACGGTCTCCTGTCGTCATTGCTAGCTGGTTGTCGGAGAAGGGCATGGGCAAGAAAAGATGGATTCTGCAGGAGTGAGGAAGCAGGAGGAGCATGGAACAAAATTTCGAGCGAAATTTCCGATTTTCTTCCAATCGGACATCGAAACGCTGGTACGCAGAGATTGGTCTGTCATTTCGCGAAAATTTCTACCCTAGGTGCGAAATTTCGCAAAAGAGGGTGAAATTTCACAGCAAAAAGGCAAGTTTGGGCCGTAATTTCGTGAAATAGTACAGAAACACAACTTAAATTTTGAGAAATTTGTTCCAAAGGCTGCTAATACTACATCTTGGGTATTTTGGCAATTGTTTTTTAATCTCTTGCTTCTAAAGCCTATTTTTCTTAATTCCAAGGCATGTTTCCCCTATCTCTAGACCATCTATACATTACCTTCATCAATTTCGAGAAATTTGTTCCTAAGGCTGCTAATACTACATCTTGGGTATTTTGGCAATTGTTTTTGAAACTCTTGCTTCTAAAGCCTATTTTTCCTAATTCTAAGGCATGTTTCCCTTATCTCTAGACCGTCATCAATTTCTACACTCCTCTATAGAGATATGGAGAAATACTCCGAAAATAACAAAGTTCTTTCGAGGATCTATGTATAAATGTCCCATGTAGCCTTGTTAAATGTGAACATTAGACTTGTACAACTTGTAGTTCGTAAGTTTGTAGCTTGTAATTGTAAGTTATACATTCTAAGTTGTAACTTGAAGTTTTTAACAGTCTAACTATCTAGCAGACTTGCCATTTCTGATCATTTGTGCACTCACTCATCAAGACATGGATCCCACCCTAACCTCTAAACATATAACTTTATTATATAATCTAGTGTATCTATGTCTAAACATTGTGTATGCAAAATTTCATAATTTAATTCCTTCATTTTGTCATCGAAATTGCCATCGCAATTCTGTCGAAATTGTTCAGCTTCCTTCACTTACAAATGTGGGAGACCCCCCCCCCCACACACACATCCAATATGAAATATTATTGCATATTTGAGTAGATCTTGGTGATTAGATCGTCCTGGTAAATTTTCATGATTTAATTCGCTTATTTAGTCGTCGAAATTGTTAGGGCCGTAAATATCGAAAAATTTCTGTTTCTGGGCCATCGGACACAGCATCAAAATCGGATATTTAATTCTATGAGGAGAGAAGGGAATTCTGTGTGTAAAGAGCGAGAGAGGAGAGAGATGATGGGAAAGTGGGTGGGATAAGCCGCGTGATTTAATTCACGGGCGTTTACTGTGGATGGGAGTGAGTGTCTTTTTTAGATCTGATCAAATCTGGATCTGAAGGTTGAAAACTTGATTGTATCTGGACTGGAATACACTTGACTGTGTTCTAGCCTCTCTCTCTCTCTCTCTCCATATATATATATATACACACACACACATGTGTGTGTGTGTGTGTTTATATATTTATTTATTCAGGCTGTCATCTGTTTCGGAGGATCTCCCGACTAGTATCATTGCAATGTTCTCTTTGAAAAGTATGATAGTTGTAGTGTTAGTTACTAGTCCCACGATCTCTTAGTCACTCAGTTCTTGGGAGTGTGTATAAAAGAACAAAGAACCTGTTAATAGTCCCACAATCTCTTAGTCACTCAGTTCTTGGGAGTGTGTATAAAAGAACAAAGAACCTGTATATCTGTTTTTGTACCTTTTCTTGATGAACTGTGATAAACTTATAATAACTGTTATATTGAGCTTGTTCCTGAATGTTGTACTTTACCTATCTGCAAATGAAAAAATGTTTTATTTGGTGTTGTGTTTGTATGCTGTTTACTTATTAAATTCTGTTCAATGGGATAATAAAGACAAGAAAAAGTTTAGTGTTGTTTCCGCTTGCCTAGAAATCGAATTAGCTTAGTAGTTCCAATGTGGCACCAAAACCCGGAGTTAGGGGATTGGGTATTACAGCACAGTTGTTCCTAGGACCACGGTGAAGGCAGTTTGCTACTACTGCAAAAGGACAATTGGTGAAGGAGGCGTCACTGGGCAATAGCATCATATCATACGAGGGTGAAATAAATGCTGCAAAGTGCATCAAGTGCACCCAAAATGTCAAGAATTATTTCAAAAATAAATCAAAAGTGAGGGAGTTTGTTAGATCTTATACAGTCATTGTTCCATGTAAGACCCATTTGTTCTTCTGTTGAGTGTGATATGACATAATCTGTCCTTCACAATGGGATAGTGCATATTCTCGTTGTGCCTATAAGTATATATATATACATAGAAATTCCCACACATCTAAGTAGGAAAAGGATGAGGTTATCTAGATCCTGCGAAGATTTGGCCCATCTAGCCGAGGTGCAAGAAGTTATCCATAGAAAGCATGTGTTCCTATTGTTGACTTGGGAGGAAGAAGACCAATCCGGTCTTCACAGGAGACAAAGAAGGTCAAAATTGATGTACTCCTTTATTCTGCTAGTGCCACAGTGAAAAATATTGATGAGCCAACGATCAGGAAGCTTATAATCAGGTAAAAAACTCTGATGTTTGCTGAATGAAGGTAGGGAAGGCAATTGATGAGTTTTTCCTTGCTCATAGCATCCTAGCACTTTATTTCATTTTCTAAATGAGGTTATCAAGTACTCGGTCGCATTTTCATTTTCGTTTTCTACAGCAGTGACTTAAGAAAATTTAAAGAGGAAAAAGCATATTGATAGTAGGTTAGTAGTAAGTACAATAATAGCATTCCCTAGTATTTATATTGTGTGTTATTTCTTTTGAGGAAAGTTAATGGGAGAAAAACTACTTGTAAAGGCGGATTAATTTATGTAAACTATATGTAATCTATCAGATATAGAGCTAGTGCAGTTACCAGTATTTAAAATGCGCCTTGTCATCCATTATCTAACAAATAGAAGCACTGAAAACAACTAGAACAATGTGGTGTTGAACATATCAGCTTGCACCACTATCCGTATACGTGATGCCATTCCTTCACACAGAGAATACACTGCCACACAGTTCCCTGATAGCACTTTATGGTCGCAAATAATCAAAATTTTCCAACCACTCGAGGCATTTAGGTGATGCTCTTGTAGGGCAGGATTTTCGCCCAACAAGGATCATTGAAGTGTTCATGAAGATATAGCATGTCCTAGAGACGAGGCAAGCATAGTAGATCATGCTTCACCTCAGTTGTTTCACATTTGCAGTTAAATCACAAAAGACTGATATAAAGTCAATTTTGCTTTACAAGTATTTAGGAACTTCAATCAGTTTAAAAAAAAAAATCATTGAATCACCAGCCACGGTTTCGTTTTAGCCGACCCCAGCATAGATAGGACTGAGGCTTAGATGATGATGATGATGATGATGAATCAGTTTAAAATCACTCTGGTATTATCTTCCTTACCTGACCCAAAAAGTACATAAAAGCCACCAGTAACATCAATCTCTGACCTCTCCTCCCTGTTTAAGGCAGTGAGTATTAGTATAATCTCATCCTCAAGGTCAATAAGACTGGTTTAAAAATGAGGGTTGATAAGAAAAATGCAAATAAAGGCCTATTAAGACGAGACAGACCAATGTATGGAAAAAAAGAGTGGTGGTGTACTTTGCATTATTAAGAAAGAAAGAATTGGCTTAATCAATACGTATATGACATGATAATATGAACCATTCGTACCAAGGTGCGAAGCAAATAATTTGGAAGATATAAGCTTCACAATATTATGTAAAAACACCGGAACCACATAAAGAACATAAATAAGAGGCCTCATGAATCCTCACATACATGTAAGTTGGTCATTGTCTCATTGACCATGCCCTTGAGGCGAATATATATAAAATAAAAGAAACTAATAAGGGTGCTCCTTCCAATATAATTAAAACAATTGAGCTAAGAGTAAAAAAAGAGAAAACTCCTTATGCAACTGCAAAATAAGTATATTGGTACTAACTCCTGATGCAACTGCAAAATAAGTATATTGGTACAAGTATTAGGTGTTTTATCCATTTATAGATTCTTGTAGAGACTTGAGGCCACAGAGCAGTGTAGTGATTAAAAAAGAGACAACCACTAGGATCTTTGCTCTCAGTCCAAATTTTGAATTCAAAAAACACCACTCTCATGATGTTTTCTCCCATTTGGCAAGGGCTCCAACTGCCATTTTGAGCCAGCAGCGAGCTCTCTTCCAACCAAGGAACGAGCTATCCGATTTTGACGTTGTTTCAACAGTGTGGAAATGGAGATTTATGGAAATTTTGACAAAAAACTAGATGAATGCAATTGTGTCCGTTTCTTACGCCAAAATGAACGAATTGAGTTATGAAACTTTACAGGTGTGATCTCTACACTCTATTGCATCCTTTTATGCAATAAATTTATACAAGGGGTGGTGGGGGTCCTTCATCTGAGAGGTAAGGAAACTGTTTGTTTTTTTGGGATTTTGACGACAGATGTTGATGGCAATAATTAGGAATTAGGTTATGAAATTTTACGAGCACAATCCAGAAACTTTTTTCAAACAACCGCTACAGTAGTGCCTTACTCTCTATTTGGGTCATGTTCTCAGTTTCTTGTTGGCCCATCTTCTTCATGTGTGGCGTTTCCTTCTTTGTCATTGTAGTCGATTGTATGTAGTTCTTCAGGGCAGGTCTGTGTCTGGTAATTTCCTCCAGGGATTTTGAGGAACCATTTTGCAAACTTGTCGGCTAAATGATTAGCTTCTCTTTTGATATTGGTGATCAAAGTGGCTTCAGACTCGGCCCTTTTCTTGTTGATGATTTTGATTAGGCGCATGTATTTGGGTGGACGGTCATTAGGGTTTTCCAGGAATGTATTTGATAATTGTGAGTCAGTCATGATCTCACACTTCATGCATTGATTTTAAGCGGGTCCTTGAAGACCTCAAAGTATCATTGACAACTCTCCCTCTAGCGGATCTCTTCCCATATGCTTAGTGGCACCACCCTTCACCCATGCTCCTTATTCATTTCTCATAATATAGGTGGTGCTTTGGATATTAAGCTGGGTGTTGATTGCAGTATCAACACTTGCTTGAACCCAGCCTTGTCGAGGAGGTTTCCAAGTTTGATGTGCCCGTTGTGTAGTTGAGCCATTTGCAGTTGTGATGAGCTTCCAGGAGTTTATTACATCGTTTGTGTATGCTCGTCTGTCCACCGCAGCATCATGTATCAGACGTACATACTACATACTGGTGGAAGCATACTTGTCAAGGCGCTCGCCTAGGCGTGCCTAGGCGGCCGCCTAAGCGGCAAGGCGCCCCATGGTTGCGCCTAGGCGAGGATGCTTTGTTTATAATGCTACAGTGACCTAGTTTTGTGGGTCTGGTTGTATATTCACTTATTTTAATGTTTGATACGGCTGCACCAATGTTCAAAACTAATAGTGTTGCCTATTTTATGTGCCAAATATCACTTTTAATTGGATCTAATACTCTTTTGGGTTTGATTGGATCTAATACTCTTTTTTAGTTTGAATGGATCTAATACTCTTAGTACATATTTGATTTTTCTTAGGTTGCGCCTTTAATTCAGATTGTACTAAGCAGCTATGCTATGAAGGATAGTGATTACATTGCTTAATACTTGTAGCTATGCATGACAATAAATATTTATTTATTTGTTGATCACCCTCTTACATTCTTTACAATGATTCTTTTCGTATTCTTGACATTATTGTCAATGATAATTTATTAGAAATGTAATTGGTTATTTTTCATACAATAAAATATATATATGGGGACATCGACTATAAATACGTAGATAACTACATATATAACTATACAATCTGTGTATATGAGTGGGGAAAAACCATGACACATGTATATATACATAAAATGAATATATAAATTATTTTTTTTAAAGGTCGCCTAGGCGACACCTAGGCGTGCCTTGTCGCGCCTTGGCGCAAGGCGTCCAGCCCCAACGTCATGTCGCCTTGCCGCCTTAACAAGTATGGGTGGAAGATAGTCATGCTCCTTGACTTCCAGACCTTCCAGCAAGCCACAACGAATGTAGTACACCAATTAATGTCGCTACCATCGTCTTTTACCTTGATGCCATTTGTGTCGAAGAAGTTGGTTGGGTTGGGTGGTTTCAACACTGTCCATAGAGAAGCAATTCTTGGACAATCTCTCAAAGCACGTAAACATGTTTCATGCGACGCATTACATCGTTGGCATGTACTATCTGCAGCCATGTCCCTCTTCACTCACATTACATCTGTGACGAGTCTATCGTGGTTGAGGGTCCAACGGAAGGTTTTGATTCACAGTGAAATTCTCTGACTCCGTATAAAGTCCCATCTCCCTTCTGAATTTCTAGTTCTAGGTTCCACCATCATCTTGTAAGCCTCTTTAATAGAAAAACCTCGAGTGGGTGTTTGGTCCAGTACAGTTCATCCTCCCCAAGATAGTTGTGCAATGTTCACATTGTGATAATGACATGCATTGTGCTTTCATCAAAGTAGTGTCTCAGGAAGTCCTCATCCCAATTGCCATTAGCAGGTTCATACTAGCGACCTTCAGGTCAGTCTGTTTCTTCAGCACGGTTTTATTAGGCTTAACTATAGGTATATTTGCTCCTCTCAGCAATTTCTCAGCCCACATATTATAGTTTTTCCATTTGTCACCATCATAAATGATAGGTCTTCAACCAAATTCATATGTGAATGGATACACTGCCATATAGTGGACCCGTTGCAACAGAACTCATTGTTCCTTCTATGTTTTGCCTCGAGTAAAAGCTATTGTATCTCTTTTCCCCATGAACTTCCATGTGGCTTTCATTATAAGAGCTTCATGGAACTCCCTTGTAGCCCATACTCCTAGACCACCTTTGTTTGTTGGAGCGATCAGTTTGTCCCAGGCAATGGGGTGCCTCTTTTGCTTCAGTAGCTCCCGCTCCATAAAACTTCCTTGTAATGTGATCCATTTTATCATATATTAATATCAGTAGTTTTACTGATTGCATGAAGTGTGTTGTTGTCCTGGTGAGGACTGATTTTGCAAGCGTAATCCAGCCAGCAAGTGAGAGTGTTTTGTTGGCCCAAGTGCTAACCTTTCCTTGGAACCTGTTTGTAAGCTTCAGATCGTGCTTTTTGAGTTCCTTTTATGTACAGTAGGAACCCCTAGGTGCTTACCGAGGTCACATGCTTGTGGTATTCTCAATCTTCTACTAATTGACCCATAGACAGTGGTGTGTACTTAGAGAAGAACACACTTGATTTCTCCTTTGCCAATCTTTGTCCAAATGCATTTTCAAATTTGCAGGCATTTGATCATGCACCAGGCTTCCCGTAACCGTCGTCTACCTCCCTTTGAATGGGTTGACTCAACCGGTCTATGCAAAATACAAAAAGTGTATGGCGAGAGTGGGTCCCCCTATTTTGAACCCGTTGAAGGTTTGAAGGGGGGTTATGACTCACCATTCCAGACAACCAATGAATGTTTTGATGAAATAACATACATAATAATAGCAACAATGTTAGAGGGGAAGGTCGTGTGATGCAGTGTATCTTGAATGAAGTCTTGGTTAAGCCTGTCATGGATAAAGCTTGTCTGTGTTGGGGGAGATCCAATTATCTGGATACAACTTAATCCTACTGACAAGCACGTTAGAGAGGACTTTGATGCACACATTGTTTAGAGAAATCGATCGAAGCTGACTAGACAAAGTGGGTTGTTGAATCTTTGGTACTAGAACGATTGTTCTATCGATTGCATTAGGTTCAATAGTGATCCATTGAAAGGACCTTGCACAAACAGGACGAGTGCCTCCCTGATTCTTTTCCAATTGTGTCGGAGGAAGCATGTGCCAATGCCATCTGGTCCTGGTGCTTTCAAGGGGGACATGAGGAACAGATTTTTGAGGATTTCCTCGTCAAATTTTCCTCCAAGTCGAGATACTTGGTATGGGTGTAGTTCAGGATACACACCAATGTACGCAGAGCACCATGTTCCCTTGATCCTAGCTCGGGGTCAGTGAATAACTCAGAAAAGAAGTCTCTTATCAGTATGTTCATTTTTACATGATCTTTAGTCTATTCCTCATCATTCTTCTTGAGTCTTGTTATCTTATTTCTCCATCTTTTAGCTTTAACACTGGTGTGAAAAAATTCCATGTTCCCATCCCCCAATTTGAACCAATCACAATGTGACTTTTGTTGCCACTCAATTTCTTTCAAACAAATTTCCCCCGTATAATATGGGTGGGAGATCAATAATCCTATTTTGGAGTTCTAGACCGTAAACTTCAGCTAAGTGTTTTCAGGCTAGCAGTAATCTATTTTGAATAGACTGTTTTTTCTTTTATCATGCTCTCCTCTCCTTTTGGACACAGATGATTGCTTCGTGAAGAACGTTATTAAATGTGTCGCAGAAATTAGTACCAGTCTTCCATTGTTGCTGCAGGATTTTATCAAAAAAATTGTATTCATGCTAGACAGATAGTATTCTCAAATCCTCTTTGTTTTCCTTTCTCTCTTCGTTGCAGTGACTAAGATAGGTGCATGATCCGACTTGATGTGTTCAACTACTCTGACAGTGGCATTACCAAAATTTTCAAGCCAAATTTGGTTCTCTACCGATCTGTCAAGCCTCATTTGTAATAGGCCTCGTTTAAAAGTCATTAGCAGTACATTAGCTCCCATGTCCACTAGTCCACGATCTGTTAATGTGTCTACAAACTCCCTACAGCTCGCAGCATCAAGTGTCCTCCCCCCCCCTCCAGATTTCTCCTATGATTAGATATGTGCAATGAAGTGTCATGAAACCACCCATGGTTCTACACAACTCGTAGCAATGCATCGAAATCTTTCCCAGATGGGCCTTCTTCCTATGTTTGTAGTACTGCCATAGATAAAAGTGAACGCTACCCAAGGAAGAAAATGTCTGATTTCGATGTTGTTTCGGTGGCCACAGAAACAGAAATTTCGACAAATTTCGACAGAAATTTCGATAAATGTGTTCATGGCGTTTCAACGGCAAAATAAACGAATTAATTTATGAAATTTTACCAAAATGATCTACTAGTGTAGATCTACTCAAATATGTAATAATAATCTCATATTGGATATGTGGGGGTGGGGTCTCGTCATTTTTTAGTGAATGACCTTGAACTGTTTCGATGGGCATTTCGATGGGGATTTTTTATGTCAATTTTCAATGGCAAAATCAATGAACTAAGTCATTATAGTTTGCAAACACAATATATAGACTAAAAGACAAAACTGTGCAAAAAAAATATTCTCTAGCTAGTACATAGTATATAAAAAAGTAATAAAAAATCGATGATCTGCCTGTTTCGAGAGTTTCGTCAGTCAATTTCGATGTTCGATTGCCACAGAAACATAAATTTCGCCAAAAATTTCGACAATTTTGTCGAAATTTTGAACATTGGTCGCTACCTTCCCATCAATCTTGTTGTATATAAGTTGGCGATGGGGTTGTGAAATCTTGATCGAGTGACCCCAAAGGAAGAAAATGTCTGATTTCGGTGTTGTTTTGGTGGGGCCACAGAAATAGAAATTTACCAAAATTTTGACAAAAACTTTGAAAAATAGTTTCCTAACGTCTCCAAGGCAAAACTAACGAAATAATTTATGAAATTTTACCAGAATGATCTGCTAGTGTAGTTCGTAGTAACAAATTCCGCATTCAGCAACTTGTCAGCTGGCTAGAAAAAATCGGGATTCAGAAAATTGTGAAAATTTGAGAAAGCATTGATAAAATTCAGTCAAAGTTCGGTTAACTATACGGGAATAAATCGAGAATAAATCAGCTATAATATACATACATATATGTATATTCCAAATGGAAAACAGAGAAAGTAAGACACATAATGACATTTTCAATGGATAAGTAATGCAAATCTACATTAGAATAGCATGGCATTTAGTATTTGAATACAAATAAATAAATATTACAGTAAGAGATCATGACAAAAAAGTTAACAAGCAGCCGAAGCACAATAGAAAAAAAGGCAGCACTAGGGTATTTGTTTGGGATAAGAAGAATGGGAGGATTGAAGAGAGAATGGATTTGGTGGTGGAAGAGGAGGAATGAATAGAGGAGAATAAGAAATTAAGAAGCAATAGCAATAGGAGAAAGAAATATACAGAAACAGGAATGAAGAGGAGGGGTGGCGTTGAATTTGGTGGAAGGGGCTGAGGTAGTAAGGGAGAAGGGGGAAATCAGGTTGAATTTCGTTGGATTGGGTAGGGTGAAGGGGTGAAGGAGGAAGAGGGTTAAGAGGGGGAGAAATCAGGAAGGGGAAGGGGTGAGGTAGAAAGAAGAGGGGAAATGGGCAAGCTTGGATTGGGTGGGGCGTGAGGGTGAGTGGGAGTTCAAGACAAGGTGAAATCAACAAAAGGGAGGGGATGAGGTAGAAGGAAGAAGGGAGGAAATCAGGAAGAACGTGGGATTGGGAAGAACACAGGTGAAGAGAAGAAACCCACCTGGCCCAACGTTGCTACTTGCGGTCAATCTGCTTCAGTGCTTGCCACTGGCTCCGCTGCTTACTTGCGGCGGCACTACTGCTTGCTTGCAGCGGAGTTGTGCGGCTTGCTTGCGGCAGAGCTCTGCTCCTTGCTTGCGGGAGAGCTCTGCTGCTACTTTCTTGCGACTCTACTGCTACTAGCTTGCGGCGGAGCTCTGGCTAACTAGGTCGAAGCTCTAGTGGCTGGTAGTGATGGCTGCTCTAGCAGCAGGGACAGCGTGTATGAGTGGGAGGGTTTGAGTTTGAGGGGATAGATTTGGGAGTCCAGGGTTTTGGGGTTGGTGGGGGAAGTAGGGTCGGGGGTGGAATGAAAAGGGCAAGCGGCTCTCATAGAGAAATTGGGTTGGCCCAAGCCAACTCCGCCTTTCAAACACGAAAAACCAGCTAAAAAGCGAAAAGCGTGACAAAACAAAAAGATGTAAAAAATGCAAAAAAGCGCGAAAAAACAACGCACTGCAAACTAAACGTGCAGAACATTCGGCGACGTAAAAAAGCACAAACAATAGCCAATTTTTCAAAAAAAAGTATAGATTTTTGTTACAAAGGTCTAGTTCTTCTAAAATATGCAATAATATTTCATATAGAATATGTGGGGGTTGGGATCTCCTCATGTGTGAGTGAAGGAACATATACTGCTTCCATGGGGATTTCGATGGAGAATTTTGATGTCAATTTTCAATGGTGAAATCAATTAATTAAGTCATTATAATTTGCAAGCACAATATACAGACTTAAAGACACAAAATGTGCAAAACATTATGCTCTAGGTAGTATATAGTACACTAAAAAGGATTTTTTTAATGGTTAGTGTGTTTCAACAACACATTGTGATGTCGGATTGCCATCAGTATGGAAATAATTGTTCATTTCGTCAGAATTTTAAACTATGAATCTCCACTTTACAGAGAAGTCATACTCTAGAAAAATCCACAGCCTCAACCTTGTGAGAATGCGAGAATTTGAGATTTTTTTTAATTTGATGTGCACCTTTACCACTACTTAATTTAGAAATAGCCAATATCGAAACAATGTACTTATATCGAAACTATGTACTTAGATACCAGCTCCTTGATCGTTGATTGAGTATATGAATCACAAATACCAGGCATGTTCCACGTAATGACTATCATGGGTTCACATTTGGTTGTGGTGCGCCTTCAGCATCGGGCGTGGGCTTCGTTTTCAAGTTGTCGTGAATGGGTTTGTTTACCCCTCTTCCTTGAGCTACCCCTACATTGGTCTGCCATAGAGACTTTCTTCCTATTCGCATGTGAATTCCCACTGCATTCCATGTCCAACTATTGTTTCTTGTTTGTCTCCCCAACACTGAATTGAACATTTTGAAAGGGGGTTTGTGGGGAATTCCTCTCCGTTGATGATATCATCTCCCGTAAGATTCACTACCGTATGTTTTTCTTGCTCCATTAGTTTGTTCTGCTCCACTCTCATTGGTGTGACAAGAATGTCATTTTGTTTGGTGGCTCAATTCAAATCCTGGTTGATTATGTTATTCCTTGAGTTCCTTTTCCGTTCACTCCAATCAATTCTAGATGTTTTGCCGAAATTCGCAATATTCTAACAAAAAAATTGATTGTGGTGGAATACGCCACAAAACCATGCGATTGTGTCCATACATTCAGCGAGTTTCGATTGGTTTCGCCACATTGGGTCCAGTGTTGATTGTCCCACTTATGGGGCAACACTCGGGCTTGGGTTTCGTCATTTGTGAATTTCGTCATGATGTTGTTATTCTAAGTGGAGAAAAGAGGGATTTGGAGGGTATTGTGCCATTTGGAGACAAGGAACTAGAAGATCAAGTATATAAACAATTTTTTTTCCATTTTCATTCATTTCCAACTTTTGTTTCTTCTATTTATATATTTTCAACATTGATTCCTCCATTTCTCCAAATTCATAGTACACAAAATCTTAAACCTATGGCGAGTATAAAGGGGAGCACCTTGCTATCAAAATTCGGCATTGTTGACTCTGAATCAGCCAGCTATAAGAGCGGGGAGAGCAACCAATGACGTAGGTGAACAAGAGTACTCGCGCCACAACCATCTCTTTTGGAACAAGACTCCACCCATGGTAAGGAAAAGCACTGCAATGTTAGAGCCCCCAGACTTCCCCATCTGACGCCATGGCCTCACGCATCCATCAGCTCTCTTTCATGAGGCTTGTGTAGTCCACCCCAAACCAAAACTTAGTTATTTCACTTAGGCTTGGTAGAAGAAGTTTTTACAAACACTAATATGAACACAACAAAAAAATGTAAATAATAAGATATTTCTTTAGTTCTACTATTTTAAAATTTGGAATTTATACTAAAAATAAAATATTATGTTTTTGTAAAAAATAAGATATTTCTATGGATTAATATCCTAAGACATTAGTACACCTATAAATACATGTATATATATATAAAATCATGAATGACTATTTATTAAATAAAACATGTCAATTTTAGGCCTAAAATACAAAAAAATGTAACGATGTGTGATTGATTGATAATACTTATGTTTATACCTATATAATTATAGTATATCATATATACATTATATTTTATATTTATTGTTTTAAATGATAATCAATGCATCTTTTATGTTGTTTTTTATTTATCTCAGTGTTACCAGCATGCCTTTTGATGATAATTCGTTTGACAATGAGGGAGTTAGGCAGCCAACTGCACCCAAAGTGACTGATTTTGTTTGGAAACATTGCACTCATGTTCCCTTGCTCAAGGGAAAGGTAGTTTAAAGATTCTCCAAAAATACAGTTTCTAGAGGGGGCATCACAAGGTTTTAGCATCATATTAGTGAGGGACACGAGAAAGTGGCATTATGTCAAAAGTGTCTGCAACCTATTAGGGATGATTTCAGAAAGGTCATGTCCTCCCAAAAGGAGAAGGATGAGGAACTTTAAAAAGTTTACAGCAAGATACTCTTCGACGTACAAGCCACAAGTCCATCTTTCGAATATCATGATGCTATGGTGTATCCTCCAGGCTATGATACTACTTACACTCGTCATATGTATTGGCGGGCGTATAAAAGGAAGTGAGTGGGAAAGGGAGTTAGCAGCATGATTAGTGCGGAGGTTTGAATCATAAGGTGCAGGATGAGGCAGTGGACTGGCACCGGCATTTAGCATGTTCATGTTGTTGATCTGGATACTAAAACGGATGTGTTTGCTCAATCAACTCAACTAAAAGGAAGAAAGCCACAATTGATTGACTGCTACGTTCTGCTAGTGCTAGATTAAAAATTGTTGATGAGCTAGGGGTTCGGAAGCCTGAATCTAGGCCAAAAAATACCCCTAAGCCATGTCCGGTGGGCCAAAGGAGAAGTGGGAAAAGTCATGAGTTAGTTCCTCTTTGTTCATGGAATCCCGGCACATGTTGCAACAGAACTCTGTCTACAGCATATGGTTGATGTGATAGGGGAATCCGGTAAGAGCATTAAGGCCCCACACCTTATGAACTTATGCATAAACATCTTCCTAAGCAGAAAAGAGAGCTACACCGGTGGATCAATGAGCAAAAGATATTGTGGGTTGAGTATGGGGTCACACTCATGTGTGATGGGTGGACCAGTGGTAACAAGAAACAAATTATCAACTTTCTTGCATATTGTTGTGGATCTACTATCTTTCTTGATTCCATTATGCTTTGTTTAGGTGAAAGAGCATAGATATATATACAGTCTTATGAAAAAATACATGAAAAATGTCGGAGCTAACAATGTTGTGCAAATTTTTACTGATAATGGAGCAAATTTTAAGAAGGTTGGGGAAAAGATAATGAAGAATATATGGTGTATTGGACGACTAGTGTTGCCCATTACACTAGACATTTTTTCATTATCTTTTCCCTGACCTTCTTGAAATGTATTATCAGTAACAATTTGCACAACATTGTGAGCTCCAACAGTTTTCATGTACTTTTTAATAAGATTGTATAAAATATCTATGCTCTTTCACCACACCAGAAATATCAATGGAATCATAAAAAATAGTAGATCCAAGAAAATGGATAAGAAAGTTGATACTTTCTTTCATGTTACCATTGGTCCGCCGATCACACATGAGTGTGACACTATACTCAGCTCAAAATATTTTTTGTACGTTAATCTGCAGTTGGAGCGCTTTCTTCTCGAGAAGATATCTATGCATAAGTTCAAGTTGTGGGGGCCTTAATGCCCTTACCCAATTCCCTTACCACATCAATCATATGATATAGATAGGGTTCAGTTGCAACATGTATAGGGATGCCATGAGCAAATAAGAATTTATCCACAACCTTTCCCATCTTCTCCTTTGTCCCACTGAACATGGATTTTAGGGCTTTTTACCTAGACTTGGGCTTCCTAACCCCTGGCTATCAACATTTTTCAATCTACCACTAGCAGAACGTAGTTGAGCATCAACTGTGCCTTTTTTTCTTTTTTATTGAGTTGACTGAGCAAACACATCCTCTTCAGTATCTAGATCAACAACAAGAACATACTAACTACGGCTTCCAATCTCACTGCCTCCTACTGCACCGGATGGTCCAAACCACTGCACTGATCGTGTTGCTTCCTCCCTTTCCCAATCACTTCTTAATTATCTAGACGCCCGCTTATACATATGGCAAGTGTAAGCAATATCACAGCCTGGAGGATACAAACATCACCATCAGACTCGACAAATGAGCATGTAGCTCAGTGCGTTGACGACTGTATTAGTGTAAGCTTTGTTGACCTCCTTCAGTCTTTCTTCCTTCTCCTTTTGGGATGACATGACCTTTCTAAAAATCATCCCTAATGAATTGCAGGCACTTTTGGCATAACGCCACATTCTTGTCTCCACTAGTATTATGACGCTTAAACCTACTAATGCCCCCTCCAACACAGTATCAAATTCGGGATTCGGAAAGTTTTTGGTCGAAAAAAATCAGAATTTGAAAAAATCGAGCAAATTTGGGAAAAATCATCAACTTTCGGTCAAAGTGCGGTCAACTATTCGGAAATAAACGTGTATAAATTGGATGTATATACACAATATATATATATATATATATATATATATATGCGCGTGTGTATACATATCACATACATGCAAATATGAAGGTCACTAGACATATAAAATTATTGAGGGAAAGTAGGAAAAGAAATACAGAAAAAATGATCTATGTATAGAGCAATTTGAGAGAAACATGTAAAACAATAGTAATTATTAATGAAACATTAAGCATGCATGGTATTGGTAATGACAGATAGGAGAGAAAATGAGAAAACAGCATATAATTAAGCGGAGGATAAGGATTGCATGTTTCTTGATTGAAGAGAAGAATATTAAGCCAAAAATGTAAACACAACATCGGAGAGAAGGGAGGGAGATGATGCAACATCGATTGTCAGGAGAATGGGAGTTGGGGGTTTAGTGTATATCCAAAGTGTTTTTGTACGTGGTTGTTAAACAAAAAGAGCAAGTGATTTCAAACTTCATAGAGGAAAATCGTGAAAAATCACAAAAGATCATGAAAAATTGTACAAACCGCGAAAAAGCGGGAAAACGTGAAAAGTCACAGAAAATCAGCGACCAACGTATCAATCTTGTTGAACATTCGAGAGCCTATCACATCATGAAAAATCGCCAATTTTTCATTAAAGTCTGAGACTTTTGTTACAAAGCCCTCCACCAGTTATTTTTTTGCAAAAGTTACAAACTACATTTCTCTGGACCCCGGGAACAGGGGTACAATGTTTCCAGGCAAAATCAATCACTTTGGGTGTAGTTGACTGCCTAGCACCCTGATTGTCAGACAAATTACCATTAGAAAACATGTCGGCAACATTGAAATAAGTCAAAAACAACATAAAACATGGATTGTATTAGCTTTTAAAATAATAACTAGCAAATATTAGGAATGTAATGTAATTATTATATACAATAATTTAATATAATATTAGGTATAAACCTAATAAACTATAAGTATTATTGAATGGAATCAATACATATTTTTACCAAAAAAGTTGAAAAAATAGGTTTTTGTATTTTTTGGTTTGAAATTAATTTTTTTGTCAATAAGCAATCATTAACGATCATTTGTATATATTTATAGTTGTACTAATGTCTTAGGATATCAATCCATAGAAATATCTTAATTTTTACAAAAAATATATTACAATTATTGAATTTGATTTTCGGATTTTTATAAGTATATAAATTGAGAAATATCTCATTTTTACAAAAAAAAATTGTTCTATTCGTATTAGTGTTTGTAATAACTTCTATTAAACCTAGGTGAAATAACTAACTGTAATGAGTATATATTAATTATTCTATCATTAGTACTAATAGTCCAAACATACAAAAAATAGTTATTAGTGTAGATCTAGCGGTTACATATATAGATCCATGTCTTAGATGTGTAGATCTAATTTTAGAAAACACAAATAGGATAAATAGTGCAGTAGATCAAATATTTAGTGTCTATATGAATTTAGGAGAAATAGATATATAGATACTGAAAATGTACGAGGATAGAAGAATAGAAGTTGGAAATAGATGAAAAAATGGAAGAAAATTATTTACCTTGATCTATGAGTTCCTTGGCTTTAAATGGCGAAATTCCCTCCAAATCCCCCTTTTCTCCCCATAGAACAGCAACAGCACGTCAAGATTCGCAAATTATGAAACCCAGGCCCAATTTCGCCTTATAAATGGGGAAATTAACATTGGACCTCCCCCCAATTTGGCGAAATTGGATAAAATTGATCGAAACTTGACGAAACACACCCAAAATTTTGTGAAATGCGACCGTAGCACAGTTGCTGGTTTCGTGGCAGATGCCACTAAAATCGAGATTTTTTTCAAAATTTTAGCAGTTTCAGCAAAACTTCATTCCTTGCTTCCAACCAGCAATAGCGTCGGAAGCCTTCCAAAACGCCTTCAGTTAACAAGCCCAGAAAAATCGGGGCTTATGACCTTCCAGAACTTATCAGTGGCCTCTAGGCCCTCTACGATGGCAGCTGAGGATCCGCAAGTTATGTGGTCAGTCCATCTCCAATTGTCCTTCCACAAGCAGTCACAATTGCCTAGTAGTCAAAGAACATTTGACAACCTGTGCAGCTGATATCTAAGCATCTGATTACATAGTAGACAGGGTTGATTATTCTCCAGTTGTGTACAACTAACTCAAGAGGGAACTTTTGCTTTTCCTCCTCGAGCATCGAAACATGGGGTACATTTTGAACCTTGCTGTAAGCTCCTCTTCAACCTATTTTGTGTGCCTTCTAGTGAAAGGTTTTTTGTTTGGATGACAAAGTTCAAGGATGCTCAATTTCCATCTACTACTTTTCTTATAACATGATATGCCTCTCCGTATTTGTGAATGATTAATGCAAAAATTATCACCTTGTTATGTCACCATAAAGAAACTTCTACCTAGCAAGGAACAATTTTCACAGTATTGCACTAATAATGCACATAAAGTTTGTTAAAAAGGGTTGTTCGGTGAAAAAATCCTCCATGAGAACCCTCAACCAAACATCTTGAGCTTTGAAACTCCCAAAAATGGGGTTGTTGAACACAAGAATCGTCATTTGCAGAATTAGCAGGAACGTTCTTAAGTCCACTCACATAAACCTACGCTCAGCTGGCATGATGCACTTCTAATAGCATGGCAAATCTCACTGACCATATGCCTGCCCCCCCCTCAAAAATTTGATTCTCTACCAACTATTGTATACCAATGTATCAGTCTTTTCTCTACCACCACAGATATTTGTGGTGCACTTGCTTTATCAAGTCCTTGTACCTGGTACTGACAAGTTATTACCACAATTAACCGCATGTCTATTTCTTGGATAATCGATGCCCCCACACCCAAAAAGGATAGAACTGTTATGATTTTGTTAGTAACTTGGTCCAAATCAGCGTTTACATTATGGTCTTTTATCAGCGTTTACATTATGGTCTTTGACAACATTACTTTTTCATTCTGCTTAGGGCTCTGCTTTGACTTGTGATATTCTCATATTCAATTCACTGGCCAAAGAGGCCATTCCCAACACTCCCTTACCACCCGTACTAATACTACACCCAGTCCTGTTGAGAGACCTCTACATGTACTCTAGGTGTCAAGCTTTATCTACCTCTATGCCTTCTAATGCCTCTATTCCTATGGACAATCTGGTGCCTAAGCTGCCAGACAACTCTCGAACAAATCTGAATGTGCTTTTTGCTTTGAAGAAAGGAACTTGTTACAGTACACCCCATTTGATTGCTCATTACTACTCTTATGACCATATCAGTCCAAGCCTTTGCCATCAGCATGGCCCATCCCGTTGTGATTGCCATAGTCAAGTGCAGAAGCTCTTGCTCAGCCTGGTTGACACAAGGCAACGGCACTTGAAATGTAGAGGCTTTTTCTGACAGAGTCACCTTGGACATAGTCCCTTTATCTACTCATTCTAAACATTATAATTACCGATATATCTTCACAATCAAGCATTGTTCAAGAAATCACCCACGGCCGCATATACTCCCACATATACCTATTCAGTCACCCTACCGCATGACATATTGCTAATCAGTCCACTTAGGAGTTATGGGCTGCATATACTCCTGCTTGGCCAATTAAGCGGCCGAGTAAACTCGGTTTTTTGAAAAACCCACTACTTATGCTCATTCAATTCATAAACACAGAAATATATGTGTGTAGATATATACATTTCATTATATACTATAAAATGTTGTCATGTACTTTTATGTGTATACATTTTAATATATTAACAGATTTCAACACACATTTTATAGTAAATTTATATGTATACCTTTTGATATGTTCATATGTATACATATGTATTTTATATAACTATATATAAAATTAACCACATGTATTGACAAGTTATTACCACAATTAACCACATGTCGATTTCTTGGATAATCGATGCCCCTGCACCCAAAAAGGATAGAACTGTTATGATTTTGTTAGTAACTTGGTCCATATCAGCGTTTACATTATGGTCTTTGACAACATTACTTTTTTCATTCTGCTTAGGGCTCTGCGTTGACTTGTGATATTCTCATATTCAGTTCACCGGCCAAAGAGGTCATTCCCAACACTCCCTTACCGCCCATACTAATACCACACCCAGTCCTATTGAGAGACCTCTACATGTACTCTAGGTGTCAAGCTTTATCTACCTTTATGCCTTCTAATGCTTCTATTCCTATGGACAATCTGGTGCCTAGGCTGCCAGACAATTCTTGAACAAATCTGAATGTGCTTTTTGCTTTGAAGAAAGGAACTTGTTACAGTACACCCCATTTGATTGTTCATTACTACTCTTATGACCATATCAGTCCAAGCCTTTGCTATCAGCATGGCCCATCCCGTTGTGATTGCCATAGTCAAGTGCAGAAGCTCTTGCTCAGCCTGGTTGACACAAGGCAACGGCACTTGAAATGTAGAGGCTTTTTCTGACAGAGTCACCTTGGACATAGTCCCTTTATCTACTCATTCTAAACATTATAATTACCGATGTATCTTCACAATCAAGCATTGTTCGAGAAATCATCCACGGCCGCATATACTCCCACATATACCTATTCAGTCACCCTACCGCATGGCATATTGCTAATCAGTCCACTTAGCAGTCATCGGCTGCACATACTCCTGCTTGGCCAATTAAGCGGCCGAGTAAACTCTGTTTTTTAAAAAACCCACTACTTATGCTCATTCAATTCATACACACAGAAATATATATGTGTGTAGATATGTACATTTCATTATATACTATAAAATGTTGTCATGTACTTTTATATGTATACATTTTAATATATTAACAGATTTCAACACACATTTTATAGTAAATTTATATGTATACCCTTTGATATGTTCATATGTATACATATGTATTTTATATAACTCTATATAATCTACCTACATATACACATTCTACACACGTGTACATTTAATGTATACATTTGTTTCTCTCTCAACACACACGCAGTATACTATATACATGTATATATATACCTACATATACACACATATCACAAACAAGTGTACACTATGTATATTTTATTTGAAACAGACATGCATATTAATATGTTGAAGCTATTATATATATAAATGTATATTTTACATCTGAAATTAATTATTTTTGTAAGCTCAATATATCATTTTATGACTACAATCAGTTTGTTGAAAAAAACTGAAAACCGAATATACCCACGCTTATACTCCCACATAATGCATATACTCTATGTGGTGCCCTCTCCGCCCATACAGCTTTTCTAAACAATGCAATATCATCTTGATGACACAATAGAGCGACTTAAGGCATAGAAGCCAAAGGCTAGTCTCGGACATTTGGCTTTGATTAATTTTATAACTTTTTTCTCCCATTACTAGACTGAAATCTGTCACGATAGTGGTTTATACTATTGTTAGTCTAGATTGGCTTAGCTAGCAATGTCAATAACGCCTTTCTATATGGCAATTTTGAGAAATTATCCATATGGAGCAATCACCTGGCTTTGTCGCTTAGGGGGAGCGTGATAAGGTCTGTCTTCTCCGCAAGTCTTTTATGGACTCACGCAGAGCCCTAGAGCATGGCTTGACAAATTGAGTAATATTCTAACAGCTTTCAAATTCAGGCCTTCTCAGCCTGATCCCTTTGTTTTTGTAAAAGAGACTACAAATAATCTTAATTGTATATGTTAATGCCATTATGATCTCAGGCAATGATCAAGAAGGGATCTAGGAGCCACTTTACTTTGAAAGATCAACTAAAACTTGAGTATCTTTTTGGGAATCAAGGTTGCTAGAACTAAAACTTGAGTATACTTGTTTCAACGCATATACACATTGTACTTACTACAGGAAATGGGCATGCTTAAAGCAAGACCATCAAATACACCTCAAGATCCTAATGCCCCCATAGAATGATGACAAGTTATGAGATGTAGATGCTTCATTGGCAAGCTAGTCTATTTAATTGTCACTAGGTCAAAGGCCAATACATCGCTATTGTAGTTAGATTCCTAAGTCAATATATTAACAAGACAAGAATTTTCCACCTTGATGCCATCAATAATATTCTAATTATCTTAGAAAACTCTAGACTGTCTACCATACAAGAAAAGATGCATCTTGACATTTGTGGTTTCTCAACTATGCAGAAGCAAAGTATATAGAAAAATTACATCAGGATGATGTACACTTGATGACCGAAACATTGTGACCTAGAAAAGCATGAAATAGGTCGTGCTCATGCCACCTGCAAAATTCTTGGGATTGAAATAATCTTACAAGATATAGGTTTTGAAGGCCAAAAACGATTTCCTAAATATTATGACAAGAAAGCTAACATGTTCTTTCCAGAGATCAATGTTCTTAAAGGACAGAACACGTAGAGGTCGATTATCCATTTGTTGGGAGAAGTTATACTCAAAGAATGAATTTCTACTCCCTGTTAGAATCACATGATTAAGATCATCAGATGATTAAGCTGCAGATCTCTTAACAAAACCCTTAACAAAAAGTCTTTCTATTATCTTTCAAAAAAGGTAAGAATCTCCAACATGTATGTTCCAACTTTAGGAGTAAGATCTCGATTATATGCATTTCTCTTATCCTGCATCTTTGTCATTTTACCCATGAGGGTTAATCTCATACAAGGAATTAAAAAGGTGGGGAGAACGCCTTTCCATCATTGGTTTTTTAAATAAAGCAACCCACCAGGCAGTTTATGCAAAGGGGCCGCTTTTGACCACTTTGGCCTCACTTCAGCCCAGTGGCCCGTTTAATCAGCATGTTAGGAGTGCTCTATCACATGGCACATTTATGTAACTGTTAGAACTATTTTGGACAGTGACACATTATTTTACTTTCTCCTGTTACAATACACATACAATTGAATTACATATTTGTGTGTTACTTTTTGTTATTCGTTATTATTTATCTAACAATTGCTAATTGTTTGGAGTCTACTATGCATTATTGTTATTATTAATAACTCATATATCATATTGTATAGTTTACAAAGTATAAGTATAAACAATATTTTAAGCCCATAAGCATACATTACTTTGTGCAATGGTTAACAGAGAAAGGTGGACTGGGGCAAGAAGCCATGAAGCATTGATCAAAGTATGACTAAGCCAAATAAACCTAGGTGGAAGTATTGCACGCTTCTAGATTCAGCCATAAGGTTGTAAGTAAAATGCATATTTTATGGTCAACTCTTCACTGGTGGAATTTTCCAATTCAAAATTATCTGGCAGGACAAGGTGATTAACAAAAGCAAGATCATTCCTCATGAGGTGAAGCAGGAAATTATCTAGAGCATGGCAAAGTTTGTTGAGAAAAAGAACGAGAGTGCATAAGAATCAAAAGATATCTGCGGTTAGGCGGCCATTACAAATGTGAACATTTAGAAAGAGAACGGAGGCGTACGATTGTAGGTCAACGTGACCAACATTTCATGAGAAATCCAGAGGATATTATCCACAAAAGGATGTCATCGAATCAATCAACAACAAAAGACAAGTTAGTGAAAGAATGGGGGCTAGGACATGCCAAAATATGCATGGTGGATATATAAGGCGGGTGAAATAGCTAATACATTTCAATTACAAGATTCATATATTGTAATATACACCCTAACTTACAGTTGTTGTTTTTTCATTTTTGCAAATTAGGATCCGTGAAACATAACCGCTTCTGGGTTACTTTGAAAGTTGTAGGTCAGCTTGGACAAAAATTTGAAGGGACCATCATAGTATGGATTGAGGGAACCACTACTTAGATAGGTGGTAGATCCTACGAAGGAATCCCTTAACACAATATAGTGAAGAATATAAGTGAAGTGGTTGATCATCATTAACGGACGCTTGGACAAACAAGCACAACAGAAGTATCATGAAGGTATGTGTCAATAGTCGATTTGGGACATTTTTCCAAAAGGAGATTGATTTTTCAGGCCAGATACACAACAAGGAGTATATATCTAACCTCGTTCATGCCACTATTAAAAAAGTCGGCAAAGAGAATGTTGTACAGGTGGTTAAGTGCAAACGCTCCAGCCAATCATGTCGTAGGACACCAACTGAAGGAGAAGCGACCGAGAATCTTGTGACCTCCATATGGACCACTGATCGAGAATCTTGTGACCTCTGTGGGCCACTGCATTGATTTGATGTTGGAGGCCATTGGGACGACGGACAGGGTGCCTAACGTAATAGCCACCATTTGACTCTGAGTATATTGAGAAGCTTCCTAAGGTGCGACTTAATGAGGTAGGGTGTCACAAGATTTGTTGTAGTACTTCTTAGCTTGGAAAGTCTCCTAAGGAGCACGAAAGCTTTAAGAAGGATGTTTGTTTTTAATGACGCGGTGAGAAATTAAAACCGCAGCCACACTGCCATAGTAGGTGAGTCGCCATTTTGTTAGGGGAAATTGGCTCTAAAAATTTTCAAGCCATTGGTGATGGTTTTGTGATTTTTGATGGTTGGAAAACACCTGCCACAGGCTTTATACAATCACCCAAGAAATTTGCACTAGATGGTCTTGATCTAAATTAACTAATGATGAGCCACTTTGCAAACACTAAGCTTTTTCAATTTTGTGCAGCTGATTGCAACAAAACCTGCGGTATAAGTTCAGCAATGATT
Source organism: Alisma plantago-aquatica (assembly GCA_963693085.1). Lineage (NCBI taxonomy): Eukaryota > Viridiplantae > Streptophyta > Magnoliopsida > Alismatales > Alismataceae > Alisma > Alisma plantago-aquatica. The sequence continues at coordinate 1,847,129,417 of OY856409.1, forward strand.
GATCACTCACTATACAAAAAACATCAGAATAATGACTGTCGCTCTTTACCGGTGTTTGGGAGAAGCATCTCCTCCTGCCCACACGGGACTTGAAACGTAACTAATTCCCATGGGATTTCAAGTAGTGTTTCCTACACTTTCTGCAGGCCTAACCCACCCACCCACATGGATTTTGAGTAGTTGTCCTAAATTTTCTGCACCAAATCTAAACAATTCGAAGATTAGAATTTTACAATGTGCACGGTTTTACTAAGCCTTCTCAATTTTTACTACAAGGCACAGCAGGGTCCTAGAGATGTGATTGGAAGCTTACATTGAGCAACAGAGAAGAACGTACGAGTCGGGTTTTTTTGTCCTTTTTTACTTTTTATATCATTTTTTCATTTATCTAACCAGTAATTGATGTTGATCACTCCATGGTGTACCATAACCTATTCGTTAAAAGGATATGCAGTAACTACTAAGTAGATGGGTTTAATGATGATATATTGAATTCCTGAATGTATCAGGAATAGATGATCTCAGACATCGTCGTCAAGGTGAATTGATGATAAAAAGCACCAAAGAAAAAGCAAGGAAAAGTATGTTCGATTTCGACACTGTTTCAGTGGCGACAGAAACATTAATTTAGACAATTTTTGACAGAAATTTCAACAGATGTGTTCCTAGCGTTTTTTTGACGGCAAATGAACAAATTAATTAATGAAATTTTACCATAACGATCTACTAGGTTAGATGTACTCAAATATGCAATGATATTTCACATCCAATATGTGGGGGTCTCCTCATCTTGGAATGAAGGATGCTTAACTGTTTTGATAGGGATTTCGATGTCAATTGTCAATGGTGAAATGGATGAATTAAGTCATTATAGTTTGCAAGCACAATATATAGACTTGAAGACACAAAAGTGAGAAAAAGTTATGCTCTAGTAGTACATAGTACATTAAATAGTAAAAATATTGACGATCACTGTGTTCGACAGTGTTTCAGTATCCGATTGCCATCAATAAATTTTTGGCACAATTATGCCTGTTTTGACGAAATTTTAAAAAAATTGAGATAGAGCATCTTCTGATTCGAGAGCTAGCTACTTCACATGGGGTTTCGAGTAGTATTACACTTCTGCAGACCTAACCCACATACCCACGTTAAAGTTCTGAGTAATTTTCCTAATTTCTAGCATTGAAACTAAACAATTCAGACAAGATGGTTTGAATTTTACAACGTGCACGGCTTGAACAGTGTTCCATATTTTTAACTACAAGGCACACCAGTTCAAGAGAGATGATTGGAAGATCACGCAGAGCAGCAAAATTGAGTGTAGAGGTTGATCATTTTTTTCATACGTTCGCTGCTTCTTGTACATCATTTAGCTACTCCTGCAAGTTCAGGTCTGCCCAAGTACAAGCACCGTGCAAGTTATGGCAGCTACTCTTCAAGTGGAAATTAGTACAGGAACTAGATTTTACCTTTTTTTTGTGGTAATCATCTGATACTGAATATGATTTTCACCCCATTGTGGCAATCATCCCATGGTGTGCCATAACCTATTGGTTAAAGGGATACGCAGTAACTACTAAGTTGATGGGTTAAATGATGGTATACTAAATTCCTGAATGTATCAGGAATAGATGATCTCAGACATCGTCGTCAAGGTGAATTGATGATAAAAAGTACCAAGGAAAGAGCAAGGAAGAAAAATGTTCGATTTCGACGCTGTTTTAGTGGTGCGATAAATTTTGACAAATTTTGACTGAATTTTCAACAGATTTGTTCCTAGTGTTTTAACGGGTAAATGAATAAATTAATTAATGAAATTTTATCAGAACGATCTACTAGTGTAGATCTACTCAAATATGCAATGATATTTCACATTCGATATGTTGATGGGGATTTCAAAAGGGAATTTCGATGTCAATTTTTAATGGTGAAATGGATGAATTAAGTCATTATAGCTTGCAAGCACAATATAGACTTAAAGACACAAAACTGCGCAAAAACATTATGCCTTAGTAGTACATAATACACTAAATAGTAAAAAAGTTAATTGTCAATGAGTTCGACAGTGCGTTTCAATATCCGATTGCCATCGATAAATTTTTGGCAAAATTTTGCTTGTTTTGACAAAAATTTTAAAAATTGAGAAAGGGCATCTTCTGATTTGAGAGCTAGCTACTTCACATGGGGTTTCGAGTAGCAACGAAATTGAGTGTAGAGGTTGATCAGTTTTTTCATATGTTCTACTTATACTTTTTACATCATTTAGCTACTCCTGCAATTTCAGGTCTGCCCAAGTACAAGCACCATGCAAATTGTGGCGGCTATTCATCTAGTGGAAATAAGTACAGGAACTAGATTTTACCTTTTTGTTGTGGTAATCATCTGATACTGAATATGGTTTTCCTTTTTAAATGTAGATAAATCAAACCTAAATTATACTTTATCGAACTTTGACTAACCTAATTTACTCTAAAATGACCTTACATGACCTACTTTGACCAAATTCAAAATTTAGTTAGTCTAATTCAGTGCGAAAATGACGAGAATTGGACCTGAACTAGACGCCACCCGATCCCACCGTGCCCTGGCCGCCTATACTTGAAACACCTCCAGAGCCTAGCCCGCCTAGGCGGGGACCTTGATAACTGTTAGTGGATGTTGGCTATAACTTTCATAACATGAGTATCCGTTACTATATGCAAAAAAGGTGATGTGTAATGTCTCTCGAATCAGCCGCAACTTGAAACAATAGGTTTTCCTATCAGAGTGCATGTTTGTGAAAATGTCCATCAAAAATTTCTTTGGTGAAATGAGTAAAACAACGGTATAATTTGTTTCACATGCAACTTATTCTTGACAATTTCATTCCAGGACTCTGCAATTGACCATAAATAAATGACTAACCAGGTATATCTCACTAGCACATGTTTTGGCCAATGCTTAGGATCCCAAAATTGCTGGCGTATGGTTGGATGTAACTCAATATCTGACCAAAAAACACATAAATATAGAATGTTAAGTGCAGTCTATTTTGGAAACTACTTTAAAACAAAAAAGTAGGGAACATAAGCATAGGCGCACATGCTCTATTTACCCAAGAAAAATAACAAGTAAAACTTTCAATTTTCTTGATGTTTGCAAAAAATGAGGTGCACGAGTGAGTTTTTACTAAGATTGTGCCAGACATTCAGTATCTCCTGGAATGAAGAGACGCTTACAATAAACCTTAATTTTTCCACCACCCTTTCCCATCCCCTCCCCCACCATGGTTCCACGCAAGACAAAACTGGAATCAAGAAAAGTGTTGCTTTTACTAGCTTTCATTAAGTTAGTAAAGATAGTATAGGTGTACCTCGTCTACAAATGAATGGAGACTCGCATTAAGTTTTGCTAAGATGAGGTATCAGGCATATGGGCGCCTGCCTAGGCGGCCAGGGCAGCCACATAGACCCCAGATCCTAGGCACCCAGCCTAATTAGGTTGTCTCAGCAACCGCCTGGGCGGCTATTGGGCCTAATTGAGCCTTTATGATCTAGCTTTTTTATCTGTGTTTTTTCTTCCCACAAGGTTACTCTGTTTTTCTTGTGATATTTGTTGTTCCTCCTGGATCTCTCTCATTTTTTTCTTATCCTTCACAATTCCACCAAGCATCAACGTTGCTAAAATGTTAGGCGTGCTCCATACTTTTTTTTCATTTTGTCTATTTTTGCTCTACCAAGCAGCAAAAATTGTTGCTATGTCAGCTAGCTATTGCTTTTCTACAATTACCAATTATTGCATGCTACACGGTTTTTTTCCTTCACCAAGCAACAACATGATGTGTTAGATTTTTTATTTTTATTTACATTTTTTCTTCTTCTGGTCTCCTCCATTCCTCCCATGTTTTATTATTATTGCTTTCCCCAAGCTATTGCTTCTCTATTCTTCTTCTTCCTCCCACACTTCTCTTCCTAGTTCTTTCTGTTTCATCCCCATAGCTTTGTTGTTTGACTGACCTAACGTCATTTTTTTCCTTCTATATACTTTCCCATGTTGATGCTACTGCTCCATTTTTATAATATATTGTCCTTCCTCCTCCACATTTTCTCCTCTTACTATTGTTTACACTCTTCCTCCTATAGTCCCCACAGAACACCTCCCACTTGTATCTTTAGTCTCTTCTTTTTTCTTCTTCATCCTCCAATTTCTATTTATTGTTCAGAAAATCTCTTCTATGAATGCACTCACATTAGTAAAATGCTAATTTCTTGCTTGCATTTTCAGGTTTCTTTCTCATAGTTATCCAGGCTCCTGCCTAGGCCCCCTAGGCTCCTGGTAGCTGCCTTAAACTGGGTGCCTAGGCTTTCAGATAACTAAAGTGGATGCCTAAGGGCCTTTTGGCCCAAATTAAGACAGAAGACCAAATTAGCATGGATCAGATCTGAATTTGGTGAAATTAGATCAAGTTTAGTTATATTAGGGAAGAAAAGGATCTGATTTAAGCCAAATCAGATCTGATTTGAGCAGATAGGTCTGATTTGGGGGGAAATCGGTTTGATTTGGAGAAAACATGTCCTATTTGGGGAATTAGGTCTGATTTTGCCAAATTAGGGCTCAATTAGGTCTATGTAGGACAAACTAGAAATGCCTATCTAGACTACCTAGGTAACAGGGTGAATAATCGATTCAGTACATGTAGTTCAAGCCTTGAATGATTCGATCTCAATGCGAACAAGCATCTCACCTTTAGTTAGTGCCACTAATCAGTGTCATGGTTGTGAGCCATAAAAACTCATCACAGCCAAGTACCCATAAAATTGATATGAATATAGGGGCAATCAGATTGATGTTAACAAGAATAATATGCATTTCAACTTGACAGGTACGGGGTAAGGAGGGGTGTTTGGGGATTGTATAGATTCCTAGGCACCAATTAGTTGTACTTAAAAAGATCAAGAGTCTAATGATACTTTTGGAAGTGTAGTCATAAATACATATAAACAACTTTCCTTTAAAAGAATGCTGATGCTAAAAGTATCGGAAGCATGAAGCAACTAAAAAATTAATGTTTTCATGGTTTTGGCATTATGTAAATAAAAGAAACTTATGTATAACATAATTATTAACAGAATAAAGTACTTGATAAAGTAGAATTATTCTTCAGAACTTAAAGGTCTAGGTGGTGTTGCTAAGCATGGACTTTGGCCTTTTTTTCCTTATAAATCAGAACCTTAGTGCACGGAGCCTCGATGAACAATTAGAGTTCAAGACAAACCCAAGCAAACATAAAACATAGAAAGTGGACACAGAAGGAGGTGTGGGCTGGTAATAGCATGCAAACCTGTTGTGTCCACCTGCTGTGAAAAAGATCCAGCAAACATGTGAGGCTTAGCCTCACTAATCTCAAACAGATCACAAGACCTCTTTTACATAGTATACAATTCTTCTAGTCAGTTTGGATATATAGAGATTTGAGTTGCATACATAAATGTATTCATATGTTATATAGTTACACTCGGATATATAGATATATATTGTGGTCAATCCATATAACAATCCCTAAATCATGTATGAATGCAAGTCAATTCTGTTAATGATAAATATGGTATTTGAAATTCCAATAATATCAGAGAGGAGCTCTAATATAAGTCATCTAATCCTTTATTTATCTATAATTAAGGATAACATTGCCTCTACATGACATAGGTAGCCAATTTTCTTTATTTATGGTTATTCCGAATTTACATACATACATTGTGCAATGGATACAGGCATTTCAAGTATTTGTAACAAAAATCGGCGATTTCTCAAAAAATTGGCATTTTTTCTCGCTTTGTTACCTTGCCTAATGTTTTGTACGTTTAATATGCGGTGCGTTGTTTTTTCATGTTTTTTTGCGTCTTTTTCGTTTTTTAGCGCTCTTTCGTGTTTTTTGTCTTTTCGCGTTTGAAATGCTGAGTTGACTTGTGTCAAACCCGGTTTCTCTATGAGAACCAGTTACCCTTTCACCCCGCCCTGCTTCCTCCACCAACTTCAAAACCCTCGACTCCTAAATCTTTCCCCCCAAACCCTCCTGCTCAGCATCCATCACCGCTAGCCACGGAGCTTCGACCCAATCAACTAGAGCTCCGCCGCAAGCAAGGTGCGCCGCAAGCAAGCAGCAGCATCGGTTGCAAGCAAGCAGCTGTGTGGGCCACAAGCAAGCAGCAGAGCCGACGGCAATCACTGAACAAGTAGGCCGCAAGTAGCAGCGTCGACCCAGGTGAGTTTCTTCTGTTCAATCATCTCAATGCTTTTTTCCAGCTATGGACCTGTTGCTTCACCTGCTTTCTTCCAAGTCCCACGTTCTTCCTGATTTCCCCCCTTCTCCCTCACTACCTCATCCCCTCCGCCTTGCTGATTTCACCCTGTCTTGTACTCCCTCTCTCCCTCACGCCCCACCCAATCCAAACTTGCCCATTTCCCCTTTTCTTCCTCACTACCTCAGCCCCTTCCCAATCCTGATTCCATCCACTCTTAACCCCCTCCCTCCTTCACCCCTTCACCGCCACCCATTCTAACGAATTCTGACTGATTTTCCCCTCTTCCTTACTACCTTGGCCCCCTTCCACCAAATTCAACGCCACCCTTCCTCTTTTCATTCTTGTTGCTGTAGATTTTTTTTCTTCGATTGTTGTTGCTTCTTAATTTCTTATTCTCTCCTCCCTTCATTCCTCCTCTTCCACAATGAATTCCTGCTTATGTCTCCACCAAATTCATTCTCTCTTCAATCCTCATGTTCTTCTTATCCCAAATAAACACCCTGGTGCTGTCTTTTTTTCTACCATACTGATGCTGCTTGTCAATTTTTTATCATAATCTCTTATTGTAATATTTATCTAGTTGTATTCAAACACTAAATGCCATGCTATTCTAGTATAGATTTGCATTACTTATCCATTTGAAATGCCATTATGTTTCTTACTGTCTCTGTTTTCCATTTGCTTGTTTGTGCGTTTGTTGTGTTGTATCTTGGTGTATCATGTCTCTAATTACAAAATGATAGCAATACATACTTACATAGTTGCATTTGCATGTCTTTGTGTTTGTCTATTTGTTTCTCGCCTTGTGTCATCTATATATTTTACCAACAATAGGACAATGATCCTAAAGCAAAAGATCCATTGTAGGAGCATGTGTTGAGTCGGTGGATAACAAACAGAAGTGCAAGTTATGTCATGAAACTTTTGTCGCTTCCATGATGCGGTTTAGGTTTCACTTGGCCCGAGTAACTTGCAAGGACATCAAGCCATGTCCCATTGTGTCTCATGAGGTTAGGGAACTTGCAGTCAAAGCCATAGGTGACTTTCAGGCGAAAGCCACTAGCAAAAAGCAAAATATTGCAGATTTCTTCACAAACTGTAGCTCATTTGCTTCTAATTCATTTGTATGTCCACCTCAATCTAGTGACATTGGTTTGGTTGATTAGATAATTATGTTGTTCATGTCCCTCGCCAAAATACTCTTCGTACACTTACAAAGAAAGAAGAGAAAAAAATTGTTGACAAGGCTATTATGAAATGCACAGTAGCAAATAACTTGCCTTTTCATCTCTTGCTAACTTCTGAATTTCATGAAGCCATTTTTGCTATTGGACAGGCTGAGCCAGGTTATCAAGCACCTAGTAGTGAAACGGCGAGGATGACACTATTGGAAGATCTGAAAGTGGATGTAGATGGTTATCTCAAAACCATGAGGGAGAGTTGGGAATCCTCTGAATGCACACTTATGAATAATGGTTGGCAAGATGGGAGGCGTCGTCCTCATATTAATATGTTGGTTGCATGTCCCAAAGGGGTGTGGTTTATAAGTCTATCTGCGTTGTTGATCATGTCAAGGATGGTCCATTTTTATTTGACTTTATTTCTAAATGCATTGAAGAAATAGGTCCTAAAATGTGATCCAATTCATTGCTGACAATGCAGCTAACTATGGTGCCGCTAGGAAATAGATTGAGAATAAATATCCCCATATTTTCAAAGACAACTGCGCAACTCATTGTATAAATCTTATGTTCAAAGACATTGATAAATTTGAACATGTTTAACCAACAATTGCAAACGCCGGACTGATTGTTAAATTCATGTATAGGTATCAACATGTTTGACGAGGAAGCACACAGATGGAAGAGAGTTAAAAAGGCCAGGGGCAGCCTGATTAGCAACTAACTTTCTGTGTTTATTCTTCATTTGATCTCAAGAGATCTTTGAGATTTATGTTTGCCTCTACTGAACAGAGAGAACTCCCTCAATCTAAAAGCAAGGAGGATATGCAAATTGAACATAATATACAGGGACATGAGTTTTGGTTTTGGGATACATGTAAAGAAATTATCAGCGCCATTGTACCTATTGTGAGAGTGTTGAGGCTAAATGATAGTGATGGATCCACTACTGGTTATATCTCTGAGGCATTGGATAGGGCCAAGGAAGCAATTATTATAGTGTTCAATGGCGAATCAGATTTGTATACACCTTATTGGAAATTTATAGATGAAAGGTGGATAGATATGTTACATAAATCGATTCATGTTGTTGCTTATCCGAACCCTAAGCTCCATTAAGAAAAACGAATTAGGATAGATTTAGAGATAAAGCGAGGGTTGAATACAGTGATTCTGAGAATGCTTGATGTGTTTGACAGGTCCAAACTAACACACGAGCTTTGTGATTACCACTCTTTGGATTTTGACATGTTCAACCAACTTGTTGATGATTCCCTCTCCCATACACATCCAAGTAAGAAATATTCCATTAGAAACATTTCATTGTTTGTTTATATTAATACTACAAATGTACTATTTGTTTCTAACACACTTTTCCCTCAATAGGAGTTTGGTGGGATGTGTATGGTGGGGAACTCCCTGTTTAGTAGAAGTTGGCTATCCGACTACTCAGCCAATCATGGTGAGCTTCTGCAGTGAAAGAAATTGGAGTGCTTTTGATGTGGCCCACACAAAAAAAAAACGACTTGAACCAAAGAAATTGCATGACTTGGTCTATGTTAGAATGAATTTGCATCTAATGAAGACCACTGCTGCAAATGAAAACGCCGATGTAAAGCCAAATACGGAAGTGTTGATCAAGAGGAAGTTGGTGATGAAGAAGAGGCTGGCGTAGAAGATAATGGAGTTACAAATGAGATTATAGATGACTTCACTGCAGGCTTAGACTCATAATAGCTTCCTTTCATTCTTGAATTGGAAAAACTGATCAATTTTTAGTCTTCAACTGAATTGATTCACTTTTTTGCACCATTTTGTGGTTTATATTATGTTGGATCTCTAGTATTTACAAACATTGATATTATGTGGTTATTGTTGAAATTTTGGATTGCAAGATACTTCCTCAGTTCCTTCATCTTTGAATTATAAACGATTCTATTCTACAATCTACATGTATGTATGTGTGTATGTGTGCATGTGTGTATACATACATACATATATATATATATGGGATTGAGAGAGAAAGATTTCTCCCCCCTCTCCCATGCTTGTGGCTGAGGCCGAACACCCGGGAGGGTGGTAAATCAAGGTGGCAACTGGGATTCGAGCATGGGTCCCTTTGTTAGCAAACACTGTGCTTGACCACTTGAGCCACTATGTGTGTGTGTGTTTGTGTGTGTGTATATATATATTCATCATCATCATCATCTAAGCCCCAGTCCCAACTATGTTGGGGTCGGCTACATGGATCCTTCGTTTCCATTCAGCTCTATCATGGGCCATATTCTAGTTAAGATGTAGAGATTCAAAATCTCTCTTTATAAGCTCATCCCATGTTAATTTAGGCCTTCCTCTTCTGCTATTTATTGTGCTTGACTCAATAGCATTGTTTCGTATCGGCGCATTAGTCGTTCTGCGTTGCATATGTCTGTACCATCTGAGTCGGCCTTCGCGCAACTTGTCCTCAATGCTCGCCACCCCCACTTTATTCTTGATATAGTCATTTCTCAGGCAATCTTTTCTTGTCTTCCCACACATCCATCTCAGCACACACATATCAACCACGTTCATCTTGTTGAGACCTTGTTTCTTTACCGCCCAACATTCACTCCCGTAGAGCATGGTTGGCCGTATAGCTGTTCTATAAAACTTACTTTTTAACCTGAGAGGGATCTTCCGATCACATAAAATTTCAGTTGCACTCTTCCATTTCAACCATCCTGTAGTGATCCTGTGACAAATGTCATTTTGAACATCCCCATCTATTTGAATAATAGAACACAAGTAACGGAATTTATCACATTTTGGTATATCTTGTTGACTCAAGGTCAATTAGGTCAATGTTGACTCACGTCTAAATTGACTAAACCCGTGTTTTGATGATGACTAACCATTCCACATATTGGTGTCTAATGCTTCTACTTGAGTGATTTCAGATTAGGTATAGACACACTCCAATTGCCCTAACTTGCGCATATCAAATTGGAGAAAAGACAAGTCAAAGTCAATACAAGTGGACGTTTTTGTAATATGATGTATATCCATTAGAATCATGTTGTAAATCACTTGTAATGATTGTATGACTTGTAATTAAGCTTAGAAAAATATCAAGAGCACTTAGATCGAATATTAGAGCACTTTAGATGCATCTTTGAAAATCAATTACAGGCACTTGGTCGGTCGAGTTTCCCCAGCCTGAAACTCGACCGATCCACCTTGGTCGATTTTCTGAAGATTGCATCGGTCGAGTTGTGCACTCACAGAACTCGATCGATTGGGTAGTAGGCCATTTCCAGTTGAAATGGTCGGTCGAGTTTCCTCAGGACAAACTCGACTGATCCTTTGAACATCGGTTTGCCTCCTACTTGATCGGTCGAGTTACACCCATCAGAACTCGACCGATTGCACTGTACGGAAAAGTACAGAAAAGTGTTTCTAGCCGTTGTGGAGTTGCAACAAGTGAAAATAGATCCGTTGCAAGCCACAAAACGGCTAGTTTTCGTTCATAAGTGTTCCCAAAGGCTAAGAGGCATCCCCAGCTATAAATAGGACCCCTTGGGCTTCATTCTAAGGTTGAGCATTCATTGCAAACTCTTTATGAGGTTCCTATTCTATAGTTGAGTGCTTCCTACAGCCTCCTCTCTCTCTCTAAGCTTAATCACTTGCTACATCCATTAGAGTGAGTAGGAGATTTGTAAGAGAGCTAGTTCTACTTGTATATCTTGTGAGGCTCTCACTTCCACCACCTCCCCATCTCTCATTTGCAATCATGAAGATGAAGGTTCTCTCTCTTGTCCAAGAGAGGTGAAGAAGAACAAGGGAAGGAGTCCTTTGGTGAAGATCAAGGCTGAAGGCTTGGAGCTAGAGTGGGTAAGCCCTTGGAGAAGGCAGAAGACTCAAGCTCAAGTGGGTAAGACCTTGGTGAAAGCTTCTCCGAGTGAAGGTGAAGTCAAAAGTTGAAGATCCAAGAAGAGTGGGTAATTCCTGCAAGGCCGAAGACTTGTGCAAGAGTGGGTAAGTCCTTGGAGAAGGCCGAAGACTCTTGCAAAGTGGGTAAGTCCTTGGTAAGGTTGAAGACTCTTTGTCTTGGATAGGTAAGTCTTTTGTTTGGTCATGCATTGTATGTCTTATGAATGAATATAAGAGTGCAATAGTTTGGAAGTCCTAGAGGTTGACCTCTCTAGGCAATTGGACTGACACACTTCTAGTTTGAAGTGTGGAACCACTCTAAATAGCTTGTCTAATTAGTGCATGTTCATTCTCTCTCATCCTTGCTATGTATGTTTTAGTTGCACACAAATTACCTATTTAGCAACCTTATCTTGTCATATATCTTGAAGGTTTAATGAGTTTTGTTTAAGTGCTTTCAGCTCTATTCACCCCCCTCTAGAGCATCTAATCACCCATCTAGGATCCAACATATCTACTCCGTCCAACTTGGCTCCATCATTCACACTGCGAGATTGGCTGAAATTGCAATGCATATACTCAGTTTTGCTCCTGCTAATCATCAATCCAATTGATTCCAATGCATTTCTCCAACGTTCAACTTTATCATTCAATCCATCTTTAGTTTCGTCAATCAAAACAATATCATCAGCAAATAACATACACCCAGGAATATCATCCTGAACATTCTTTGTCAACTCATCCATAACAAGAACGAACAGATATGGGCTAAGTGTTGATCCTTGGTGTACCCCAATTGTGATAGGAAAAGTTGGTGTCTCTCCTCCATGAGTCTTCACACTAGCAGTAGAGCTATCATACATGTCTTTGATCAAGTCAATGTATTGGATTGGCACATCCTTTTTCTTCAAAACCATCCACAACACTTCTCTAGGTACTCGATCATAAGCCTTTTCCAAATCAATAAACGCCATATGAAGATCTCTTTTGAGAACAGATATGGGCTAAGTGTTGATCCTTGGTGTACCCCAATTGTGATAGGAAAAGTTGGTGTCTCTCCTCCATGAGTCTTCACACTAGCAGTAGAGCTATCATACATGTCTTTGATCAAGTCAATGTATTGGATTGGCACATCCTTTTTCTTCAAAACCATCCACAACACTTCTCTAGGTACTCGATCATAAGCCTTTTCCAAATCAATAAACGCCATATGAAGATCTCTTTTGCTTTCTCTATACTTCTCCATAAGCCTCCTCTGTGCGTGTGTGCGTGCGTGCGTGCGTGGGTGTGTTAGCCGGTTTATTCCCAATTTATTCTCAAAAGATTGATCGAACTTTGACCGAATTTTATCAACATTTTCCCGATTTTTTCACAATTTTTTCTGAATCCCAATTTTCTCCACCCTGCTGAAAAGTTGCCAAATGCCGAATTTATTACTATGTATCAAATTACTGTGATAAGCAAGAAAAGGATTCATCATAAGAAGTATAATAATTTACATTTCAATTGATACCTAGTTAGGCTTGGAATGACCTCAAATTCAGAAACTAGATTCAAGCAACTACTAAGCAAAACAACATTATGATTATGAATTACCAAAGGGATTCCTTCCTTATATTAATAATAATATGCAGAAAACATGGACAGAAATACTTAATGTAAACATCAGAAGGCATAAAAAAGATGAATACTCATATATAGGGCTAGGGACCAATGAACACACCCAAGGCGGCATATAGGTCAAGTTGAGGGTCAAGTTGACACCTAGATGTGAGCCTAAGCAGGTGTGACTCCAACATTCCTCAAGCTAGAGTGTACACATTATATAGACCCAACTTGCTACGCATATGTCGATAGAGCAGTGGAATAAGCAGCTTGGTGAGGATGTTAGCTACATGTTCTCTTGTATGCTCATGAATGAATGTCTTCCATTGACATTTATGATCTCTAACAAAGTGACAATCAACTTCAATATGTTTGGTGCATTAATGTAACACGGGCTCGTTAGCAATGTATAAGGTCTTCTGATTGTCAAACCTCAATATGGTTGGAAAGGTTGTTGAGGGCTCCAACTGACTTAATAAGGATCGCACCCACTGCAAATCACAACAGGCATAAGCCATGGCTCGGTATCCCACCCCAGTGTTGGATCAAGCTGCCACAAATTGTTTCTTGTCTCTTATACACGCATGAGTGACCATCCAAAGTGACAATCAACTTTACATTTGGTGCATTCATGAAAGATGGGCTCTTTAGCAATGTATAAAGTCGTTTGATTGTCACACCTCAAAATGGTTGGAAATCTTGATGAGATATCCAGCTCTAAACATGAATTGCACCCACTGTAAATTGCAAAAAGCACACCAACAAAATCTTCAGTGTGAACTGTGAAAGTAACTGTAGAGACCACTTTAGACCAGATGCCATAAAAATTATTCCCATCATCATTTGTCAACATCAACTGCAAGAACCACAAGTCCTTTCAGCTTAAGAGAATAGAAGAGGGAGTTGTCACTCGCAAATCTTTTGAGTTTAAGTTGTTCAAGTTCAGTATTGAGTTTGTTCGACCATGCTTTGGTGATTGTTTCAAGCCATAGATAGCTTATTTTAGACAATAAAACTTTGTGCAACACCACTCAACAAAATATCCTAGAGGTTGTTCCATCTAAACTTCTTCAAGGAAATCTTCATGTATGAAAACTTTTTCCCATCTTAATGACAAAGAGGCTAGTCAAACTCTGTCACTCAAGAGAAAAGAAGTGGATGAAACTGATCAAGGGTAATGGGCAAAACGGTTGTGAAAATGTCAACTCTAGGGGTTTGAGCATAACCTTAGTAGAGACTTTGGCATTAAGTTGGTCAATAGAGCCATCTGAATTATGTTTCACATGAACACCCATCAATGGTCGACGTTGTTGTTCTCACATCAGGGATAAACAAGTTCCTTAGCATTAAGGGTAGCCATCTCATTGTCGATTGTTGTTTTCAACCAGGATGCTTGAGTGCCTCCACATAACTCCTCAGAATGAAAGATAGTAAATATCAGAACTGCAATGGCACATTATATAAATGTGAGTACCTTTTCTACAAGAAATGGTAACGTCGGGTGAGACGCTTCTAGAGGTAAAGACAAAGGAGGAGCTTCATTATAGACATCCAAATTTTGTCTTTATTGATATTGGGCAAAGCACGTCCTAGATTTAAAAGCATGAGAGCTCATCCAGTTAGGCTTAATCAATTTTTTATAATGTATGGTGTCTTAGAGTTTTATTCACATTTTTTCGTATTAGGAGCTAAATATAATAGCTAGGGACTTTTTTCTAAGTTCTCAAAGTGATTAGTTGATTCATGTTTTGGCTGAAATTACAATGTATATACTCAGTTTTGCTCCTACTAATCATCACTCTCTTTGATTGCAACGCATTTTTCCAAAGTTCAGTTTACTCATTCAAATGTTTAATCCATCTTTAGACTCCTCGATCAACACAATATCATCAGCAATAACATGCACCAAGGAATATCATCCTGAACATTCTTTGTCAACTCATTCATAACAAAAATGAATAGAAATGGGTTAAGTGTTGATACTTGGTGTACCCCAATTGTGATAGAAAATATTGAAGTCTCTCCTCTAGGAGTCTTCACACTTGCAATTGAGCTATCATACATGTCTTTAATCAAGTCAATGTATTGGATTGGCACACCCTTTTTTCTCCAACATCATCCACAACACTTCGCTAGGTACTCAATCATAAGCCTTTTTCAAATCAATAAAAATCATATAAAGATCTCTTTTTTTTCTTCATACTTCTCCATATGCCTCCTTATCAGAAAAATAGCATTTGTTGTTGATCTTCCAGGCATGAAGTCAAATTGGTTGTTTGATATCTGGATTTAGATAGCCCTTGGTCAACAATCTTCTCCCAAAACTTCATAGTGTGACTCGTCAACTTGATAGCTTTGTAGTTTGTACAGCTCTAAACATCTCCTTCATTCTTATAGATGGGGACTAAAATATTATTTCTCCACTTATTCGGCATCTTCTTAGTTTTCATAATCTTATTACAGAAATTTGTTAATCACATAGCTCCTTCATCCCCCGTGTCTGCATGGTTTTCTCATTTTCATCTTTTTTAAAGCTTTCTGTAGACCTGAAATAGTGAAACTTGTCATGTTTAAATGATATCTCTTGTATTCATGCCACACGAGTCTCTTACATTATTCACAGTACTCCATTGAAAAGCTTATGAAAGTAATTCTCCATTGGTTTTTGATATCACCATCCTTCATCAGCAGTCTACCATCTTCATTCTTGATGAATTTTACTTGACTCAAGTCTCTTCCTTTCCTTCCCATATGAGCCATTTTTATATATTTCTTTTTCCCCTTCTTATAAATCTTTTTCAAAGTATCTAGACCTTGCCTCTTAAACGACATTTTTAGCTTCTTTATTTGCTTGCTTGTATCTCTAAAAAGTTGCATCATTTCGAGATTTGGGCAAGCTCATATAGATCTCCCTTTTGAGTTTAATAGCCTTTTGTACTTCATCATTCCACCACTAAGTCTCTTTCTGTAGAGGCCCACACCCTTTGGACTCCCTTACAACCTCTTTGGGAATTTTTGCTATGTAGGAGCTCATATTATTTATGCCACATAGTGTTAACATCGGACTCCAAGTTCCAAGTATTGTCTTTGATGAGTTTATCATGAAAGGTCAATTTCTTTTCTCCTGTAAGATTCCACCACTCGATTCTGCAATTTTGATTTGCCTTAGTTGATCTTCCTTTTATATATCCAAAATCACCAAGCTATGTTGGGTGGTGAGTTCAAATCTATACACACAAACATTCATTATAAATATACACACATGCATATACAAAATAACTATGTGCATACATGTATATATACATACATTGGTACATGCATGCATGCATGCATACATATAAGTATATAACATATGTATATAGTTGTAAATGCACACATACGCACATATATAAATATACATATATATACAATTTCAGGTTAGTTTGGCCCTTATCATGCCCAAAAAAGGCTTTTTATAGATTTGCAGATTGAGGCCACGCCTCCAGGCATATCAGAGGCCACCTCTAGCACCTTAATGCGCATTTTTTTAATACCATGGATTGGGTAGGTGATATGGCATCTGCATATATCATCTTGTTAGCTGGGGAAACAAAAAATCATTTGTTGTGGCTCGCTCCAACATTAAAGTTGAGTATTGAGCCATGGTTCATGCATGTTGTGACATCCAATATGTCCTCTCAATCCTCTATGAGATTAGGATCCTAGTCAAGACGCAAGCTATACTGAATTGTGACAACTAAGTGCAATCCATATAAGCCAACAACCCCTTTTTCAGGAAAGAACCAAGCACATAAAGGTTGGTTGGCATTTTTTCAGGGACTTAGTCAAAGCTAAGAAGATCATCACAACTCATGTAAAATGGGAGAACATACAACTGAGATCTTCATCAAACCTCTTCCACATTCCCCTTTTTCTTCATATGTGTAACATGTTGGGACTAAATGATTTGTACTCTCCAGCTTGAGGAAGTATCAGAGTAAGTGATACACAGTTTTTGGGCCTACATTTGCGAACTAGTAATGTTTGGTTTATTTTATTCCTACGGTATACCATACATTGTAGCAATCCTATATAAGGGAGCAAGTTGCATGTTGATTGCCGTTAGTGAAAACCATTTGATATTTCGCAATTGCCATAAAGTAAAATGATAATCTTAATCATTAAACCTAAATCCCAACCATGTTGGGGTTGGCACATGAAATCTTGTTTACCGTTCAGTGTTATTTTCCACCAATACTTATCAAGTTACCAAGTAAATGAACCCTTTTTCTATTTGTTCTTTCATATTAGGTTAGGTCTATTGCTTTCCATATTAAATATTACCATCTCAGTATGCTATTTTAACTTGTATTTTTCTGCTCATAGTGGAATTGCTCAACCTGATGGATATATACTATTGTGTTAAATTTTCTAGGAGATACATTCGCTTATTCACCCTCTTCTGCTAAATATGTACTTCTTTATTCTTCCACTTGGTAATGACATAGACATATTGAAACTTGTTGCCGTTGATATTTTCAACTATATCCAACTAAACTTCACTTTTGAACTTTTCCAAATAAACTCCAGGCAAGTAGCCTATTGTAATTTGAATAAATTTGGACCCCAAAACTTCAACGTCTTTTTCCAATGTACTAGTTCAAATCGCTCGACCAATACATGTCTAGTTCCTCATTAAATTTGATACAATACCATCAACAAGCCAAATGCTTAGTCTATATTGTTTTCAATTAGATACATGCATTGGAAAGCATATATGAAAAAGATTGAGTTGATCGGGGTTGTAAACTACACAGTGCATATAATAGGGATTGTTATCAGTGTCGGTAATCAAAGCCTTGTGGAGTGGCAGTGGGAGTGGAAGAAGCCTAGTCAAAGATAATTCAAATCAGAGAAAAAATGTTTGGATAACAGATATAGTTGCGGCATGATTGAGTCAGAATAGATATTGAGTGTAAGAAAGGGCACTAAGTTATTACACATTATTCCAGCCCAGAATATGTAATGAAGAAATAAATATATGATTTCTCGTATTATATTTTACCTAACTCACTTAGCATTATTTATCTTGCCGTTCAATTGTGATATTGCAGCCACTTCAATTTCTAGAAGCGGCAAAGAGAATCACTAGACAACTGCTTCCATCCATAGTGAAGATTACCAATGGTAGGAGAGCAAGAGAATCATTCAAAAAGATAGAGTAGCATTCACATTTTCATTGAGCACACAATTAAGCAAGTGCAACAATTACAAAATCATACAATGATGAGGCATGTCAATAACATTGGCTGTGACACCCTGTAGATCAGCTCCTGAATACCTCTGCAGGAAATTAATTTACAAGTTACTCTGGTGAACGGTGACCAGGCATTTAATAAAGTAATAAGTCAACTTTTTATTTTTGGGTAAAAAGACAATATTTCCAGTTTATTAAGAACAATAAATGCCAGCTTTAGTTTAATTCCCGTGGGAAAATCATCCAAAAAAATATGAACATCAGTCTAAAGATCAGTATGCAAGCAGTTTCTAGCATTAAGTGTCAAAGAAGAAGAAAATAAATTTTGCAAAAGTCACATCTAATCTTACCAAATGCACGTCGATCATGGGAACCTCAGAGCTCTTGCGATTTATCACATAAAGCCATGGGATGAGGAACTTTTCATGCCCAACTTGGAACGAACTGACACATTAGAATTCAGGTCAGAACTAAGCACAGCGAAATATAAAACAGCTCATTCCTTCTAATAAGTTTCTAACTACAACTTTTAAGGACGGAGTCGAAGTTATACTAATAGGCAAATAGAAATTAATGAACGTTACATCTTGTAAGGGTCAGCTCCTGTGTATCCCGTAGGCTGTTCCAGAGGAATAAGAACCTGTCGTCGAAATGAAATTAGGCTCAGAAAGCATCCACATCGTGAAATTGATAAAAGCAAGCACGGAGTCGGTAGCAAGAATCAGCAACTACCTCTCGGTTGACAGAAAATATGGGACAGTGGCGGCCTATGACGTCGTGCCAAATTGTCCTACTCTGCGGATCGTGAACAAGTGATATCAGTTACCCGATACCGACAAACTGAAGAAATAGCGAATTAAGCGATCAAATGGATCCTGAAAGTTGTTTTAGTTTGTAATCCAGTAAGAAAAACCAGCAAATCTCACCCCATGGTACTGCCCCGATTTGGCCATGGGAATGACGTCCCCAGGACGGTACGCGAGAGAAGGACGCGCCACATATGAGATCAAAAGGAGTGCAAACAGAAGCAAACGGTGAGAACTCTCATGGTTCGTAGACATGGGGCCGGCTGGCTTCACCCGCCTTTTGCTCAAACCTCGTCGGACGGGGAGAATTAGGAGAAGGCCGACGGTCGGAGGGGTTAACGAAAATAGGATTCTCGATCGCCCTCGTGTTTTGAAAGAATTAAGTAAGCCGGACAAATTGAACTATTAAGATCCTAGTATTCTATGTCTACTAGACACGTGCTAAGCACGTGTAACATAATTGAATTAATAAGTAAAATAGCATATTGAATAAATATATTTTAATTGATTTTGTGAGACATAATGGAGTTACTTGTGCTCTATAAAATTATATAATTTAAATTTAACACACCATAAAAGAAGAACTCAATTAATTGTCTGAGTGACTCCCTTCAACATGTATATGTGGCTATCAAAATTGTCTTTGTTCCAAAATTTGTGTAATTAATATACTCACAACTCACTTAAAGAGAATAATCTGATTCTTGCGATTACTGGAGTTACTTATGTTCTAGAAAATTAATATATAGTACTCACACTAATAGAGAAGAACTTGATAAATTGTTCAGAAGATTTTTTTCTGATTGTATGTGTCGTTATTAAAATTATCTATGCTATGTAGCTAATACTCAGGACTCGCTGAAAGAGAATAACTTGATTGATGGGGTTGCTAACATTTCTTATGCTCTAAAAGTTATAGATATTTTACTCATAATAATTTAAATATAACACACTAAAAGAAAAGAGCACAACTAACTATCTGGTTGACTCCCTCCAATGTGTATGTGTGATTACCAAAATTGCATATGCTCCACAAAATATATAACTAATACTCACAGCTCACCAAAAAAGAATAACTCAATTCATTTGATTATTGGAATCATTTATACTCTAGAAAATAATGTATATAACACTAATAACAACTTAAAATATTATACACTAAAAGAGAAGAACTTGATTAGCTACCCGACTAACTCCCTCCAACATGTATCTGTGATTATCAAAACTGTCTCTACTATAAAAAATTATGTAACTAATACTTACAACTCACTGAAATAGAATAACTTGATATATTTGATTATCAATATTATTAATGCTCTAGAAAATTATATACATAACTCAATATAACATAAATATAATATACTAAAAGAGAAGAACTCGATTGACTGTCCGACCGACTACCTCTACCATGTATGTGTGATAATAAAAATTTGCTCTGCTCTAAGAAATTATGTAACTAATACTCACAACTCAGTAAAATATGACAATTTGATTAATTACCAACTGACTCACTCTAACATGTAGTTTGTCGTTACTAAAGTTACACATACTCTCATTTTTAGCATGTCTATTGACAACTAATATATAACCAATTGTTGCTTCCCTCCCTACAACCAACAATGCTATATAAAACATGTATATGTGCCGCTAAAATATGCAAATAGAACTCACACACATACTAACGAAGTATGTAATAATACAGATACATGGACTAAACATAAAACTCCTAGAACTTGAATAATGATGAATTTAAAAAAAAAAATAGTCAATCGGCCTGGTCGCTAGCACACAGGCTGGAATACCTTGCTTCGTTATATGCACACGATAATTATACATATCACATTAAGAGAGAACAAATTAATTAATATCAAGTTAACTACCTACGATGTGTAACGACACATGCACTTTATATTGATAAGCACAAAAACAAATTGTTAGAATGCACAAAATGATTAGACCCATGAACACACAACCTGGTTGCTAGAACGCAGATATAAACTGAAACGATGACCACACAGACAAAAAGTATGACACTTATATTGTAACTCCACCCCCTTTGTTCGTCGCATAACTAATTTTGAAACCCAACGTGTCTGTCATGTCGAGATGTCATCAGCCAGAAATCTACCTACCACCTCTTATTTATTGAGAGAGATAAACACGTGTCATAGATTACGATTTTTTCGATAGGCGTAAGATGAATATCACACTACCATACACAATAATTTATATACATATCACTAAGAGAGAGTAGCTCGATTGACAGGAGCGGACTCCCTTCAGTATGTAAGGATACATATAGTCTAAGATACATATAGTTTGGACTAATAATCATACAAACATACTTCTAGAATACAAAAACCAATAGATTGGCAAACACAAACTGGATTGATGCTTAAACAGACCCAAAACCTAGAGGCTCATGTTTGACATGACAAAATAAAAAGCAACAAAAAAAGTAATGGACGAAAGATAACACACACTTAGACAGTTCTACGATGTGCAAGTGACTGTCCACTCTAAACAAAAGGAGTTGTTTTATTATTTGCATGCTTACCCATATGAGCTATTCCCATGCTAATCCAATTGTACACTGATACACATATACACAGCATACCATTTTTGTAAAGTTTATCCAATTGACGGTTTGGATACTTAAATACTGACGCTTCAAAACAAAGCAGCCGAGCACACATGAGTGAAAGTATCCACATACTGTTGTTTATTTAGAGGATTATTATAGAAACTGACCAAGCATGAGGTGTTTATACAGCAGCGACGGGAGTTACTGAACGATACACATGTAATTTGGTGAACTTTCGCACGTATAAAATAGAGACGTGTCATGTATCAATAAACAAAGATATACTCGATACTCTTTTAACCGTCGTGAGCCACCTCATACTTGGGAAGAATGTGTTAAACCTTGCCAGTGTGAAAACAAAAAGATGTAAAAGAAAGTTACCGGAAAACAAATTTTTGCTCAGAAAAGAGGGAGTGCCTAGCAGCTTGAAAGCAGGCTGGACACTGCCTCTTATTTAGAGGGTTATAGATATGCAGATCATGTAAGTCAATTATGGTAGTTGTTGTAAAGTACAACGCATATACTATATTAGGTACAAACTCATGCTTTGGTATAAGCTATAAATCATTCATGAACTTGTGGTTTTGAGAGTATTTTGTATCTTTGAGTTATTCCTTAATGTTGTGTTTGGTATATGTTGAAAGCGTGAAGATTGAGATTGAAACCCTAGATCTGAGAATAGGGGTGAGAAGAAAGCAATTGAAAAAGGAGAGGCGAGAGAAAGAGCTAGGGCACTATTCGTTTCAAAGAGGGAAGCGAGAGTTTTCAACTTACTACTCGTGTCATCCTTCCTTGTTATTATGAGTATTGTATTTATACAAGATAGGCCCGGCCCATTACTTGGAGCCCAAGTATTGTACAAGTAATGAAAGGGCATAGAAATACAATGTACTCTTGTAGGCATTTCATCAAACAAGTAGAGAGCTCTTCATCATCCAATACCCCCCCCCCCCCCGCAAACTGGATGAGGGTAACTGAAGTCCCAGTTTGAGACGTAAGAAATGAAATATTGTCTTGGTTAGAGGTTTGGTGAAGACATCTGTTGGTTGCTGTGATGAAGCAATGTGAGTAGTAACAATGTATCCAAGAGTCACTTTCTTGCGAATGAAATGGTAGTCAATCTCGATATGTTTAGTTCTTGCACGAAAAACTGGATTGACAGAAAGTTGAAGTGCTCTAAGATTGTCACAGAAGAGCCGAGCAGGTTGAGGGAGAGAAATGTGAAGGTCTCAAAAAAAATAAATGAAACCCATGTGAGCTCAACAGTTGTGGATGCTAGAGCTCGATATTCAGCTTCGCAGCTGGACCGAGCAACAGTAGATTGCTTCTTTGCACTCCATGAAATGTAGGTGGTTCCAAGAAAGATGCATAAGCCTATAGTAGATCTTCTGGTAGAGGGACAACCAACCCAGTCAGAGTCACTGAAGGCAGTTAACACTATAAACACAGCTGGCTTAATGGTCAAGCTCCAAGAGAGAGAACCCTTCAAATACATGAGGATGTGTTTTACCAGAAGAAAGTGATGTTGAGATGGCAAAGCAAGGAATTGACAAGCAGTATTGACTGCATACGCTATATCGGGCCTAGTGATGGTAATATATTGTAAACAACCAACTATTCGTCTATACAGTTGAACGTCCATAAAACTTGGAGATTCAGAAACTTTATGAAAGTTGAAAGTAATAGGAGTGGATGCAAGTTTACAGTCAACCATATTAGCTTGGCGAAGAACATCAAGAATGTATTTTTCCTGACTTAAGAGTAGACCAGAAGAAGAGGCAGAAACTTGAATACCAAGAAAATAAGATAAGGGACCAAGATCTCGAAGATTGAGAGTAGCACTCAGAGTGTTTTGAAAATGTGCAAGCAGCTTCGCATTATTACCAGTGAGTATTATGTCATCGACATAGAGAAGAAGATATATAAGATCTTGTTGATGAGAATATACAAATAGAGAAGGATCGGAACTGCTACAAATGAACCCAAACTCGAGAAGGAAGTCACTGAGTTTATTAAACCAGGCGTGTGGAGCTTGTTTGAGTCCATAGAGGGCTTTATTAAGCTTGCAGACATATCCAAGAAACTGTGTATTAACAAAACCTGGAGGTTGCTCAAGAAAGACAGGTTCCAATAGATCACCATTCAAGAAAGCATTACATATATCAACCTGCAGTAACTTCTAGTGGAAGGTTGTGGATAAAGTAAGAACAACCCCGATGGTGGTTGCTTTGACAACAGGGCTATATGTTTCAATATAGTTTACTCCTTCTTCCTGGCTATAACCTTTGGCCACTAGGCGTGATTTAAGTCTTTCTAAGCTACCATCAGCTTTTAACTTCGACTCAAACACCCACTTGGAACCTACCACATGACAATGGGCTGGACGAGGAACTAGAGTCCAAGTGACATTATGCTCAAGTGCTAGAAGTTCTTCTTTCATAGCTTGAACCCAATGAGGACATTGGAGAGCACTTTTGACAGATCGGGGTATGTCTGGAACTACTTGAACTGTCATTACATGTGGAGATGTATGCTGAGATTGTTGTGCGTTGGATCTGGTAATCATAGGATGAATATTTGTACTAGATTTGAGGCGGCTTGACCTTTGTAGTGAAGTCGTGCACTCTGGGACAGATAGGTCAGTGTGAATATTTTGATTGTGTAATATTATCCCCTGGATTAGAGATAGTCTCAGTAGAGATATTTGTACATGTGCTAGATAACCCGATTGAATCATTTTGCTGAGCTGGTGCACAAACATCTGTAGATTGACAATCCACATTAGAAGGTTGAACAACTGCAACATTTAGAAGCATGTTTACATTTGCAGTGTAATCTTTGTTTGTTACTGGTGTGGGATGCAATGAATCAACAATATCTGAAGACTCATCCAGAGTTTGAAGAAAATCTGAGAAAACAGATAACTCTCCCAAGCCTACATTCTGTGGAATATGTTCTTTAAATGGGAACACATTCTCATTAAACACCACATGGCGAGAGAAGTAAATGCATCCACTAGAGATATGCAGACATCAATATCCATTGTAACTGTCACTATACCCCAAAAAGGCACAAGGAAGAGATCGTGGTTGAAGTTTATGTTTGTTGAAATCTCTTAGACATGGAAAACATAAACACCCAAAAACTCATAACATATCATAATCAGGTTTCTTTGCAGACAGTCGAAACAAAGGAGAGATATGATTGTTTGTCTTTGAAGACAAATGATTTATGATGAAGTTTGTAGATGAAAAGGCTTCAGGCCAAAAGATGAGAGGAACCTTGGCATTTAGCATCATAGTGAGACCCAATTCCACAACATGTCTGTGCTTTCTTTCAACCAAACCTACATGTTCATGAGTATCTGGACAGGATAGATGATGGATAATGCCATTTGCCGTGAGAAAATTCAACATTCTATGGTTAACAAACTCTCCACCTCCATCAGTCATGAGTACTTGAATTTTTGCATGAAACTGGTTATCAATCATTTTACAGAAGAAAACAAAATGATCATACAACTCAGATTTTGCTTTCAACGGATAAAAGCAAGAAAAACTAGTGCATTCATCAACAAACAAGGCATAATAGCTTAAACCAGTTTTAGATATTACAGGAGATTTTCCCCACATGTCACAATAGACTTGTCCAAACGGGACATTACTTTTAACATGATTGTTTGAGAAGGGCAATCTATGACTTTTGCCTAACTGATAACTATTGCAGAAATCTATTTTCTTATTTGATGAACTTATTTGTTTACTAGATTCTAAGTATTGATGTACTTATTTGTGTGTGTGCCCGAGTCTTCTATGCCAGGTGAGAGCAGTTGTAGTAGGACCTTTGATCGAGAGAAGAGCTTTATGCCTACCAAATGTGATTGAGTACATTCCATGGATTCCTTGAGCCATAGTTGTGTGTGTCTGCAAATGTTGTACAAAAAATGAGTCTCGAAGAAAAATGAAATAGCAAGGGAATTCATGGGTCAACTGAGCAACAAATAGCAGATTCCTCTTTATGGAGGGAACAACTAAAATCTTCCCAAGAGGTATAGCATGTTCTTGTATGATGTGAGATCGTCCAGTGCAAGTGATGGGAAGATAGGTGCCATCACCAATCATTATGAAGTCATATCCCTTATAAGAAATAACATTACTAAAGATACATGCATTCTGAGCAATATGATTGGTGGCACCGGAGTCCACTTGCCATTCATTAATGTTGAAGTTGTTTGGCCCAGACACGTGCAAAGCTGCCATTGCCTTTGCTGTTCTGTCACTGCATCTTTAGTAAGAGTCCTAGGAACCTCCGGACTCTGGTAAGAGTTATCAAAGTGATGCCAGCACTGATAAGCCTCATGTCCTCTCTTCCCACAGATCTGGCAGAATATAGGAGGTCGGAAAGAATTGTTGAAATTACCAGTCGACGGTCTAATGCTTTGATTGAAGCCACGGCCTTGAGAAGAGAATTAACTTGAAGGTCAAAATCCAAGGAGACCTGGATTAGGATTGTATTGCTGAGAAGATGGAGGAGGCATTCGACAGTTCCCTCTTCCAGGGTTTCAAGATCCAAAACTTGATCGATGTCCCAGAAAGGCTAAATTAGGACTAGGAAAGGATTCTGTGGATGACCTACGCATATCATGATCTTTCAACAGCGAGACTACTTCATCATATGACGGAAGAGGAGGTCTCATCATCGAGACAGTGAATATCTCAAACTTGGATCCAAGACCACTGAGAAGAAAATAAACCTTGTCATCATCAGGCAGAGGTTTACCTATTATGTGGAGTTGATTACAGATGAGCTTGAACTCTCAAAGGTAATATGTCACAGATTTGCTTCCTTTCTGGATTCGCCTCAGTCGTGTAGTCAATTCAAAGCTTCTGAACTGAGTAGATTTGTAGAAGTTCTTCGCGAGAGCACTCCAGATCTGAGTAGATGTGGTAAGACCTACTACGACTCCGAGTACTTCCTCGGTCAGAGTCCCCATGATCCATCCCTTGATCAGCCTGTCGGTCCTCATCCATAGCACATAAGCGGGATTGGATGTGATTGCACCTTCATCATCTATGATCATCTTCTTAGGAGCTTTCTTGGTTCTGTCGATGAAGGATTCGAGCGAGTTGCTCTCGATCAGTGCTCGGATATGAACCTCCCAGTAGAGATAGTTGGAGTTGGTCAGCTTGAGGGAGACGAAGTTTGAGACATTGATGCCAGCAGGATATGGATACTTTGGCTCCATTGCTTCTATCTTCGAGGAAGGTCCAGTAACTAAGGATGAAGGCATGATAGAGATGATGACGGAAGCAGAGCTCTGATACCATGTGAAGATTGAGATTGAAACCCTAGATCTGAGAAGAGGGGTGAGAAGAAAGCAATTGGAAAAGGAGAGGCAGGAGAAAGAGCTAGGGCACTATTCGTTTCAAAGAGAGAAGCGAGAGTTTTCAACTTACTACTTGCGTCATCCTTCCTTATTATTATGAGTATTGTATTTATACAAGATAGGTCCGACCCATTACTTGGAGCCCAAGTATTGTACAAGTAATGAAAGGGCATAGAAATACAATGTACTCTTGTAGGCATTTCATCAAACAAGTAGAGAGCTCTTCATCATCCAATAGAAAAAATGATGGTGATGGGACAGTGATGGTGATGGGAAAGGGAGAGTGGGGAAATTATTAAAATGTGTTGTTTGGTAACATGTACATGGTGATAGTGATAGGGATTGGAAAGAACTTAAAAAATGTTGTTTGTTACGTGGTTATAGAGACAGTCAGGAGAAATTTTTTATAAAAAACATCATATGCAAGTAAGAGTTGCATTTATTGGAACATTTTTCCTTTTGCATATGTGTCTAAATAAGTAATAGAGTCTTGAAAAAAAATATTTCACCATGATTCACCATGATTCACCATGCTTTTCCGTGGTGACAAAAAACCAGATCAAATCTCACCATAGATTCACTATGATTCCCTATCACCATGGCAACTGAACAACATTTTTTATTTCACCATCATTCCCCTCCCCATAATTCACCATATAACAAACACACCCTAATTTACATGTAAGGCAAAATAATAACATAATTGAATATTTATATAAAAGTATTATTTATATAATAATTACAAAAGAAAATATTTTAGTTGTGATGAATGTAGAAGGCAGGTAATAAATACAAAAGTACTAAAAGGTAGATGCATATATAACTAATTTTAGTAGTATTTGATGGTTGGAACATAAAAGCAAGGGTAAGCTCTAAGACGACATAACTATATCAAGAATAGAACACGTTATCATAGACTACACATGTACCTAGGATTGGACATTCGGGTTGTATCAAGTTTTGATAGGTCGGAGAAAAACATATATT
This sequence comes from Alisma plantago-aquatica, assembly GCA_963693085.1. Lineage (NCBI taxonomy): Eukaryota > Viridiplantae > Streptophyta > Magnoliopsida > Alismatales > Alismataceae > Alisma > Alisma plantago-aquatica. The sequence goes on from OY856409.1 coordinate 1,847,157,395, forward strand.
GTAAATTAAGACATGGGTCAATATTTGGTCTGCATATATGAATTGTTCATACTAAGCCAACATAACAAGTATTGATTTCAAGTTAAATTCAAACCAATTCAACACTTAAAATTGAATATTTGCAAAACTCTCACACATAGACACACACATATATACATATATAGACACATGCACGCAGGCAAGTACATGCAAACTGTGACATTGCCCCTATAGTAGATAATTGAGGGTTACAAGACCATTAGCTTAATTTGCACACATTAATATGAATTTGATGTCTAATATAGATGTACATGAACCTTATTCAGATACATAGGTGGAAGTATATAGAAGTTTATTAGAAATCATAATTTGTAATCTTTTTAGCTTGTTGACGCTCAAATAACCAATTTTGATACCATATTAACCAAAAATACAATGAGAGATTCAGTGATAAAAATAGTAGCGAGTTGTATGATTTTAGTATTTTATTAGTAGTTCGAATTGTTTTGAAAAGTTGAGGTATAATACATAACTTTAATGTGATGATCTCTTAAAATTTTCAACATATTTGGTTGACCGATAAACATGTATTAGTTGAGTTTTATCAGCAAATATTCAGTCGGCATATTGAAACACTAAACCTTATGACTATAGTATTTAATTTTAATATTTTATTCGTAAGTCTAAATTGAGTGAAATTTTAGTTCTAGGTCTAAAAATGTATATCTAAAATCATACTATATTTCCATATTTTTGTATCTCATTTAAGGGGTGAAACAATCAAAGTATTAGTTAACTTTTTAAAACAAATTGTTAAAATAAAATAAAATAAAATATTAGGGATGATTTGCAATTGACCCAAACACATCAATTAATATATAATAATAACCTAGCACCCTAGTAACTCTCATAATTAGTGATTCATCCCAGCGAAATGAAATCCTTGAGAAAGAGGGAGAGTTAGGGTTTGAAGAATGAAAGGGGTGGAGATGTTGATCTTAAATTCTATCTTTCAAGGAGTGATGAAATCACGGAAGTTAATATTATTTAGATAGATTTTCATGGTGAATTCTTATTCCTACATATAAATTCTATCCCTCCTCTGATTTGAATCAAAAGAATATGAAATCATTGACTTTTCATTTTCTTTTTGTCCAACCTCTATTTCTAGGATTGTTGAGTTGAAAGGAGGAAAAAAATGACTAAATTCTCAACGTTTGAATTAGAATCAAATATATCAGTTATTTGGTTACTTGTTTGAGGTGTTTAACAGTTGAGGTGAGTGGTTAAAAGAATATTTCAATCAATTACACTTAATTAGATGATTTTAGTTGAAATTCTCAATTTCTCTGTAGATAAAAGTAAATACAAAATTACTGTTCTTGATTTCAATTTACTGAACGTTTCATTCTATGCTCTAAATATGATCTAAAAATGTTTATATGATGGAATGGATATAGAATCTATGTATCTTGAATATTAGAGAACCTAGAAGTTTATTTGAAAAAAAATAGAAATCTAAAATTCTAAGTTATTCGGTTGTTTGAACAACAACTTGGTAAAAATTCAAATAAATGCCTCTATAGTCTTGCTTATGTGATCATTGTATTTAAGTGGACATGTATAATCAATTTAATTTGATATATGGACAAGTAAAGTTTTTTATTTATACAATACATATCTTGTGAAAAGCAAGTAATTAATGATGGAAACCCAGTCCAGTATGCTTTTAAAAGCGTACATGTCTAATTTAGTAGTAAATGACTAATTGAAATCGATTCATGTGTTACTTTGGTTTTCTAGATGAATATTATTTTATATGCATAACATTTTAATTTGTGTGATGAAAAATCTCTAGTCCATATCATTTTCATGAAACACATAACTTGTTATTCTACTACAAATAAAAGAAATGACATTCCCCTAGATAAGGATGTTATTGATGATATGCATAAATATGAGAAATGTTGAATGAGAATGATAATATCATTTGACATGATATCTATTTGAATATATGAGAAATGTTACATGTGAATGAGAAATGAGAACCCTAAGAGAAGGGTTATCATTATGTCAAACATTTAAGCAATGAGAAACCATGAAAGAAGGGTAATCAGTATGTTAAGCATTCAATTCAGCATCATCAGTGAATTCAGTTTTGTTGTCCAAGTAGTTAGTAAAATACAAAACTAAAAGAGTTCAGTCTGAGAAAAAAGATACAATCAGAAAATATAGTAGTATATGCCCAGAACATTGTAGAGCCCTCCCTATAGGTCTATAGTGAGATGGGTGAAATGGGCTATGGACTATCAGATGTGGGAATAAGTAGCATGGAACTGAGTATCTAACATCAACTAATTGGGTATCAATGGTACTTCAATTCAGTAGTAGAGTACCCAACAATAACTAGAGATCCCAGTGGTACTATTTCAGTAGCAGAGTACTAAAAAATAACTAGAAATTCTAGTGGTACTATTTTAGTAATAGGGGTATCAAACAATAACTGGTGATCCAGTGGTATCCACTAGTTCGAGTATATACGCCTCATGGATCTACTCCCTTTGGTAGTTACTATGTATTGCATGTTAGCCCTTGTGGAATTGAATTATGTGTAGACAAAGGATTTTTAGCATAGAGGCGCCTCTCTTGAGTACCAAGGACAAGGGGGCCACAATTATACAGCCAACTGTTTAGCCGTTGTCAACCCTTACGAGGTTCCCTCGAGCAGATCGAGGTCATAGTAGCAGCCTTAAGGTTCCCAGATTTACCTTAAGGCTTATACAATGAGTTAGGCAATAGTGGCTTTCACTTGGATGGCACAATCCAAGATAGTTTAGGGGAAAGTAAAATAGTAATTTAAATTAGTTCAGTAGTCCAGATCAAGAGTTCAACTATCCAAATTAGTCGGTTATGTTCAATTGGACAATATAGTGGTAGCCAATTCAGTAGTCAAGTCAAGTCATGGTTAATGAAAGATCATAAAGATAATATTGAGGAAAGTGTTTTGATATTTGTATATTGCTAGTGATGCACGCTAAAAACGTTAATTGCAAATTTTTGTACAACTAATCTTTTAATCTACATTGCCCCTCTACTTTTATTTTAATTATTCAAGAATACTAAATGCCTAATTCAATGCTTTAGACTATTTTATTGTTTTGTTCATTCACAAGGTGAGTAGGATCACCCCTCTACTCACAAATTTTAGGGAATCATGTGGATCGAAGATATCAATGCATTAGAGTATAATTGCCACAAGAGTAAGTATGAGTTTAGTCAAGTTCAGTAAGTCCATGTCACTCCAAGTCCTTCTAAAAAAATAAGAGGGTTGTAAATGATGGTGTGTAATATTGGTTCTTTATTAACAAAGTGTGTATTTAATATCAAGACTTGTGTACATAGAAGTGCGAGAATTGGAATGACTGTTTTGATATGTATCATCATGTTTCTAATTTTGAAACCCAACGTGTCTGTCATGTCGAGATGTCATCAGCCAGAAATCTACCTACCACCTCTTATTTATTGAGAGAGATAAACACGTGTCATAGATTACGATTTTTTCGATAGGCGTAAGATGAATATCACACTACCATACACAATAATTTATATACATATCACTAAGAGAGAGTAGCTCGATTGACAGGAGCGGACTCCCTTCAGTATGTAAGGATACATATAGTCTAAGATACATATAGTTTGGACTAATAATCATACAAACATATTTCTAGAATACAAAAACCAATAGATTGGCAAACACAAACTGGATTGATGCTTAAACATACCCAAAACCTAGAGGCTCATGTTTGACATGACAAAATAAAAAGCAACAAAAAAAGTAATGGACGAAAGATAACACACACTTAGACAGTTCTACGATGTGAAAGTGACTGTCCACTCTAAACAAAATGAGTTGTTTTATTATTTGCATGCTTACCCATATGAGCTATTCCCATGCTAATCCAATTGTACACTGATACACATATACACAACATACCATTTTTGTAAAGTTTATCCAATTGACGGTTTGGATACTTAAATACTGACGCTTCAAAACAAAGCAGCCGAGCACACATGAGTGAAAGTATCCACATACTGTTGTTTATTTAGAGGATTATTATAGAAACTGACCAAGCATGAGGTGTTTATACAGCAGCGACGGGAGTTACTGAACGATACACATGTAATTTGGTGAACTTTCGCACGTATAAAATAGAGACATGTCATGTATCAATAAACAAAGATATACTCGATACTCTTTTAACCGTCGTGAGCCACCTCATACTTGGGAAGAATGTGTTAAACCTTGCCAGTGTGAAAACAAAAAGATGTAAAAGAAAGTTACCGGAAAACAAATTTTTGCTCAGAAAAGAGGGAGTGCCTAGCAGCTTGAAAGCAGGTTGGACACTGCCTCTTATTTAGAGGGTTATAGATATGCAGATCATGTAAGTCAATTATGGTAGTTGTTGTAAAGTACAACGCATATACTATATTAGGTACAAACTCATGCTTTGGTATAAGCTATAAATCATTCATGAACTTGTGGTTTTGAGAGTATTTTGTATCTTTGAGTTATTCCTTAATGTTGTGTTTGGTATATGTTGAAAGCGTGAAGATTGAGATTGAAACCCTAGATCTGAGAATAGGGGTGAGAAGAAAGCAATTGAAAAAGGAGAGGCGAGAGAAAGAGCTAGGGCACTATTCGTTTCAAAGAGGGAAGCGAGAGTTTTCAACTTACTACTCGTGTCATCCTTCCTTGTTATTATGAGTATTGTATTTATACAAGATAGGCCCGGCCCATTACTTGGAGCCCAAGTATTGTACAAGTAATGAAAGGGCATAGAAATACAATGTACTCTTGTAGGCATTTCATCAAACAAGTAGAGAGCTCTTCATCATCCAATACCCCCCCCCCCCCCCCGCAAACTGGATGAGGGTAACTGAAGTCCCAGTTTGAGACGTAAGAAATGAAATATTGTCTTGGTTAGAGGTTTGGTGAAGACATCTGTTGGTTGCTGTGATGAAGCAATGTGAGTAGTAACAATGTATCCAAGAGTCACTTTCTTGCGAATGAAATGGTAGTCAATCTCGATATGTTTAGTTCTTGCACGAAAAACTGGATTGACAGAAAGTTGAAGTGCTCTAAGATTGTCACAGAAGAGCCGAGCAGGTTGAGGGAGAGAAATGTGAAGGTCTCAAAAAAAATAAATGAAACCCATGTGAGCTCAACAGTTGTGGATGCTAGAGCTCGATATTCAGCTTCGCAGCTGGACCGAGCAACAGTAGATTGCTTCTTTGCACTCCATGAAATGTAGGTGGTTCCAAGAAAGATGCATAAGCCTATAGTAGATCTTCTGGTAGAGGGACAACCAACCCAGTCAGAGTCACTGAAGGCAGTTAACACTATAAACACAGCTGGCTTAATGGTCAAGCTCCAAGAGAGAGAACCCTTCAAATACATGAGGATGTGTTTTACCAGAAGAAAGTGATGTTGAGATGGCAAAGTAAGGAATTGACAAGCAGTATTGACTGCATACGCTATATCGGGCCTAGTGATGGTAATATATTGTAAACAACCAACTATTCGTCTATACAGTTGAACGTCCATAAAACTTGGAGATTCAGAAACTTTATGAAAGTTGAAAGTAATAGGAGTGGATGCAAGTTTACAGTCAACCATATTAGCTTGGCGAAGAACATCAAGAATGTATTTTTCCTGACTTAAGAGTAGACCAGAAGAAGAGGCAGAAACTTGAATACCAAGAAAATAAGATAAGGGACCAAGATCTCGAAGATTGAGAGTAGCACTCAGAGTGTTTTGAAAATGTGCAAGCAGCTTCGCATTATTACCAGTGAGTATTATGTCATCGACATAGAGAAGAAGATATATAAGATCTTGTTGATGAGAATATACAAATAGAGAAGGATCGGAACTGCTACAAATGAACCCAAACTCGAGAAGGAAGTCACTGAGTTTATTAAACCAGGCGTGTGGAGCTTGTTTGAGTCCATAGAGGGCTTTATTAAGCTTGCAGACATATCCAAGAAACTGTGTATTAACAAAACCTGGAGGTTGCTCAAGAAAGACAGGTTCCAATAGATCACCATTCAAGAAAGCATTACATATATCAACCTGCAGTAACTTCTAGTGGAAGGTTGTGGATAAAGTAAGAACAACCCCGATGGTGGTTGCTTTGACAACAGGGCTATATGTTTCAATATAGTTTACTCCTTCTTCCTGGCTATAACCTTTGGCCACTAGGCGTGATTTAAGTCTTTCTAAGCTACCATCAGCTTTTAACTTCGACTCAAACACCCACTTGGAACCTACCACATGACAATGGGCTGGACGAGGAACTAGAGTCCAAGTGACATTATGCTCAAGTGCTAGAAGTTCTTCTTTCATAGCTTGAACCCAATGAGGACATTGGAGAGCACTTTTGACAGATCGGGGTATGTCTGGAACTACTTGAACTGTCATTACATGTGGAGATGTATGCTGAGATTGTTGTGCGTTGGATCTGGTAATCATAGGATGAATATTTGTACTAGATTTGAGGCGGCTTGACCTTTGTAGTGAAGTCGTGCACTCTGGGACAGATAGGTCAGTGTGAATATTTTGATTGTGTAATATTATCCCCTGGATTAGAGATAGTCTCAGTAGAGATATTTGTACATGTGCTAGATAACCCGATTGAATCATTTTGCTGAGCTGGTGCACAAACATCTGTAGATTGACAATCCACATTAGAAGGTTGAACAACTGCAACATTTAGAAGCATGTTTACATTTGCAGTGTAATCTTTGTTTGTTACTGGTGTGGGATGCAATGAATCAACAATATCTGAAGACTCATCCAGAGTTTGAAGAAAATCTGAGAAAACAGATAACTCTCCCAAGCCTACATTCTGTGGAATATGTTCTTTAAATGGGAACACATTCTCATTAAACACCACATGGCGAGAGAAGTAAATGCATCCACTAGAGATATGCAGACATCAATATCCATTGTAACTGTCACTATACCCCAAAAAGGCACAAGGAAGAGATCGTGGTTGAAGTTTATGTTTGTTGAAATCTCTTAGACATGGAAAACATAAACACCCAAAAACTCATAACATATCATAATCAGGTTTCTTTGCAGACAGTCGAAACAAAGGAGAGATATGATTGTTTGTCTTTGAAGACAAATGATTTATGATGAAGTTTGTAGATGAAAAGGCTTCAGGCCAAAAGATGAGAGGAACCTTGGCATTTAGCATCATAGTGAGACCCAATTCCACAACATGTCTGTGCTTTCTTTCAACCAAACCTACATGTTCATGAGTATCTGGACAGGATAGATGATGGATAATGCCATTTGCCGTGAGAAAATTCAACATTCTATGGTTAACAAACTCTCCACCTCCATCAGTCATGAGTACTTGAATTTTTGCATGAAACTGGTTATCAATCATTTTACAGAAGAAAACAAAATGATCATACAACTCAGATTTTGCTTTCAACGGATAAAAGCAAGAAAAACTAGTGCATTCATCAACAAACAAGGCATAATAGCTTAAACCAGTTTTAGATATTACAGGAGATTTTCCCCACATGTCACAATAGACTTGTCCAAACGGGACATTACTTTTAACATGATTGTTTGAGAAGGGCAGTCTATGACTTTTGCCTAACTGATAACTATTGCAGAAATCTATTTTCTTATTTGATGAACTTATTTGTTTACTAGATTCTAAGTATTGATGTACTTATTTGTGTGTGTGCCCGAGTCTTCTATGCCAGGTGAGAGCAGTTGTAGTAGGACCTTTGATCGAGAGAAGAGCTTTATGCCTACCAAATGTGATTGAGTACATTCCATGGATTCCTTGAGCCAGAGTTGTGTGTGTCTGCAAATGTTGTACAAAAAATGAGTCTCGAAGAAAAATGAAATAGCAAGGGAATTCATGGGTCAACTGAGCAACAAATAGCAGATTCCTCTTTATGGAGGGAACAACTAAAATCTTCCCAAGAGGTATAGCATGTTCTTGTATGATGTGAGATCGTCCAGTGCAAGTGATGGGAAGATAGGTGCCATCACCAATCATTATGAAGTCATATCCCTTATAGGAAATAACATTACTAAAGATACATGCATTCTGAGCAATATGATTGGTGGCACCGGAGTCCACTTGCCATTCATTAATGTTGAAGTTGTTTGGCCCAGACACGTGCAAAGCTGCCATTGCCTTTGCTGTTCTGTCACTGCATCTTTAGTAAGAGTCCTAGGAACCTCCAGACTCTGGTAAGAGTTATCAAAGTGATGCCAGCACTGATAAGCCTCATGTCCTCTCTTCCCACAGATCTGGCAGAATATAGGAGGTCGGAAAGAATTGTTGAAATTACCAGTCGACGGTCTAATGCTTTGATTGAAGCCACGGCCTTGAGAAGAGAATTAACTTGAAGGTCAAAATCCAAGGAGACCTGGATTAGGATTGTATTGCTGAGAAGATGGAGGAGGCATTCGACAGTTCCCTCTTCCAGGGTTTCAAGATCCAAAACTTGATCGATGTCCCAGAAAGGCTAAATTAGGACTAGGAAAGGATTCTGTGGATGACCTACGCATATCATGATCTTTCAACAGCGAGACTACTTCATCATATGACGGAAGAGGAGGTCTCATCATCGAGACAGTGAATATCTCAAACTTGGATCCAAGACCACTGAGAAGAAAATAAACCTTGTCATCATCAGGCAGAGGTTTACCTATTATGTGGAGTTGATTACAGATGAGCTTGAACTCTCAAAGGTAATATGTCACAGATTTGCTTCCTTTCTGGATTCGCCTCAGTCGTGTAGTCAATTCAAAGCTTCTGAACTGAGTAGATTTGTAGAAGTTCTTCGCGAGAGCACTCCAGATCTGAGTAGATGTGGTAAGACCTACTACGACTCTGAGTACTTCCTCGGTCAGAGTCCCCATGATCCATCCCTTGATCAGCCTGTCGGTCCTCATCCATAGCACATAAGCGGGATTGGATGTGATTGCACCTTCATCATCTATGATCATCTTCTTAGGAGCTTTCTTGGTTCTGTCGATGAAGGATTCGAGCGAGTTGCTCTCGATCAGTGCTCGGATATGAACCTCCCAGTAGAGATAGTTGGAGTTGGTCAGCTTGAGGGAGACGAAGTTTGAGACATTGATGCCAGCAGGATATGGATACTTTGGCTCCATTGCTTCTATCTTCGAGGAAGGTCCAGTAACTAAGGATGAAGGCATGATAGAGATGATGACGGAAGCAGAGCTCTGATACCATGTGAAGATTGAGATTGAAACCCTAGATCTGAGAAGAGGGGTGAGAAGAAAGCAATTGGAAAAGGAGAGGCAGGAGAAAGAGCTAGGGCACTATTCGTTTCAAAGAGAGAAGCGAGAGTTTTCAACTTACTACTTGCGTCATCCTTCCTTATTATTATGAGTATTGTATTTATACAAGATAGGTCCGACCCATTACTTGGAGCCCAAGTATTGTACAAGTAATGAAAGGGCATAGAAATACAATGTACTCTTGTAGGCATTTCATCAAACAAGTAGAGAGCTCTTCATCATCCAATAGAAAAAATGATGGTGATGGGACAGTGATGGTGATGGGAAAGGGAGAGTGGGGAAATTATTAAAATGTGTTGTTTGGTAACATGTACATGGTGATAGTGATAGGGATTGGAAAGAACTTAAAAAATGTTGTTTGTTACGTGGTTATAGAGACAGTCAGGAGAAATTTTTTATAAAAAACATCATATGCAAGTAAGAGTTGCATTTATTGGAACATTTTTCCTTTTGCATATGTGTCTAAATAAGTAATAGAGTCTTGAAAAAAAATATTTCACCATCATTCACCATGATTCACCATGCTTTTCCGTGGTGACAAAAAACCAGATCAAATCTCACCATAGATTCACTATGATTCCCTATCACCATGGAAACTGAACAACATTTTTTATTTCACCATCATTCCCCTCCCCATAATTCACCATATAACAAACACACCCTAATTTACATGTAAGGCAAAATAATAACATAATTGAATATTTATATAAAAGTATTATTTATATAATAATTACAAAAGAAAATATTTTAGTTGTGATGAATGTAGAAGGCAGGTAATAAATACAAAAGTACTAAAAGGTAGATGCATATATAACTAATTTTAGTAGTATTTGATGGTTGGAACATAAAAGCAAGGGTAAGCTCTAAGACGACATAACTATATCGAGAATAGAACACGTTATCATAGACTACACATGTACCTAGGATTGGACATTCGGGTTGTATCAAGTTTTGATAGGTCGGAGAAAAACATATATTGTAAATTAAGACATGGGTCAATATTTGGTCTGCATATATGAATTGTTCATACTAAGCCAACATAACAAGTATTGATTTCAAGTTAAATTCAAACCAATTCAACACTTAAAATTGAATATTTGCAAAACTCTCACACATAGACACACACATATATACTTATATAGACACATGCACGCAGGCAAGTACATGCAAACTGTGACATTGCCCCTATAGTAGATAATTGAGGGTTACAAGACCATTAACTTAATTTGCACACATTAATATGAATTTGATGTCTAATATAGATGTACATGAACCTTATTCAGATACATAGGTGGAAGTATATAGAAGTTTATTAGAAATCATAATTTGTAATCTTTTTAGCTTGTTGACGCTCAAATAACCAATTTTGATACCATATTAACCAAAAATACAATGAGAGATTCAGTGATAAAAATAGTAGCGAGTTGTATGATTTTAGTATTTTATTAGTAGTTCGAATTGTTTTGAAAAGTTGAGGTATAATACATAACTTTAATGTGATGATCTCTTAAAATTTTCAACATATTTGGTTGACCGATAAACATGTATTAGTTGAGTTTTATCAGCAAATATTCAGTCGGCATATTGAAACACTAAACCTTATGACTATAGTATTTAATTTTAATATTTTATTCGTAAGTCTAAATTGAGTGAAATTTTAGTTCTAGGTCTAAAAATGTATATCTAAAATCATACTATATTTCCATATTTTTGTATCTCATTTAAGGGGTGAAACAATCAAAGTATTAGTTAACTTTTTAAAAAAAATTGTTAAAATAAAATAAAATAAAATATTAGGGATGATTTGCAATTGACCCAAACACATCAATTAATATATAATAATAACCTAGCACCCTAGTAACTCTCATAATTAGTGATTCATCCCAGAGAAATGAAATCCTTGAGAAAGAGGGAGAGTTAGGGTTTGAAGATCGAAAGGGGTGGAGATGTTGATCTTAAATTCTATCTTTCAAGGAGTGATGAAATCACGGAAGTTAATATTATTTAGATAGATTTTCATGGTGAATTCTTATTCCTACATATAAATTCTATCCCTCCTCTGATTTGAATCAAAAGAATATGAAATCATTGACTTTTCATTTTCTTTTTGTCCAACCTCTATTTCTAGGATTGTTGAGTTGAAAGGAGGAAAAAAATGACTAAATTCTCAACGTTTGAATTAGAATCAAATATATCAGTTATTTGGTTACTTGTTTGAGGTGTTTAACAGTTGAGGTGAGTGGTTAAAAGAATATTTCAATCAATTACACTTAATTAGATGATTTTAGTTGAAATTCTCAATTTCTCTGTAGATAAAAGTAAATACAAAATTATTGTTCTTGATTTCAATTTACTGAACGTTTCATTCTATGCTCTAAATATGATCTAAAAATGTTTATATGATGGAATGGATATAGAATCTATGTATCTTGAATATTAGAGAACCTAGAAGTTTATTTGAAAAAAAATAGAAATCTAAAATTCTAAGTTATTCGGTTGTTTGAACAACAACTTGGTAAAAATTCAAATAAATGCCTCTATAGTCTTGCTTATGTGATCATTGTATTTAAGTGGACATGTATAATCAATTTAATTTGATATATGGACAAGTAAAGTTTTTGATTTATACAATACATATCTTGTGAAAAGCAAGTAATTAATGATGGAAACCCAGTCCAGTATGCTTTTAAAAGCGTACATGTCTAATTTAGTAGTAAATGACTAATTGAAATCGATTCATGTGTTACTTTGGTTTTCTAGATGAATATTATTTTATATGCATAACATTTTAATTTGTGTGATGAAAAATCTCTAGTCCATATCATTTTCATGAAACACATAACTTGTTATTCTACTACAAATAAAAGAAATGACATTCCCCTAGATAAGGATGTTATTGATGATATGCATAAATATGAGAAATGTTGAATGAGAATGATAATATCATTTGACATGATATCTATTTGAATATATGAGAAATGTTACATGTGAATGAGAAATGAGAACCCTAAGAGAAGGGTTATCATTATGTCAAACATTTAAGCAATGAGAAACCATGAAAGAAGGGTAATCAGTATGTTAAGCATTCAATTCAGCATCATCAGTGAATTCAGTTTTGTTGTCCAAGTAGTCAGTAAAATACAAAACTAAAAGAGTTTAGTCTGAGAAAAAAGATACAATCAGAAAATATAGTAGTATATGCCCAGAACATTGTAGAGCCCTCCCTATAGGTCTATAGTGAGATGGGTGAAATGGGCTATGGACTATCATATGTGGGAATAAGTAGCATGGAACTGAGTATCTAACATCAACTAATTGGGTATCAATGGTACTTCAATTCAGTAGTAGAGTACCCAACAATAACTAGAGATCCCAGTGGTACTATTTCAGTAGCAGAGTACTAAAAAATAACTAGAAATTCTAGTGGTACTATTTTAGTAATAGGGGTATCAAACAATAACTGGTGATCCAGTGGTATCCACTAGTTTGAGTATATACGCCTCATGGATCTACTCCCTTTGGTAGTTACTATGTATTGCATGTTAGCCCTTGTGGAATTGAATTATGTGTAGACAAAGGATTTTTAGCATAGAGGCGCCTCTCTTGAGTACCAAGGACAAGGGGGCCACAATTATACAGCCAACTGTTTAGCCGTTGTCAACCCTTACGAGGTTCCCTCGAGCAGATCGAGGTCATAGTAGCAGCCTTAAGGTTCCCAGATTTACCTTAAGGCTTATACAATGAGTTAGGCAATAGTGGCTTTCACTTGGATGGCACAATCCAAGATAGTTTAGGGGAAAGTAAAATAGTAATTTAAATTAGTTCAGTAGTCCAGATCAAGAGTTCAACTATCCAAATTAGTCGGTTATGTTCAATTGGACAATATAGTGGTAGCCAATTCAGTATTCAACTCAAGTCATGGTTAATGAAAGATCATAAAGATAATATTGAGGAAAGTGTTTTGATATTTGTATATTGCTAGTGATGCACGCTAAAAACGTTAATTGCAAATTTTTGTACAACTAATCTTTTAATCTACATTGCCCCTCTACTTTTATTTTAATTATTCAAGAATACTAAATGCCTAATTCAATGCTTTAGACTATTTTATTGTTTTGTTCATTCACAAGGTGAGTAGGATCACCCCTCTACTCACAAATTTTAGGGAATCATGTGGATCGAAGATATCAATGCATTAGAGTATAATTGCCACAAGAGTAAGTATGAGTTTAGTCAAGTTCAGTAAGTCCATGTCACTCCAAGTCCTTCTAAAAAAATAAGAGGGTTGTAAATGATGGTGTGTAATATTGGTTCTTTATTAACAAAGTGTGTATTTAATATCAAGACTTGTGTACATAGAAGTGCGAGAATTGGAATGACTGTTTTGATATGTATCATCATGTTTCTAATTTTGAAACCCAACGTGTCTGTCATGTCGAGATGTCATCAGCCAGAAATCTACCTACCACCTCTTATTTATTGAGAGAGATAAACACATGTCATAGATTACGATTTTTTCGATAGGCGTAAGATGAATATCACACTACCATACACAATAATTTATATACATATCACTAAGAGAGAGTAGCTCGATTGACAGGAGCGGACTCCCTTCAGTATGTAAGGATACATATAGTCTAAGATACATATAGTTTGGACTAATAATCATACAAACATATTTCTAGAATACAAAAACCAATAGATTGGCAAACACAAACTGGATTGATGCTTAAACAGACCCAAAACCTAGAGGCTCATGTTTGACATGACAAAATAAAAAGCAACAAAAAAAGTAATGGACGAAAGATAACACACACTTAGACAGTTCTACGATGTGCAAGTGACTGTCCACTCTAAACAAAAGGAGTTGTTTTATTATTTGCATGCTTACCCATATGAGCTATTCCCATGCTAATCCAATTGTACACTGATACACATATACACAACATACCATTTTTGTAAAGTTTATCCAATTGACGGTTTGGATACTTAAATACTGACGCTTCAAAACAAAGCAGCCGAGCACACATGAGTGAAAGTATCCACATACTGTTGTTTATTTAGAGGATTATTATAGAAACTGACCAAGCATGAGGTGTTTATACAGCAGCGACGGGAGTTACTGAACGATACACATGTAATTTGGTGAACTTTCACACGTATAAAATAGAGACGTGTCATGTATCAATAAACAAAGATATACTCGATACTCTTTTAACCGTCGTGAGCCACCTCATACTTGGGAAGAATGTGTTAAACCTTGCCAGTGTGAAAACAAAAAGATGTAAAAGAAAGTTACCGGAAAACAAATTTTTGCTCAGAAAAGAGGGAGTGCCTAGCAGCTTGAAAGCAGGATGGACACTGCCTCTTATTTAGAGGGTTATAGATATGCAGATCATGTAAGTCAATTATGGTAGTTGTTGTAAAGTACAACGCATATACTATATTAGGTACAAACTCATGCTTTGGTATAAGCTATAAATCATTCATGAACTTGTGGTTTTGAGAGTATTTTGTATCTTTGAGTTATTCCTTAATGTTGTGTTTGGTATATGTTGAAAGCGTGAAGATTGAGATTGAAACCCTAGATCTGAGAATAGGGGTGAGAAGAAAGCAATTGAAAAAGGAGAGACGAGAGAAAGAGCTAGGGCACTATTCGTTTCAAAGAGGGAAGCGAGAGTTTTCAACTTACTACTCGTGTCATCCTTCCTTGTTATTATGAGTATTGTATTTATACAAGATAGGCCCGGCCCATTACTTGGAGCCCAAGTATTGTACAAGTAATGAAAGGGCATAGAAGTACAATGTACTCTTGTAGGCATTTCATCAAACAAGTAGAGAGCTCTTCATCATCCAATACCCCCCCCCCCCCCCCCCCCGCAAACTGGATGAGGGTAACTGAAGTCCCAGTTTGAGACGTAAGAAATGAAATATTGTCTTGGTTAGAGGTTTGGTGAAGACATCTGTTGGTTGCTGTGATGAAGCAATGTGAGTAGTAACAATGTATCCAAGAGTCACTTTCTTGCGAATGAAATGGTAGTCAATCTCGATATGTTTAGTTCTTGCACGAAAAACTGGATTGACAGAAAGTTGAAGTGCTCTAAGATTGTCACAGAAGAGCCGAGCAGGTTGAGGGAGAGAAATGTGAAGGTCTCAAAAAAAATAAATGAAACCCATGTGAGCTCAACAGTTGTGGATGCTAGAGCTCGATATTCAGCTTCGCAGCTGGACCGAGCAACAGTAGATTGCTTCTTTGCACTCCATGAAATGTAGGTGGTTCCAAGAAAGATGCATAAGCCTATAGTAGATCTTCTGGTAGAGGGACAACCAACCCAGTCAGAGTCACTGAAGGCAGTTAACACTATAAACACAGCTGGCTTAATGGTCAAGCTCCAAGAGAGAGAACCCTTCAAATACATGAGGATGTGTTTTACCAGAAGAAAGTGATGTTGAGATGGCAAAGCAAGGAATTGACAAGCAGTATTGACTGCATACGCTATATCGGGCCTAGTGATGGTAATATATTGTAAACAACCAACTATTCGTCTATACAGTTGAACGTCCATAAAACTTGGAGATCCAGAAACTTTATGAAAGTTGAAAGTAATAGGAGTGGATGCAAGTTTACAGTCAACCATATTAGCTTGGCGAAGAACATCAAGAATGTATTTTTCCTGACTTAAGAGTAGACCAGAAGAAGAGGCAGAAACTTGAATACCAAGAAAATAAGATAAGGGACCAAGATCTCGAAGATTGAGAGTAGCACTCAGAGTGTTTTGAAAATGTGCAAGCAGCTTCGCATTATTACCAGTGAGTATTATGTCATCGACATAGAGAAGAAGATATATAAGATCTTGTTGATGAGAATATACAAATAGAGAAGGATCGGAACTGCTACAAATGAACCCAAACTCGAGAAGGAAGTCACTGAGTTTATTAAACCAGGCGTGTGGAGCTTGTTTGAGTCCATAGAGGGCTTTATTAAGCTTGCAGACATATCCAAGAAACTGTGTATTAACAAAACCTGGAGGTTGCTCAAGAAAGACAGGTTCCAATAGATCACCATTCAAGAAAGCATTACATATATCAACCTGCAGTAACTTCTAGTGGAAGGTTGTGGATAAAGTAAGAACAACCCCGATGGTGGTTGCTTTGACAACAGGGCTATATGTTTCAATATAGTTTACTCCTTCTTCCTGGCTATAACCTTTGGCCACTAGGCGTGATTTAAGTCTTTCTAAGCTACCATCAGCTTTTAACTTCGACTCAAACACCCACTTGGAACCTACCACATGACAATGGGCTGGACGAGGAACTAGAGTCCAAGTGACATTATGCTCAAGTGCTAGAAGTTCTTCTTTCATAGCTTGAACCCAATGAGGACATTGGAGAGCACTTTTGACAGATCGGGGTATGTCTGGAACTACTTGAACTGTCATTACATGTGGAGATGTATGCTGAGATTGTTGTGCGTTGGATCTGGTAATCATAGGATGAATATTTGTACTAGATTTGAGGCGGCTTGACCTTTGTAGTGAAGTCGTGCACTCTGGGACAGATAGGTCAGTGTGAATATTTTGATTGTGTAATATTATCCCCTGGATTAGAGATAGTCTCAGTAGAGATATTTGTACATGTGCTAGATAACCCGATTGAATCATTTTGCTGAGCTGGTGCACAAACATCTGTAGATTGACAATCCACATTAGAAGGTTGAACAACTGCAACATTTAGAAGCATGTTTACATTTGCAGTGTAATCTTTGTTTGTTACTGGTGTGGGATGCAATGAATCAACAATATCTGAAGACTCATCCAGAGTTTGAAGAAAATCTGAGAAAACAGATAACTCTCCCAAGCCTACATTCTGTGGAATATGTTCTTTAAATGGGAACACATTCTCATTAAACACCACATGGCGAGAGAAGTAAATGCATCCACTAGAGATATGCAGACATCAATATCCATTGTAACTGTCACTATACCCCAAAAAGGCACAAGGAAGAGATCGTGGTTGAAGTTTATGTTTGTTGAAATCTCTTAGACATGGAAAACATAAACACCCAAAAACTCATAACATATCATAATCAGGTTTCTTTGCAGACAGTCGAAACAAAGGAGAGATATGATTGTTTGTCTTTGAAGACAAATGATTTATGATGAAGTTTGTAGATGAAAAGGCTTCAGGCCAAAAGATGAGAGGAACCTTGGCATTTAGCATCATAGTGAGACCCAATTCCACAACATGTCTGTGCTTTCTTTCAACCAAACCTACATGTTCATGAGTATCTGGACAGGATAGATGATGGATAATGCCATTTGCCGTGAGAAAATTCAACATTCTATGGTTAACAAACTCTCCACCTCCATCAGTCATGAGTACTTGAATTTTTGCATGAAACTGGTTATCAATCATTTTACAGAAGAAAACAAAATGATCATACAACTCAGATTTTGCTTTCAACGGATAAAAGCAAGAAAAACTAGTGCATTCATCAACAAACAAGGCATAATAGCTTAAACCAGTTTTAGATATTACAGGAGATTTTCCCCACATGTCACAATAGACTTGTCCAAACGGGACATTACTTTTAACATGATTGTTTGAGAAGGGCAGTCTATGACTTTTGCCTAACTGATAACTATTGCAGAAATCTATTTTCTTATTTGATGAACTTATTTGTTTAGTAGATTCTAAGTATTGATGTACTTATTTGTGTGTGTGCCCGAGTCTTCTATGCCAGGTGAGAGCAGTTGTAGTAGGACCTTTGATCGAGAGAAGAGCTTTATGCCTACCAAATGTGATTGAGTACATTCCATGGATTCCTTGAGCCAGAGTTGTGTGTGTCTGCAAATGTTGTACAAAAAATGAGTCTCGAAGAAAAATGAAATAGCAAGGGAATTCATGGGTCAACTGAGCAACAAATAGCAGATTCCTCTTTATGGAGGGAACAACTAAAATCTTCCCAAGAGGTATAGCATGTTCTTGTATGATGTGAGATCGTCCAGTGCAAGTGATGGGAAGATAGGTGCCATCACCAATCATTATGAAGTCATATCCCTTATAGGAAATAACATTACTAAAGATACATGCATTCTGAGCAATATGATTGGTGGCACCGGAGTCCACTTGCCATTCATTAATGTTGAAGTTGTTTGGCCCAGACACGTGCAAAGCTGCCATTGCCTTTGCTGTTCTGTCACTGCATCTTTAGTAAGAGTCCTAGGAACCTCCGGACTCTGGTAAGAGTTATCAAAGTGATGCCAGCACTGATAAGCCTCATGTCCTCTCTTCCCACAGATCTGGCAGAATATAGGAGGTCGGAAAGAATTGTTGAAATTACCAGTCGACGGTCTAATGCTTTGATTGAAGCCACGGCCTTGAGAAGAGAATTAACTTGAAGGTCAAAATCCAAGGAGACCTGGATTAGGATTGTATTGCTGAGAAGATGGAGGAGGCATTCGACAGTTCCCTCTTCCAGGGTTTCAAGATCCAAAACTTGATCGATGTCCCAGAAAGGCTAAATTAGGACTAGGAAAGGATTCTGTGGATGACCTACGCATATCATGATCTTTCAACAGTGAGGCTACTTCATCATATGACGGAAGAGGAGGTCTCATCATCGAGACAGTGAATATCTCAAACTTGGATCCAAGACCACTGAGAAGAAAATAAACCTTGTCATCATCAGGCAGAGGTTTACCTATTATGTGGAGTTGATTACAGATGAGCTTGAACTCTCAAAGGTAATATGTCACAGATTTGCTTCCTTTCTGGATTCGCCTCAGTCGTGTAGTCAATTCAAAGCTTCTGAACTGAGTAGATTTGTAGAAGTTCTTCGCGAGAGCACTCCAGATCTGAGTAGATGTGGTAAGACCTACTACGACTCCGAGTACTTCCTCGGTCAGAGTCCCCATGATCCATCCCTTGATCAGCCTGTCGGTCCTCATCCATAGCACATAAGCGGGATTGGATGTGATTGCACCTTCATCATCTATGATCATCTTCTTAGGAGCTTTCTTGGTTCTGTCGATGAAGGATTCGAGCGAGTTGCTCTCGATCAGTGCTCGGATATGAACCTCCCAGTAGAGATAGTTGGAGTTGGTCAGCTTGAGGGAGATGAAGTTTGAGACATTGATGCCAGCAGGATATGGATACTTTGGCTCCATTGCTTCTATCTTCGAGGAAGGTCCAGTAACTAAGGATGAAGGCATGATAGAGATGATGACGGAAGCAGAGCTCTGATACCATGTGAAGATTGAGATTGAAACCCTAGATCTGAGAAGAGGGGTGAGAAGAAAGCAATTGGAAAAGGAGAGGCAGGAGAAAGAGCTAGGGCACTATTCGTTTCAAAGAGAGAAGCGAGAGTTTTCAACTTACTACTTGCGTCATCCTTCCTTATTATTATGAGTATTGTATTTATACAAGATAGGTCCGACCCATTACTTGGAGCCCAAGTATTGTACAAGTAATGAAAGGGCATAGAAATACAATGTACTCTTGTAGGCATTTCATCAAACAAGTAGAGAGCTCTTCATCATTCAATAGAAAAAATGATGGTGATGGGACAGTGATGGTGATGGGAAAGGGAGAGTGGGGAAATTATTAAAATGTGTTGTTTGGTAACATGTACATGGTGATAGTGATAGGGATTGGAAAGAACTTAAAAAATGTTGTTTGTTACGTGGTTATAGAGACAGTCAGGAGAAATTTTTTATAAAAAACATCATATGCAAGTAAGAGTTGCATTTATTGGAACATTTTTCCTTTTGCATATGTGTCTAAATAAGTAATAGAGTCTTGAAAAAAAATATTTCACCATGATTCACCATGATTCACCATGCTTTTCCGTGGTGACAAAAAACCAGATCAAATCTCACCATAGATTCACTATGATTCCCTATCACCATGGCAACTGAACAACATTTTTTATTTCACCATCATTCCCCTCCTCATAATTCACCATATAACAAACACACCCTAATTTACATGTAAGGCAAAATAATAACATAATTGAATATTTATATAAAAGTATTATTTATATAATAATTACAAAAGAAAATATTTTAGTTGTGATGAATGTAGAAGGCAGGTAATAAATACAAAAGTACTAAAAGGTAGATGCATATATAACTAATTTTAGTAGTATTTGATGGTTGGAACATAAAAGCAAGGGTAAGCTCTAAGACGACATAACTATATCGAGAATAGAACACGTTATCATAGACTACACATGTACCTAGGATTGGACATTCGGGTTGTATCAAGTTTTGATAGGTCGGAGAAAAACATATATTGTAAATTAAGACATGGGTCAATATTTGGTCTGCATATATGAATTGTTCATACTAAGCCAACATAACAAGTATTGATTTCAAGTTAAATTCAAACCAATTCAACACTTAAAATTGAATATTTGCAAAACTCTCACACATAGACACACACATATATACATATATAGACACATGCACGCAGGCAAGTACATGCAAACTGTGACATTGCCCCTATAGTAGATAATTGAGGGTTACAAGACCATTAGCTTAATTTGCACACATTAATATGAATTTGATGTCTAATATAGATGTACATGAACCTTATTCAGATACATAGGTGGAAGTATATAGAAGTTTATTAGAAATCATAATTTGTAATCTTTTTAGCTTGTTGACGCTCAAATAACCAATTTTGATACCATATTAACCAAAAATACAATGAGAGATTCAGTGATAAAAATAGTAGCGAGTTGTATGATTTTAGTATTTTATTAGTAGTTCGAATTGTTTTGAAAAGTTGAGGTATAATACATAACTTTAATGTGATGATCTCTTAAAATTTTCAACATATTTGGTTGACCGATAAACATGTATTAGTTGAGTTTTATCAGCAAATATTCAGTCGGCATATTGAAACACTAAACCTTATGACTATAGTATTTAATTTTAATATTTTATTCGTAAGTCTAAATTGAGTGAAATTTTAGTTCTAGGTCTAAAAATGTATATCTAAAATCATACTATATTTCCATATTTTTGTATCTCATTTAAGGGGTGAAACAATCAAAGTATTAGTTAACTTTTTTAAAAAAATTGTTAAAATAAAATAAAATAAAATATTAGGGATGATTTGCAATTGACCCAAACACATCAATTAATATATAATAATAACCTAGCA
This sequence comes from Alisma plantago-aquatica, assembly GCA_963693085.1. Taxonomy (NCBI): domain Eukaryota; kingdom Viridiplantae; phylum Streptophyta; class Magnoliopsida; order Alismatales; family Alismataceae; genus Alisma; species Alisma plantago-aquatica. Next base: position 1,847,178,903 of record OY856409.1, read on the forward strand.
CCCTAGTAACTCTCATAATTAGTGATTCATCCCAGAGAAATGAAATCCTTGAGAAAGAGGGAGAGTTAGGGTTTGAAGAATGAAAGGGGTGGAGATGTTGATCTTAAATTCTATCTTTCAAGGAGTGATGAAATCACAGAAGTTAATATTATTTAGATAGATTTTCATGGTGAATTCTTATTCCTACATATAAATTCTATCCCTCCTCTGATTTGAATCAAAAGAATATGAAATCATTGACTTTTCATTTTCTTTTTGTCCAACCTCTATTTCTAGGATTGTTGAGTTGAAAGGAGGAAAAAAATGACTAAATTCTCAACGTTTGAATTAGAATCAAATATATCAGTTATTTGGTTACTTGTTTGAGGTGTTTAACAGTTGAGGTGAGTGGTTAAAAGAATATTTCAATCAATTACACTTAATTAGATGATTTTAGTTGAAATTCTCAATTTCTCTGTAGATAAAAGTAAATACAAAATTACTGTTCTTGATTTCAATTTACTGAACGTTTCATTCTATGCTCTAAATATGATCTAAAAATGTTTATATGATGGAATGGATATAGAATCTATGTATCTTGAATATTAGAGAACCTAGAAGTTTATTTGAAAAAAAATAGAAATCTAAAATTCTAAGTTATTCGGTTGTTTGAACAACAACTTGGTAAAAATTCAAATAAATGCCTCTATAGTCTTGCTTATGTGATCATTGTATTTAAGTGGACATGTATAATCAATTTAATTTGATATATGGACAAGTAAAGTTTTTGATTTATACAATACATATCTTGTGAAAAGCAAGTAATTAATGATGGAAACCCAGTCCAGTATGCTTTTAAAAGCGTACATGTCTAATTTAGTAGTAAATGACTAATTGAAATCGATTCATGTGTTACTTTGGTTTTCTAGATGAATATTATTTTATATGCATAACATTTTAATTTGTGTGATGAAAAATCTCTAGTCCATATCATTTTCATGAAACACATAACTTGTTATTCTACTACAAATAAAAGAAATGACATTCCCCTAGATAAGGATGTTATTGATGATATGCATAAATATGAGAAATGTTGAATGAGAATGATAATATCATTTGACATGATATCTATTTGAATATATGAGAAATGTTACATGTGAATGAGAAATGAGAACCCTAAGAGAAGGGTTATCATTATGTCAAACATTTAAGCAATGAGAAACCATGAAAGAAGGGTAATCAGTATGTTAAGCATTCAATTCAGCATCATCAGTGAATTCAGTTTTGTTGTCCAAGTAGTCAGTAAAATACAAAACTAAAAGAGTTCAGTCTGAGAAAAAAGATACAATCAGAAAATATAGTAGTATATGCCCAGAACATTGTAGAGCCCTCCCTATAGGTCTATAGTGAGATGGGTGAAATGGGCTATGGACTATCAGATGTGGGAATAAGTAGCATGGAACTGAGTATCTAACATCAACTAATTGGGTATCAATGGTACTTCAATTCAGTAGTAGAGTACCCAACAATAACTAGAGATCCCAGTGGTACTATTTCAGTAGCAGAGTACTAAAAAATAACTAGAAATTCTAGTGGTACTATTTTAGTAATAGGGGTATCAAACAATAACTGGTGATCCAGTGGTATCCACTAGTTCGAGTATATACGCCTCATGGATCTACTCCCTTTGGTAGTTACTATGTATTGCATGTTAGCCCTTGTGGAATTGAATTATGTGTAGACAAAGGATTTTTAGCATAGAGGCGCCTCTCTTGAGTACCAAGGACAAGGGGGCCACAATTATACAGCTAACTGTTTAGCCGTTGTCAACCCTTACGAGGTTCCCTCGAGCAGATCGAGGTCATAGTAGCAGCCTTAAGGTTCCCAGATTTACCTTAAGGCTTATACAATGAGTTAGGCAATAGTGGCTTTCACTTGGATGGCACAATCCAAGATAGTTTAGGGGAAAGTAAAATAGTAATTTAAATTAGTTCAGTAGTCCAGATCAAGAGTTCAACTATCCAAATTAGTCGGTTATGTTCAATTGGACAATATAGTGGTAGCCAATTCAGTAGTCAAGTCAAGTCATGGTTAATGAAAGATCATAAAGATAATATTGAGGAAAGTGTTTTGATATTTGTATATTGCTAGTGATGCACGCTAAAAACGTTAATTGCAAATTTTTGTACAACTAATCTTTTAATCTACATTGCCCCTCTACTTTTATTTTAATTATTCAAGAATACTAAATGCCTAATTCAATGCTTTAGACTATTTTATTGTTTTGTTCATTCACAAGGTGAGTAGGATCACCCCTCTACTCACAAATTTTAGGGAATCATGTGGATCGAAGATATCAATGCATTAGAGTATAATTGCCACAAGAGTAAGTATGAGTTTAGTCAAGTTCAGTAAGTCCATGTCACTCCAAGTCCTTCTAAAAAAATAAGAGGGTTGTAAATGATGGTGTGTAATATTGGTTCTTTATTAACAAAGTGTGTATTTAATATCAAGACTTGTGTACATAGAAGTGCAAGAATTGGAATGACTGTTTTGATATGTATCATCATGTTTGAAATCAGATTAGAGGAATCAATATTTAAATTCCTTTGCAAAGTAGGTTTATGTGACAGGATGTGAGAAAACAAAGACTTTGAAATTGGAAAAAGTTAAGAGTAATATTTGTATTATGTTTAGTCATCAATTTATGCCTTAATCTCACGATTAATGGTTATTGTGAGATGTGGATGTAACAACTTGGTATCAGAGCTTAGGTCGAGTTGCCATGGACCATTAAGTAAATAAGTTGGAGTCATAAGTGTGGCAGATAGGAAATGATATGATGATAGCTCTGGGATGAGTATTTGGATATCTTGGTCTGATATCTAAATACTTGAATCAATCATTATCAAGCTACTCTATCTATTCTTCATTATATGCCCTAGCCAAGTATGCAGTGGGGGATGGGCTAGAGAGAAACCCTAGAAATATTAGGGTTAGAAGACTAAAACATAACAAAAGAACAAGACCATAATAATAGAATTGGATACAACTTTTGTTCTATACTACTGTTTTCATTTGAGATGAATATAAATGCTCTTATCTATATGAATCCAACTATTCAGTTTACAGATCTTTGGGAATGTTGTACACTATGAAGTTACATCATATATTATTTATATTCTTTGCATCAAGTAAACCAAAAATTATATTTAAATGAGTTTGCCCTAAGTGAATATTCTTTTCACATGTCTAAAATAAAAAGGAGTTGGTTAATTATGAGTAGCTCTTGGCTTCAGGACTACATGTTTGGTTGAAGGGACATGTTCATGGGATTTAATGACTCATATAGTATTAGAATAAGAATAAGATATGATAATACAATATTAGTATATATGAGAGCATGAAAATACTAAGATACTAGAATTCAAAGGAAATGTTTGGTGACTAAGAAAAGTCAGTTGCAATTAGTAATCAAATGAGGATTTGAAATAGTGATAGATCAGCCTAACTCCAAGCAAAAAGATAGAATAAAAAAGCAACTCAAGATATGGATATGCATAAAGCACATCATATAACACAATTCATCCCAAAAATGTGTTATAAGAGCTCATGATGGTGCTTGGAGTATATATGAAATGTTATAGTAATGTAAACATATGAAATGCCTAGATTTGACCAGGAGGGCTTTCAACTAACCAATAAGTTGATCAAGAATTCAACAAGTTGAGTGACTAGTGAAGGAAATTGATTGACGTGCTTATATACATGTATAATTATTGAAATAGACTTCATAAAATAAGAAATAATACTAAAATGAAGGAAGAAGAAAAATGATTAAAATTGTTTAAGAAGATGGAATTATCAATTTATGGCAAGAACTTTAGATTTGAGCTATTCAATAAGACAAAAGAAGCATACAAAAAGGGAATCAAAGAAAATAAATTGATTTAGAAGAATCAAATCCATAGTTGAGTTTCATTGTTATGTATTTCTTAATTGATGAAACATATGATGAAAAGAGAAATGGAACAAATGGAAAAGTCCACTAAAAAGGCATAATTCTGAGAAGGGTAGAAGTAAGGAGAAATTTAACAAAAAAATATGAATCAGTAAGATGTGATACTAAGTTTGTAAGCTTACATGAAATAACAAGAACAAGGAAAAAAATTATCGCAATGTATAGAGAAATGGATGTTTGACAAAATGAGTATATGAAAACATACATGCCAAGATAAAGTCAATTGTATTCATCCTTGTTTCTATTTTTATGTAGATGTCTTTATTGAGTAATTGGTTGATTTTACTCTGGCATGCTTAAATAGTTATTTTTTTTCTGGATAAGTCTAAGAAGGATGAAGATGATGTCTAGCAAGTGAATGGGGCACATGGCTATGAATTAATATTAATATTGAGATGAATGTCTTTCCTTGCACGAGACATATGAAATAAAATGAAGAGGATGTCCTATATTAAGTGAAATAAGGTGGAAGTTAACTATGGAAATATTGACTCAGAAATTTAAGACACGGGAACAGTGAAAACTATATAGACCATGGAGTCATGACTTTACATAGGCATATATCTATGGGAATTGAATAATAAGAAATCATAGAAAAATAATCATAGATGGAAGAAATGGTGTACAGGTAGAAAAATGATGATGAACAAAACACTAATAATGTATAGAATATAAAATCATATTTAAATCATAGTAAGGAAAATACGAGTAGGAAGAAAATGTTAAGTAGTCATTTTTCTTTGATAGGAAATGATTAAATCTAGACAGGAAAGAATACTAAGCTGCTAATAAAGAAGCATTCCATGAAAATTTGAATAATAGAATTTGACATACTTGAACATCTCCTTATCTTCTATATATTCTTATGTAAAAATAAAATGAGGAGAAATGTCCATTAAAATGAAAACATATGCAAGTAAAAGGATATTCATGAATTTATTTGAAGATGGGAAAATGATAAGAATGGAGCAAAGTAATATATAAACTTAGAACAAGTAATGTACACATACGTTTTCCCTCACTAGTGTTAGCAAAATGAGTATATAAAATCATTGGGCCACATAGCCTAATAGAAGAAAATAGCTTGATCAGAAATTTGAGATTTCATCAAATAATTAATACTAAGAAATTGTATTTTGTAGATTTTTGAGATGCTTGTATTGTTTTCCATATGAATGTATTCTTGTATATTGAATCCTAGTAAAAAACTAGAGATTTGTGATCATAATTATGATTAATTTAAATTCTTTAACAAGAGTGAAATACAAGGAAGTTATTATTTCAAAGCTTAAACATCATGACAGATATCTCATGTATGAGTAGTGATGGTATCTTACAAGCTATAATACTTTAGTGGAACAATTATAGAAATTTTAGTACAAGTAAAAGAAAATGAAAGTATAAGAGAAAACTAGATGCATGTGAATCTTAAAGAAGGAGTGAAATTTCACAATAACATAGAAAGAATAACCGAAAGTGGATATGTTACAGATGCAAGACACATATTAGGATATTTGGGACTTGGCAACTCAAGGCAGGTCCATAACAACCTGTCCTAGGATGCCAACAAGGTTATATGAGGAAATATGAAAATATATACAAAGAAGATAAAATAACTATTAATAAGAAAATTAAAGCATGAGAGATGTAATCCAGAAATGCGACTAACAATATGGGTGTGATTAAGAAAAGAGAACAATTTATGGATTTAAAATATAAGAGATGCAAGTTAAATAGAAGTCATGAATGTCAAGAAGTCAATGCTGAGTTTTGAGTATTTGAACAGTTGTAGTGAATAATCTCTTTGTAATGATGTGAGAGGAACAAGAATAAAATAGAAGAGATAAGAGAATAAATTAGAAGAGATAAGCAATGAGGGATGCGAAATGAATCAATGGAACACATTATTTTAGTAATGTTGAGATATATTTTTTTCCTAAAAATATAGCTTGTAAAATGTGTTCCAAGAAAAAGTAGACTTTGTTTATGTGGTTTATATTGTTTATGAATATATGTTGATTAAGTGGAAGGGATATATGATTTTGATGCATGTTACTTAAATGTTAGAATTGCAGCTTAAGTAGTAAAATTATGGTTAGTACGATCTTGTGGCTTATCAGGGCTTCAAAATTGTGATACCACAATAAGAAAGTTGTTTCTTCAATATTTTTAGTTGTGTTATAGAACTATAGTAGATAAATAATTGTATAGTTTGTACAGTTTGAACAAGATTCATGCAAAGGATAAACCTGGAGAGTGTGTATGAGTTTGAAAGAAAGTGCATTATTGGAATTTCATCATGAAATCTATGCTTTCTTATTGACGTTGAAATCATTTATTATAAGATGATTTGAGTGTGAAAGAAAAGTAGAGAATTCAATGTGGAATTAACTATCCAGATAAAAGATACAAGAATAAGAGAAATACCAGAATTGAGAATGTAGAAAGAAATCATGAATGAATTTGTTTCTTTACATTTGTAAGTTTTAAGGATAAAACTTTTTAAGAGAGATATTGTAATGACCGTGCCCCTAATTAGCAAATAATTGAGAATTATAAGATCCCAAACTCAATTTTCAGACGTTTATTGTGAATTTGATGTCCAATATAAATGTACTTGATCTTTATTCAGATACATACTTTTAAATATATATGAATTTATTAGATCTTCTAATTTACAATATTGTTCGCTTGTTGATGATCAAAGAACTAATTGTGATACCATATTAACCAAAAATGTGATGAGAAATTTAGTGATAAAATTAGTAGCGAGATGTATGGTTTTTAGTATTTTATTGGTAGCTTCGAATGTTTTAAAAAAAATTAGATACAGTAGATAACTTTCATGTGATGATATCTTAAACTTTCAAAAATGTTTGGTTGAGTGATAAACATGTTTAAATAGCTGAGTTTTATTAGCAAATATTCAACCGACCATACTGAAATATTGAGACCTTATCAATATAGTATTTGATTTTTAGTATTTTATTGGTAAGCTTGAATTGATTGAAATTTTGATTATACATCTGAAAATGTATTTCAAACATCATATTAATTAAAAAAAATTGGATATCACATAAAGGATAAAACAATCAACATATCAATTAACTTTTTTGGGAGACAATTCTATAGAAATAAAATAAAATGTAATATTGAAGGTAATTTACAATTAACCAAAGAACCTCAATTGATCTATGTCAATAACCTAACACCTTAGTAGCTCTCATAATTTGTGATTCATCTTAGAGAAATGAAATCCTAGAGAGAGAGATAGAGAGGGAGAGTTAGGGTTTAGAAGTGGAAATGAGTGAAAATATTGATTTTGGATTCTATCTTCCTAGAAGTGATGAAATCAAGTTAATGTTCTTTAGATAGGTTTTATGATGATTCTTCTCTTCTAAGTATAAATTCCATCCCTCCATTTATTTCAATCAAAATAATATCAAATCATCATCTTTTCTTTTTCTTTCTCTCCAATCTCTATTTCTAAGATTCTTGAGTTGAAAGGAGAAAGAAAAAGACTGAATTCTTGAAGTTAAAATAAGATGTAAGGATATAAATTATTGGGCTTTGTTTTCTAGGTGTTTAACACCTAAGGTGAGTGGTAAGAGAATATTTCAATCAATTACACTTAGACGATTCTCGTTAAAATTCTCAAGTTCTTCATAGATGATAATAAATGAAAAATTATTGATCATGAATTCCATTTACAGAACATTTCATTTCATGTCAAATATGATCTGAAAATGTTTATATGATTGAATGGATATACAAATATATCTATCTTGAATATTAGATAACATAGAAATTTATTTGAAATTTTTTTACAAATATGAAATTTTGAATTATTCAAGTGTTTGAACAATAGTCTAGCTACAATTCGGATAAATGTCTCTATGGTCCTACTTATGTTATCAATGTATTAAATCGAACATGTATGATCAATTTAATTTGATATAAGGACAAGTAGAGTTTCGATTTATGCAATGCATATCTTCTAAAAAGTAAGTACTTAGTGACGGAAACCCGATCTAGTATGCTTCTAAAAGCACACATGTTTAATTTAGTAGTAAATGACTGGTTGAAATTGGTTTATGTGATACTTCAAGTTTTTTAGCTGAATACTATTTTATATGCATACAAATTTTGATTTTATGATGCAAAATCTCTAATTCAGATCCTTTCATGAAATGCATAAGCTGTTATGCTACTACAAGTAAATAGGAATGACATCTCCCCCATATAGGGATGTTATTGATGCTATGCATAAATATGAGAAATGTTGAATGAGAATAATTACATCAGTAGACATCATATATATTTGAATATATGAGAAATGTTATATGTATGTTACATGAGAAATCTTAAGAGAAGGGTGATATGTATGTTAAGAATTTAAGCAAAGAGAAACCCCGAGAGAAGGATAATCTATATGTTAAGCATTCAATTCAACATCATCGGTGAATTCAATTTTGTCGTCCAAGTAGAAAGTAAAATACAAAGGTAAAAGAGATTAGTCTAAGAGAAAGATATAATAAAAATTTATAGTAGTCATAGATATCCTGAATACCAATGAGTCCTTTGTGGACATTTATAGCGGGATGGATGAAACGTGCTATGGAGTATCAGATATAGGAAGATGTAATGTCTCAGAATTTTTGGCCTCAGATAAAATAATCTTAAAAGGAATGATTGAACTACCCATATCATTAAGTTACACCTTCTTTTCAGGAATCCCATCACTAAAAACATAAAAGTTAAGCATGTTTGTCTTGGAGAAATACTAGAATGGTTGACCAATCGAGAAATTGATCTTGGTTTATGCATGAGTGAGGACAAAGCATACAGTTAAGACCAGTGGTGGTCTGCAGGGTCAGTCATCAATTCTAAAACTCTACTAGAGCCTTGGGCAGTGGGCACGTACATTGAAAATATATCAGAGCCAAAACCTATCTAGTAGGTGGGGCCTATATGGGCATGTGGCATGCTAGTCTTGAGTCGTGTGTTTCAACCATGTTGGAAAGGGTTATCCATGTTGATGTAACCACCCTTGCACTGGTAGACATGATTGAGAGCTGGTTTTCCATCGGTCATTATGATTCTACACTGAAATGGGGAAATATTATAAGGTGGTATAGTTGAGCCTTGACGAGGACGTCAAGAGCCTAAGTGGGGAAGATTGTAACGTGGGGTCAGTCATCAATTCTAAAACTCTACTAGAGCCTTGGGCAGTGGGCACGTACATTGAAAATATATCAGAGCCAAAACCTATCTAGTAGGTGGGACCTATATGGGCATGTGACATGCTAGTCTTGAGTCGTGTGTTTCAACCATGTTGGAAAGGGTTATCCATGTTGATGTAACCACCCTTGCACTGGTAGACATGATTGAGAGCTGGTTTTCCATCGGTCATTATGATTCTACACTGAAATGGGGAAATATTATAAGGCGGTATAGTTGAGCCTTGACGAGGACGTCAAGAGCCTAAGTGGGGAAGATTGTAACGTCCCAAGATTTAAGGCCTCTAATAAACCTATCTTAAAAGAAATGATTTGTACTATCTATATCATCAATATACACCTCTTTTTCAAGGAGCTCATCACTAAGACCTTCAAAGTTAAGCATGTTTGACTTGGAGTAGTAATAGTATGGGTGATCAGTCGGGAAGTTGATCCCATCTCATGCCTGAGTGAGGACAAAGCACACAGTTAAGACCAATGGTGGTCTATGGGGCCATTCTTAATTCCTTAAACTTTACTGGAGCCTTGGGTAGTGGGCATGTGTGTCACAAAAGAAGTATCCTAAATCTGAGTATCAAATACCATCCAATTCGGTATCTATGGTACTTCAATATAGTAGTAGAGTACCCAATATTAATAGGAGATTGTGATGGTATTATTTCACTACCAGAGTACCCAACAATAACTGGAAATATCAGTAGTACTATTTTAGTAGTAGGAGTATCCAGAAATAACTAGAGATCCAATGATACTGTAACATCCTCAAAACCCTAAATCTATTAATGTACCTTAATGTGAAACCCTAGTTTTCAAGTTTAAGCTTTTATCGAACAAACTAGAATTGTATGGGACCTCTTAGTCTAATATATGATGAAATAATCTCATAACCCTAGATTTGTCTTAAATAACTCATTTAGTAAACGATAATTCTATCAAGGTCACATTTTTATAATGCACGTATTAAGTTAGCAACCTACATGAAATCGATGAATAAAAGAGCAACAAAATGCAAATCCAGTTATATAGGGAGGTTCTAGACCCTCTAATTAGCTTATGGTCAAAATTTGAGCCTAATCAGACTTCGTTTGACCCCTCAATCATTTTTGGGAAGTTTCACTATATTTTAAACCCTAAAATCTAATGATTTTGATTTAATTTTGTCGATTTCATATGGTTTTACTTTCATTTAAATGTCACATATTTCACTTGTTTATGTCTTCTGTCTGGACCATTGGATGACGATCTGAGGGTGCTGGACCAGTCTCCTACCTCGGGTAGGAGACCGTATGCAGCAGGTCTCTGGCGCAATCCTCTCCGGCTCGGTTCTCCCTCCACAGACCATGGTTTTTGATGATTCCTTCGCCATCGAGACCGGGAGCAAACCACAAACCTAATGGTCCCTGGTTCGTGGGGTTTTAGTGCCCTATTGAGAAACGCAGAATCAAGCTTGGACTCTCCTCGCCGTCCTAGTTTTACAAGAGGTTTTATCAATGACCAAACCTATATATGAGGGGCAAAAAACAATCGCAAACCCTAGAGAGACCCTCCTCTTTGCCCAATTTTTCCGCTCGCACCCCTTGTCGCTGCTACCTACTCAGTTTACACCTCCGGCGACCTGCACCTCGCCCCGTCCTCCTCCGGCCGCGTGGGACAAATTGGCTCACATGTGAGCATACTGGACCCTTGTAATTCATTTTCGTGATGTTGGTTTATCCTGGAACCCCCCCGCCGATCCTCGTATCATGTAGGAGCCCATTGCACAACGTCGACGCTTGCTGTCCTGACTCCTTGGCATGTCTCCGGCCACGGAAATGGCCCCTTTGGCTTTGCTTTCCTCCCTGGATAATTTACCGGACTCGTTTACACATTGTTTCCTCGGTGGTTTTGAACTCGGAACCTACTGCTCTGTTTCTCATAGTCTGGAGCTAGGAACAATAGTGTTCCTGGCACTGTAGGTCTCGATTCCATGCTCTTTGAGACCACAATGATCCCAAGAACTTGTTCCTCTAATTGGTTTGCAACGAATCCATCTCATTTTTTATTTTGGTCCTTGAATTCGAACTGCAGTGCGCTGTGTCATATTTGATTCGAAGATGAAGAAGCCAGACATGGTTTTACCAATTTTGCCCTCCCACGAATTTGATTCATGTATTGTGCGATCAGGGGTATTTTTGGGTTATAATCACCCTTTTTTATCATAACTGCTGGTTCGTCCCAGCGAGGCCCTTTGCTAGCGTGGCAGACCCTAATTAGGCCAGCTAGGCAGGGCCCACAGCCCTTTGGATAATTGACTTCCCTATTTAGATTTTCTTTGAATTCTAATTGGCCGATCTACGAAAAATCATAACGTTTAATCGGTAGATCGTATGGGGTCAAGTTTTATATGAATCTTGTTCAATTTTTCGAGATCTAACCCTTGGTTAGGGTTTTGAGATGTGTTTTGGTTTGGTTTTCATGAAGTGTCAGGTTTGATACAATTAGGGTTTAAGGTGTAATTAAACTAATAATGAATACAAACCATGATTAATTTCAGGAACCTAGGACTTGACTCAGGATCAGGGAGACTAAGATTAAGTTTTGCTCCAATAAGGTAAGAGGGTCATGTCATTATGCATATATACTTTGGATGAATTGCTTGCTAAGTATGATTTAAGATTATTCTTTAGAATTTTATGTTAATGAATGAAATCAAGATAATGATTATGCCTTTGATTATATGCTTGTTGTTATGTTCATAAATTCATATGCTTATCACTGATGTTAATTAGTTTAATGCTATGCTTATGTAGTGATTAAGAATTTGAAGAATGACCCATGTAAATTCATGTAATGATAATTTCAAGATTAAGATGAAGAAATCCAATGATGGTTAAGATAATGCACTTAAGTTGTAAATTGTTCCTCTTTATGTTATTTTGTCTTTATGACATTGATGAGCCTTAACCGACCTGATGAGCACTTTGGTGCAATTATTGGATGAGGACAATTTACATTGATGACAAGATAAGAACAATTATGCTAATGTTAAGTTAAGATAATTAAGTAACTTATTATATGTTTCTCGAAATGATGGACCTTTATGGTCGTTATGGGTTTCCTAGCAATGATGGGCTTTCCGAGCATGATGTGCCCCATGTGGGCAGTGAGGAGAGAATGCATATAATAATGTTCTTAATTCATTGATGTAATGAAGATTAATGTGTAATGAGAATTCATAATGCCAAGTTATGTCAAGTTTATTTCAGTTCAAGTATATGTTTATTCTCAGTTCTTATAACATGCATAATGCCACTTACTGATGTTGATGCTTTCTTTCGCATGGCCATGGGACGAGATGTCCCTAGATCAAGGAGCAAGAGGGAATTGACGTGAGTGATCAAGGGTAGCTGACTCAAGAAAGACTTTAGCTTGGTGGGGTGCCATCTACCACTTAGTAGATTCTTTAGTTTAGTTTATCTTTCCATGTTTTAGTTTTACTTAGTTTATATGTATTAGACTTGAGATCAAGATAAGACAATTTATGCTTTAGTTTTGCTCAGCCTACATGTATTAGGTTTTGATATCATACGATATAGTTATGTCTTTCCCTTCCATGAACAATGTATGAATCTATAATTTTGAGTTGAATGCATGGTGTTTTATTTATCTTATTGCAATGTTTTTCATATTTTGTAATGTTCCTCCCAGCCAAGTGACCCATGTTATGGACAACATGAGGTTTTCTACCACTGTCCTATATGTGCTTGGAGTGGCGCTACAATATGGTATCAGAGCAATGAGTAGATGGCCATTGAGCTAAAGATTCACATGTTCTAACCCTAGGTATACCTTGTTTTTCTAGATGGATCCTAAGAAGTCTGACAAGGGAAAGGATAGGGAAGATAGTGCTAGCTCTTCAAGTGAGGGAAGTGGATCGAGAAGAAACCCTTAGGCAACCCTGGAGGAATTAGTCCAACTACTCACCAATGCCCTAGGACAAGGACAACGTCAACCCAGATACCACGAGCTGACCTTGGTGGATTTCTTGAAGATCATGCCTGACTCCTTTGCTGGAGAAGGAGAGGATGATGTCATCACCAAGGGAGAAGAATGGATTATGAGCATGGAGCATTGTTTTCATGACCTGGACTGCCCTCAATAGTCTAGGGTTTGCTTTGCTGAAGGGAGCAGCCCGTACATGGTGGGAAAACTTCCTCAACTCCAGAGCTGCTGATGCACCTGCACTCACATGGGAAGGTTTTGTGGAAGCCTTCTAGGAGCACTACATGTCTGAAGCCATGATAGAGAAGAAGGAAATGGAGTTTGCCAATCTAGCTCAGGTTGGCGACATGACGGTGACCCAGTACGCCATGAAGTTCAGGGTTCTGCAGAAGTACAAATATGATTACGACGAGCGACGCATGACAAAGATGTTCATCCGAGGATTGAAGCCAGATTTAAGCTTTGCCCTATCAGGAAGAGGCCACATGACCCTTCAAGCTGTATTAGATGCTGCCCTAGAGCTAGAAGACCACCCCGGGAGGTCCTACAAGAAGGAGGCAATTCAGAAGAACAATCAACATCAACCTCCCAACAACAAGAGGAAGGCTCCTGAGGTTGAAGCCCCTACTGCCCTAGAGAAAGCACAGTGTCCGACTTGCAAGAGGGTCCATGGAGGGCTGTGTAGGTTTGGTACTGGTTTATGCTACTACTGTGGAGAACCTGGACACATAAAGCATGACTGCCCTAAGATACAAAGGAAGGAAGCAAGAAACCATAACCCAACCCCTACGAGACAGGCCAGAGTGTTTTCTATGGACATGGAGGAGGAAAGTGATCAAGGTATGGTTTAGATTGTCACATTTAGATTTTGACTTTATCCTTGGATCATATATGTGTTAATCTTGAGCTTTGAATGATAAGTTATGATGTTATGAGAATATGGGAAACCCTAAGGTGGGTAGTAGTATAAGAAATTTCGAGGACGGAATTTCTTTAAGGTGGGTAGAATTGTAACATCCTCAAAACCCTAAATCTATTAATGTACCTTAATGTGAAACCCTAGTTTTCAAGTTTAAGCTTTTATCGAACAAACTAGAATTGTATGGGACCTCTTAGTCCAATATATGATGAAATAATATCATAACCCTAGATTTGGCTTAAATAACTCATTTAGTAAACGATAATTCTATCAATGTCACATTTTTATAATGCATGTATTAAATTAGCAACATACATGAAATCGATAAATAAAAGAGCAACAAAATGCAAATCCAGTTGTATAGGGAGGTTCTAGACCCTCTAATTAGATTATGGTCAAAATTTGAGCCTAATCGGACTTCGTTTGACCCCTCAATCATTTTTGGGAAGTTTCACTATATTTTAAACCCTAAAATCTAATGATTTTGATTTAATTTCGTCGATTTCATATGGTTTTGCTTTCATTTAAATGTCACGCGCTTCACTTGTTTATGTCTTCTGTCCGGACCATCGAATGATGATCTGAGGGTGTTGGACCCGTCTCCTACCTCGGGTAGGAGATCGTATATAGCAGGTCTCTGGCACAATCCTCTCCGGCTCGGTTCTCCCTCCACATACCATGGTTTTTTATGATTCCTTCGCCATCGAGACCGGGAGCAAACCACGAACCCAATGGTCCCTGGTTCGTGGGGTTTTGGTGCCCTATTGAGAAACGCCCAATCGAGCTTGGACTCTCCTCGCTGTCCTAGTTTTACATGATGTTTTATCAACGCCCAAACCTATATATGAGAGGCCGAAAATAATTGCAAACCCTAGAGAGACCCTCCTCTTCGCCCAATTTTGCCGCTCGCACCCCTTGCCGCTGCCACCTACTCAGTTTACACCTCCGACGACCTGCACCTCGCCCCGTCCTACTCCGGCCACGCTGGACAAATTGGCTCACAGGCGAGCATACTGGACCCTTGTTCTTCATTTTTGCGATGCTGGTTTGTCCTAGAACCCCCGATCCTCGTACCTTGTAGGAGCCCGTTGCACAGCGCCGACGCTTGTTGTCCTGACTCCTTGGCGTGTCTCCGGACACAAAAATGGCCCCTTTGGCTTTGCTTTCCTCCCTAGATCATTTATCAGACTCGTTTACACATTGTTTCCTCGATGGTTTTGAACTCGAAACCTACTGCTCTATTTCTCATAGTCTGGAGCTAGGAACAATGGTGTTCCTGGCACTGTAGGTCTCGAGTCCATGATCTTTGAGACCACAATGATCCCAGGAACTTGTTCCTCTAATTGGTTTGCAACGAATCCATCTCATTTTTTATTTTGGTCCTTGAATTCGAACTGCAGTGCGTCGTGTCATCTTTGATTTGAAGATGAAGAAGCCAAGCATGGTTTTACCAGTTTTGCCCTCCCGCGAATCTGATTCATGTATTGTGCGATTAGTGGTATTTTCGGGTTATAATCACCCTTTTTTATCTTAACCGCTGGTTTGCCCCAGCGAGGCCCTTTTCTAGCGCGGCAGACCCTGATTAGGCCAGCTAGGCAGGGCCCGCAACCCTTTGGATAATTGATTTTCCTATTTATATTTTCTTTGAATTCTGATTGGCCGATCTTCGAAAAATCATAACGTTTAATCGGTAGATCGTATGGGGTCAAGTTTTATATGAATCTTGTTCAATTTTTCAAGATCTAGCCCTTGGTTAGGGTTTTGAGATGTGTTTTGGTTTGGTTTTCACGAAGTGTCAGGTTTGAGACAAGTAGGGTTTAAGGTGTAATTAAACTAATAATGAATGCAAACCATGATTAATTTCAGGAACCTAGGACTTGACTCAGGATCAGTGAGACTAAGATTAGGTTTTGCTCCAATAAGGTAAGCGGGTCATGTCATTATGCATATATACTTTTGATGAGTTGCTCGCTAAGTATGATTTAAGATTATTCTTTAGAATTTCATGTTAATGAATGAAATCAAGATAATGATTATGCCTTTGATTATATGCTTGTTGTTATGTCTATAAATTCATATGCTTATCACTAATGTTAATTTGTTTAATGCTATGCTTATGTAATGATTAAGAATTTGAAGAATGACCCATGTAAATTCATGTAATGATAATTTCAAGATTAAGACGAAGAAATCCAATGATGGTTAAGATAATGCACTTAAGTTGTAAATTGTTCCTCTTTATGTTATTTTGTCTTTATGACATTGATGAGCACTTTGGTGCAACTAAGATGAGCCTTAACCGGCCTGATGAGCACTTTGGTGCAATTATTGGATGAGGATAATTTACATTGATGGTAAGATAAGAACAATGATGCTAATGTTAAGTTAAGAGAATTAAGTAACTTATTATATGTTTCTCGAAATGATGGACCTTTATGATCATTATGGGCTTCCTAGCAATGATGGGCTTTCCGAGCATGATGTGCCCCATGTGGGCAGTGAGGAGAGAATGCATATAATAATGTTCTTAATTCATTTATGTAATGAAGATTAATGTGTAATGAGAATTCATAATGCCAAGTTATGTCAAGTTTATTTCAGTTCAAGTATATGTTTATTCTCAGTTCTTATAACATGCATAATGCCGCTTACTGATGTTGATGCTTTCTTTCGCATGGCCGTGGGACGAGATGTCCCTAGATCAAGGAGTAAGAGGGAATTGACGTGAGTGATCAAGGGTAGCTGACTCAAGAAAGACTTTAGCTTGGTGGGGTGCCATCTACCACTTAGTAGATTCTTTAGTTTAGTTTATCTTTCCATGTTTTAGTTTTACTTAGTTTATATGTATTAGACTTGAGATCAAGATAAGACAGTTTATGCTTTAATTTTGCTCAACCTACATGTATTAGGTTTTGATATCAGATAATATAGTTATGTCTTTCCCTTCCATGAACAATGTATTAATCTATAATTTTGAGTTGAATGCATGGTGTTTCATTTATCTTATTGCAATGTTTTTCATATTTTGTAATGTTCCTCCGAGCCAAGTGACCCATGTTATGGACAACATGAGGTTTGCTTCCGCTGTCCTATGTGTGCTTGGAGGGGCACTACAGATACCCACTAGTTGGAGTATATATCCCTCATGGACGTACATCTTCTGACAGTTACTCCATATTGCGTGTTAGCCCTTGTGGAACCACATTACATGGAGACAAAGGTTTTTTAGCCTAGAGACACCCCTCCCGAGTATCTAGGTCAAGGGGCCATAGTTATACGTATTGGTATGTATGCCCAGGGAGCCAATCATATGATGATTGTAATGACATATCTTGTACACAATTTGATTAATAATAAAGGCAATCTTCGCCTATAAGTTTGTTCAATTATGAGAAAATGGTATAACATGGTAGATGCCTAAATAATCACTACTATTTAATGGGGATATGACGTCAGTTATTTTAGGCATTTATCATCTATTTTGAACCAATGACCAAGTGGGTGAAGCTAAAACTCAACCATTCTCCGTCAGTTCAAGAAACCAATGACAATACTTTTTGTTATTAGTTCTTTGTTACTGAGGAACCGATGACGTAACACACAGTGGGTAACGTATTTGTGGTCTACTCTGGCCTTTACTCATTGGTTGCAGGAATAATAACTGACACCATTATTATTTCCTCGTCGGTTGGTTAATGACAAATAACCAATGACGAATAACTTGATGTCAATTTTATTAGTGTCTGAATAGTGAAATTTTAGGTGTATCCCATCAGTTTATTATAAATGACTGACGTAGAATGGATATGTAGATATTTACAAATAGCTGACGAGAAATGTATATGTCTTTTTATACAGCAGGTCTGTAGACCTGCTATCCAACCTACTAACCTACCTAGAGACTATTGTTCTTCAGAATTGAGCATGCTCTCTACAAGCATCGCGGCTTAACAACATGCAGACACACCTGCAAGAAAAAGTTTTATATAAAACAAGAACAAACATGCCACACATTCTATCATTTGTTTACTTCAAATGCACACAAATCCATGATGTCTCAGCTCAATTCTTTTATTTCTCATCCACACTTCAATTTCATACATAATATGCAAAATTAAACACCATTCTCTTCCTCATGCTTTCACATTCAATTCACACACACATGCACTTCACATTCAATTCACACACACAAATACATATCAACATCAATTGCCATCTCATATTTTATGGCACAATATAAATAATTATATAACAAATACCTATCAAAATTCAATTCACACTCACAAATACATATCAAAAATCTGACATCAAAGTTAGAACTACCAAAAATATCAATCAACCGTCAATTTTTTTGTTCAAGTCCACATCTTTTATGAAACACTCTGAACTCTGTTAGTGTAGGTCATTCAACTTCTTTAATGTATAGGATTTAGTATTCTAAAAAAACTGCAAAGAAAATGTGACTTCTAATTATATTTGATTGTTTGTATTATCAAATGAGACTACTTCATTAATATGATCCAAGACTAATAACTTACATTCTATATACATTTGATCTGTTCTGCATGAGTGACAATAGTTTGCACGTACAACATCACATAATATGTGCATGCCCAACCATTGTCTTGTATAGGGACCATAGATTTACAATCATGTTAATAAATGTAATTAAGTAGAGTTGATCATATATTATGCAATTGGAATGAGAAATATACATCAACACTCTTTCATGTTACTGAGTTCTTTTTCTTATTTACTTTCCCTCTGTCGGTACAAAATGCTTTTACACCCCTATAAGTTAAATTAATAGATATGTTGTATTATTAAACTATTGTATAATGCAAATATTAACAAATATGTTGGGCACAAAATATTATACTTACACATGAATCACCAATTTCATTGGGTGTCCCTCATTTAGTGTCAGTTTTTCACCCTTAAGGATTAAAGAAATACACAGTCTAAGTTTCGAGAACAATCACTAACAACTGTCAATTCCTATTTCTGAGTGAATAGAAGGAAAATTAAATCCCACAACAAATTGCATTCATAGGTTAGGCATATAAAAAACAAGACAAAAACTTACTTAACGTTAAAGGGAGCTCAGACTGGTCTTAGAAACACCAAAAACTGCATTGCAGCAATCACATAATCTTTAACGTCACTCAAATATCTAAGTACATCGCTAATTAATGATGGAATTAGAAATCTCTCATTTGCTTTATGAAGTCACGAGCTACGTAATACAAATGACTGAAACTATATATATATATATATATATATATATATATATATATATATATATATTATACACACACATGCACGCACACACACACACATATATATATATATATATATATATATGTATATATGCAATACTCAATTAGTATATAGGAAACAATTAAACATTTTTTCACGTATGACGGGGTATTCATACTCACCATATCCAAAGTTCTATCACTGATGTGTCCAGCTAAACATACTAAAATAGCTAAAAAACATCTGTCAACACTATAATATTGTCCCGTTATATACCTATGATCTCCTCCCCAAGGCTGATCATAATGGTATATGTTTGGTCTATAGTGTCTAACCATCTTGTCAACGTCTTACAGTTAGGGCCAAAGGAGTCAAACAACTCCTATTGAGTAAAATGTGGGAGCGGAGGCTTCGGAACCCTAGGCGGATTCTTAGTTGTTGTAGGTTGCATGCATATATTCTCATATTAGCTTTCGATTGTTTGTATAAGTTTCAATATACAATTTGTCATATTTGAAGAAATATAACGATTCATTTTGGTCACCTAATAAATCTTATTTCTCTGACTATGGTGGCATATGGGTGCTCAGATGGGAGAGGTGTGTCACTCATTCCTGGAAAGACATGTATGAATCTCACATGAAAATGATCAGCGAAAAGGGGAATACCATGAACCACATAAGAGATAAAAACTTTGACACCTGCCATGATGTTGTATGACGGAACCTCAATGGTAAGATGACATTTTCTGACCACCTACAATTTTCTAATAAATACAAATTTAATTTGACAAACATAAATATTGACTTGAGGGATTATTTTATCACAATATATATAAATTGGCTTGAATTGAATCTTACTCCGGCCGTGCCATGCAGGTTCAAGGAACTACTCCCAAAGCACTCCAGTGGTGAGCGATGAACAAGTTCTATGACTACTGGAGAAGCTTGCGCCGCCTGAGAAGCCTTGCAATTCTCCAAGGTTGCATCTATCAATCTCTACATGTACTCATGGTCCACTTCCCCTTTCTTTGTTTGTTTGCTCTTTTGTTGGTATTCACCAAAAAGATTTTATCTCATATCCAACTACAACACCCCTAACATGTCCATGATGCTCTTCTGTCCCTAGAGCAACCATCAATTCATCATGTGTGCCCTGAGGGGTGAACTTGCTCTGCTTTTCTTGGGCAGTCGACTCCAACTAATTATCATAAAAATATGACTAATCTATAAAACTTAACAATCTAGTGAAACAAGAACATGGACATTATTGTGAGACCAAGAAATTTACCATTTTTGAAGCCACCTCCTGTGTTGCTTGGACGGAGATTTCTCTGACTTTGTTTTTCCTGGCATCTATCCACTCAATATAGTGATGCAAATGTCCAGAAGAATAAGAAGACTCGATAGTAGAAGAAGTAGAAGTATACGGCCCTTATTGTTACCCATGCTCTTGCCCTTGTACTTTCTCTTGCCCTTGCTCTTTCTCTCGCTGTAGCTTTCTCATCAGGTAGCATTTTCAATAACCACCTGAACCCAATTGGTGGTTGTGCACATTCTTGTCACACCCATCTTTTTGAGCATCGTAAAGGGTCTGATTATATTTTTAAATAACCATAAAAAATCATTAAAATATAATTAATTCAATACCTTGAATGCATCTATTTTTCTCTCTGAACAAACTCCTTCGAATCATTTTTATCAATATAGTTCTATTTAAGATAAGGGTCCTGATCCTTCTTGTCTCCAACGACACAGGCTCTTGTGAGGATTGTTTGCCAATCTCTATGTCATCTCCCGATGAGTTGTATAACAGACTTGTGATGCAACTTTTCATCAAGTTCATACCAGCCCTAAAAAGGGTTCAACATTCAATACTATTTAGAAATGTTAAAAGGAAGAATAGGAAAAAGACTATAAAAATGTAACTACATTTATATCACCTCTAACCCCTCCAGATGAGGTCTTTATGGACCGTACTCACTTGTATCCAATCCTCAACAAGAAGAGACACTTTGCTTCAACCAAGGACCTCACAGTAGCTGACAAACTCTTTAGTAATTGGCATGCCTTCTTCTTTGAAATTCAATGGTGCCCTTCCTCCCTTGCCTATTTGCGACATCTTTCATCACAGTTATCCCTCGAACTCCCTTACATTTTGATTTTTCAACATCATCAACTCCCTAGTCAAGATGCTCAACATCCTCATGCTTGTGATCATTGTGATCCAGGTCAGCTGCCATCTGTAAAATCAGAAGTAAACATATGAAAAAGTCAAATCTCATATAAAAAATCATATCACATATAAAAAATCAGATCACATATAAAAAGTCGGATCACATAGGAACAAATAAACATGTTATATAATGAAAAAAAATCCAAATCACATATGAGAAGTATACCTTAAACTAATATCCCTTCTATGTGATCTTTACATGTATAGTCATTAGGTTAGATTCAACATTTACACCTAGTAAGCCAACTAGAAATGGACTACATTCATCATACTTGACATACTACTCTTCTTCATCAATAGGATCTGAAATGAACTATCTTTTCTCATGAAGAAAAATAGACCAGTTTTCTTTTGCAGGATCGTCGATATATAACACATGTTTTTTTTGTGATGCCATGATGAAGGGTTCATCCTTCTCACTTGTCCACTCAAAATTCACTATTGTGAAACTGAGTTCATCAACTACAACTCCTTTCTTATTATTAACCCATTTACACTTAAATAATGGAACTCTAAAGTCTGTGTAGTCAATTTCCCATATGTCTTCAATGACACTATAATAATACATCTTTCCTTCATGTGGACTCTTATCCTCGGTACTAGAAAAATGCAATGAAGATGCCAGAAGGGTGACCCCCTATTTTGGATGACACTTTTATCATCTTGACATTTTATGTAGTATGAAAATCCATTTATGTCAAACCCTTCATAAGATGTAACGTGATTCCTTGGCTTATACGTGATCCATTTGATAGTTTTTGTAACATTATTTGGTGTTTGAGATAGTTGATTGAATACTTTCTTTTCAAACCACCTAACAAATGTCTAATTATGCTCTTTAGCAAGCCACACTAAACTAGCTCGGGGAATACATGTCTTGAGCTCATTGGTGTGTTCGGTGATGTAAATACCCACATCATTAATGTTGTGTAAAACATACAAGTGTGCTTGTTTCCACTGCTCATGAGTGATAGTTATCTATCGTTCTTCCAAAATTCCTTTATCGGAATAAACATCAGGGTTCACAATATTAGCAGGACTTTTGTTGCAACTCAAAAAGTCATTTCAAAAGTCCATAACCTCCCTAGAAATATATCTCTCAATGATACTCCCTTTGGGGAAACAACAGTTCTGAACATCACCTTTAAAAACACTCATGTACTGCTCAAAAGGATACATCCAATGCAAAAAATTAGACCCAACATTTTCACTTCGCTAGTCAGACGGACAACTAGATGTACCATGGTATAAAAGAATGAAGGGGGGAATATTGCTCAAGTTGACACAGGGTAATGGCCACTTCTCTTTGCAACTTATCTAGAATCTCAGAATCAATTACTTTTCTACATAGAGTGTTGAAGAAGAAGCAAAGCCTAGTGATTCCAAAACTTATATGATTAGGAAGATAGATCAAATAGACACATGAAATATATGTTGCATTAGAGTGTGACAATCATGAGATTTAAGACCTAAATTCTCCAGATCCTTCATTGATACCAATCTATGGATATTGGCTAAGTATCCATGTGGTACCTTAACATTACGCAAGCACTTGCAAAAACTTCTCTTCTCCTTTGTAGACAAGGTGTAACAAGCAGGAGGTAGATATGTACGAAGACCTTTGGTAACTTCTTTTGTTAATTCTTTCCTTATACCCATTTCACATAGGTCCCTTCTAGATTTGATGCCATCTTTAGTCTGATCAGTATAGTCAACAGAGTGCCAATAATGTTATCACAAACATTTTTCTCAACATGCATGACATCAATATAATGTTGAATTGTCAAAGAAATCCAACAAGGAAGATCTTAGAATATCGACCTCTTTTTGAATAAATACTTTTCACTTGTGGGAATAGCGCACTGTCTCTTACAAAATGATTTACAATGTTCTTTACTCTTGCATAAATATCCTCCCCTAACACAGGTTTAGGGGCAATGCATTCCTAAGACGAGCCATTGAATGTTTTGTACAACTTTTGATAAGGATGCACCTTTGGCAGAAACCTTTGACAACTAAGATATATAGTCTTACCACCATGTTTTAGTCTGATAGAATCTATATTTGCCTAACATATAGGACATGCCTTGGTTCCTTTGATGTTGTAGCCAAACAAGTTCCCATAAGCAGGAAAGTCATTAATAGTGTAAAACAACATAGCACATGAATAAACATCTCTCCTGCAAATCATCATAAGTCATCACACCTTCTCTCAATAGTTTCTTTAGGTCATCAATTAGAGGTTCAAGGTAAACATATATATCATTTCTAGGTTGTTTGGGTCCCGATATAAATAATGACAACATGACATTTATTCTCCATACACAACCACGGAGGAAGATTGTATACAACAATCATGACAGGCCAAGTACTATGTTGGCTGCTTAATGTTCCATATGGATTCATCCTATCAGTACAAAGTCCAAGTCTTAAATTCCTGACTTCTTGCCAAATTCAAGATACATTAAATCAATCTTCTTCCATTGTGGGGAATCAGAGGCATGTCGAAGCATACCGTCATTGTTTTTATTTACCTCCACATGCCAAGATAGATTTTGTGCATATACGATATTAGCAAACATGTGTTGAAATTGGGGTATTGTAGGCAACTACCACATCACCTTGGCAAGAGACTCAATTTTGGTCTTACCCAATATCCTCTTTTCTTTTACCTAGATGCCCCACCTTTTGGACGTTCTTTCAGATTGATATAGTCCTTTTAAAATAGCACACAATCACTCAGGCATGCATGTATCTTCTTAGCTTCCATTCCCATTGGGCACAACATCTTTTTCATTTTGTATGTTGAGACTGGAAGCACGTTGCCTTCAGGGAGAATTTCTTTCAACAAAGACAACAGAGAAGTGAAGCTTTTGTCACTCCATCTATTGTTACCCTTCAAAGTATACAATCTCAACACGTCTCTCAACTTTGTAAACTTAATACAACCTAAGTATAATGGTTTCTTATCATCATGCATAATGTTTTTAAATAAGAGAGGTGGATCTATAACATTTACCCCACAACTATCTAGCATCACATCAACCATGTCTCTTGGAATTGGTTCATTCTCATCAACATCGTCAGTGATTTATTCTTTGACACAAGTACGACTACCAACTTCTACTGATCTCATACTAGGAATCTCTCCATGCCAGTACCATTATGTATATCCATGTACAATCTCATTGCACATACATGATCGTTGATCATCTCAACACTGTCAACTTTCAAGATGTTACTACAATTCCTATAGGGGCAATATAACCTATCTCCGGGTTGTTTTCTATGTTCCTCTGCAAATCTTACAAACTCATTGAGACTATTAATAAACTTTAGAGTGCAGCGATTTGGTTTAGACATCCTTGATCAGTCCATTTCTGTGATCAGATGGGAGACGAGTAGCTCATAAGGTTCTAGCTAGTAAGTTAATTTTAGGAAAAAGATATGTTTGAATTGAGCCCTAATCATGTAGTAGCATCCACATTCATGAATGTGTACCACCTATCCCATTCTTGAGCACTTTATCTCACTAGTAATGTATAATGCGCGTTCGATCTCAATAAATTTTGGTAGCATTTCCCCACAGTTCTCCAAGTACACCAATGTACATGGGTAATACCCACCTACATATGTACCTTGAGAACAAAAGGGGAAATGGTGTCAAAATTTATTGAAATAGAACACACATTATACACTTACATGCCAAGTGAGATGAAGTGCTTAAGAATAGTCCCAAATTGGAGACTATCCAAGGTTTACTCCTAATGAGTAAATCATGGTTGAGTTTCTAGGCCAACAACATGGTTTAGGAATTAGGGTTTATAGATTATATTTTATATTAGTGTTTACAAAGTAGGTTTTGTTCACAAATTAGGGTTTATTTACATATCTGAATTCACAAATTAGGGTTTATTAACATATTAGTTTCAATATCTTGAGCTAGGTCATGCATGTTCATTACCATGTTACATCTTACAAAATGAATTGATTTAGACTCAGTGTGACACATGACAGTTGAATCAAGAATCTAGTTATTAGGATATCTACATAAAAAATAGGGAAATCAGATGATTTGAGCAAGATAGTCAACATAAACATCGACATTGTCAATTCAAATTAATTTAGAGTCATTTTCATGCAATTGTAATCATTAGATCATAGATGAGATACACTTGAAGCTAGGTGTCATAAACTTCACAAAGATACTTATTTGATTTCATAATGTAGCATGAATCATCATTTATCCATACTAACATAAGCTAGGTGATCATTTATCCATACTAACATAATTGCTAACACGAACATCATTTTATATCAATATCCATCTCCCTTCCCACTCTCCACCTTCCTCCTCTCTCCTCCTTCCCTTCTCCTTTACAATTTCTTCTCAACATTGAGAAGAAATCATAGGATAGGGGAAGGAGAGGGGAAAAAGAGATGGAGAACTGAGGGAGGATAGAGGAGCAAGGAAGACAAGAAGAAAGAGGCCACCTGTGTTGGAGGTGGCTAGCATCGGAGGAGAACAGTCGAAGGAGGCGGAAGCAGTGGCATCAACAAAGGAGCACATCTCAAGGAGGAAGTGATGTTGTCGGCAGAGGAGCACAACTAGAAGCAACATAGGTCATCAAGCAGTAGAGGAAGCAATGGAGGAGCATGACTGGTGAGCATCAGAGGTAGTAGCAACCACAACAATCACTGATAGAGCATCAATGATGGTGGTGGATGCGCTGGGTGGCAGTAGCAGTGGAGGCAGAAGAGGGGGGAAATCACCGAAACCCCATAATCCAAAGAAACATGGGTAGGGAAATAAAGGGAAAAGGCTTCTCGCTGGTTAAGTAAGACCTACCCTATCGCTTGTTTAAAAACTGATGACATAGGATGTAGGTTGTCGATTATAGGTAAAAGATCGATGACAAGAAGCTACCTTTTCCATCAGTTGTCTAGGGAAACTGATGCCTAATTCAGCATACCAGATGCAACCCAGTGATACCTACATCATCAGTCATGGTGAAAAAACCCGACGAGAAACACAAATTGAAGGTGGGAACATTTTTGCTGGACACATGGAGCGTACACCTTTTTTGTCAATCTTTGTCAGTACGACCAACGAGAAATACCCATTGGTTTCCGCGGGACACAAGGCACGTATACCACTTTATCCCATCATATATTTTGAAAAAAATTGTTGGCGTAGGTTTTTGGAGGCAAATGAAATGCCTCAAAAAAATTGTGTGAAATTATACCTTCACGGGTGATATATAGCATTAGTTGTATTTAGAAGAGACCAACAATAAAAAGAAAATAAAGTGCATGTTTTCTCAGTTAGCCAAACCACGACAGTTATCTATAAGGAACTGACGCCAAAGATAATATTGTTGGTTCTGCTTGAAAAAACAACTGACGCAATATGTCATATATGTACTAGTGAATGGTGCTACTCGATGACAAATGTCTTCAGTATGAAGACCTGAACAATGAGATCATATGTATGATAATAGTCCATACATTCTTGTTATGTACCTAGTCGAACGTTAATGTGCAAGATAATAGACAACAATAACACATAAGACTAGAATGTGTATTGGTTGATGACATAATCTCATTAGTCATGATATATGATATCAAACCAAGCACATAGGTATTTTTTATAGAACAGTGTACTAGACAGACCCACCTTGAAAATGATATATGGAAACCATTGAATGGTAGTCAGAATCAACTCTCATAGTGATAATGGTGATTGTGGTTCTTAGACCTAAAATCACTACACTCAGCTCATGTCATTCTATGTACTTTGACATCATCTAATGTGACCTTGAATAAGGGTTACCATAAAGGTGATGCTCAGATACATTGTGACACATGGGGATTGACTATGAGTGATGAAGATGGGATTTGTCCCTCCCACTGGAGTTGATATCTAGGCCACTTGATAAGAAAAACTGAGAAATGTATGGCCATATTCATGTGAATAAATATATGATATGTGAGCTCACCTACATCTCAAATAGTCTGCTCTAGTTCAAGGAACATGGATTGAACATTGAAGAGGATGACGATTCCATGCCTTGAGTTTAATTTGCATATAAGTGATAAAGGAACTATATCTCTATAGCACTAATCACATATTGTAGGTTGAAGTTGTGCTCCAACTTTCCAATTACTTGGGTAATAATGTGTTTCTAGATACCTCTCATTGCTTGTGATGTCATAAACTAGTCATGGACATTCACTGCCAATGTAACTTGGGACCTCTCCAATCATGCATAGGATACACCTGGAACAAGAGTTCATTCATGAATATGGTTTGACTTGATTACTAAAGTGTTTAGGTATTCAATTTAAATAAGACTGGCTATCAGAAATATGAAATGATCATTTCAACTAGTGACCAGCCGGTTCGAAAACATGAACTGACCAGCTCAGATTGTGAACCGACCAGTTGGGAGATCAGTAAGACTACACCAAGGATTGATGCTGACATCATGTTATGCATTAATTTGATATTAAAAGCCAATATGTTTGTGAATAGGAAAACATGTGAACCGATCGGTTCAAGTGTTGAACCAATCGTTTCACATGTGAATTGATCGGTTTAGCAGTTAAACGGTCAGTTTGATGCTTGCAGCTTCTAGAAAATTCATGAAAGCCCATCTCTTTGACTCCCAAATGATCTGGAAACCCTAACCCTGGACATCCTATATAAAGGGTGGAAGTCTAGGCTTTCAGAAGACACAACAACAAGCTCTGAAAATTGTTGTCTTCTCATAGTTGTGGTAGTGTGAGAACCCAAGCAATTCTTACCCATCAAAGGGAGAGACAGTAAGAGAAAGACAAAAAGGGAGATCAAATCAATGCTAGAACGTTGACATTTGAAGGGAATACTCCTTTCTATTAGTTCCAAAAGAACAGTAGGAGTTCTTAGTAGTCCGCTTGGAATATGTAGAGGCAAGGAGGCCGTTGCAACCCGCTAGGAGAACATTGTCAACTGTCGTCTGTGATGCTACACCAGGAGGTCGTTGCCACCAACTGTCTAGGTGCAGCTTGAGAAAGAAGCACACAACTATAAGGATAGTCTCTAGACTTGCTCTAGGACCAGGTATATGCCTTGCAACCTTCCATCCCAATTTATAGTTTTGACGTGATCTATTGTTCAAGGGGAATATGGCAAGAAATTTTTGTTTATGTTGTCTTCTTTGTCATCATATTTCCCTACAATACTGTAACATCCCTGACCTGGGTTATGTACTAACCCTAGGTGTTTTGCCTAATAAAGTTGATTAGATGCTTTCTTATACTTCTTCAAAAGTAATTAAGGCCTTTTGAGGAACTTATATTTTAATTTCAGTCCCTTTTGCATAATGTTGAAACATTATTTTGTTAACTTTGGACTAAAGTGCAAATTACCCAAATAGAGGGGTTTATTTGCAATTTGCACATGATAAGATGTTCCTCTAATGTTGAGACATCATAAGAATGTATATGATGTAGTGGTATGGATTCCACAAGTTTGAGCACCAAGATATAGCTTGTAAAGCAATCCTTGTGCTTTAAAACCTAGTTTTGGTGTAATGTGCAATTTACCCAAAACTGAAGGTTCAATATGCAAGATATCACCTCTAGAGGGTCTCTCATGTTTCTTGGCATCAAGTAGAGAAAAGAAAATGAGAAGGGCGCCTCATGTGAATTATCATAGAAGAGAGAGAATTTTGATATTTAAATAAGCAAGATTTAAGCACAAATGGCTCTTTTATACAACTTTATGTAAAAAGAAATAAAGAAATTATGAAGCCCTTCAATTAAGAGATGGAGGATGTGTTTGTAATAGTTTGTACGAGCTTGTGCCATGTTTGGGCACCAAAAATATCTTGTTTGAGTGGAAGCCATTCACATTAGTATAATATAAAACAATAGTCATTAAAGGATGGATATTAACACATAACTCTTTAAGATGCTTGGTCCTTTTCCTTTAAACCTTGGATAATGGAAGAGTTTTGCATGATCATAGAAGGTGGCCACGTATCCAAAGAATGGAGCAAGCCTTGGTGGATATGTTTGGGAGATAAAGGAAATAACTATCTTTTTCCTTTTTCCTTGAAAAACCCACATATATATATATATATATATATATATATATATATAGGTATATAGGTATCTTTTCCAACAAAACAAAGGATCGTTTCCCTTAGTTATTTTCTTCTTCACCTTGCTTTGACCGACCAAGGAGGAGCTCTGGAGAAGTGGGATGACAATCAAACCTATTGGCAAGTTTGGATCATCATCTAACTCGAATTCATGGTGGAAACCATAAAACAAGGTTGGATTATTGATTTTCTTCACACGATTTCCTCTTCTAGCCATCTTGTTCATCCAAAAAGTGAAGAAGGAACCTTGGACAACTGCTGGAGCTCAAACCACCATTAAAGCTACGGAGTTTGGAGCTCTGGATCAGTCCTAGAGGCGGGTTTTATAACTCTAACCCTTAATCTTTGTTAATGTATCTTTCTCTCCTAAAATCGTTGGTTAATTCTTCTTCTTTTACTACTCGTGTTCTTGCTATCAATTCCGTGAAGAACAACCCTTGTTCTTAGTTGGACAGAGGTAGACGAAGGTGGCGTTAATTTTTATGTTTATCCAAGAATTTTACTTTAGCAAACGGTCTCCAATCCTTGCTCAAACGGTTTCCCAAACCGTTTGGGAGCAAACGATTTCAAACTATTTGATTGCAAACGGTTTCATCAAACCGCATGGAGGGAAACAGTTTCAAACCGTTTGGAGGCGTTGACCAGGCGTGGACCATTTTGAGGTCTGTTGAGAATAATGTAGACTAATCATCTACCAATAATCATTAATTAATTTCCAAGTGGTTCACCAATTAAAGGTCCATCAACCCTCTAAACCCTAATCGGGTTAGTTGCTATTTTTGATAATTGAATTAGGTTGAAGTTTGGGTTGAGTGACCCAAACGGTTTCAAAACCGTTTGGGGATCACCCAAACGGTCTCAAGACCATTTGGTGATCACCCAAGACCATTTGAAGGTCTAGGGTTGACTATGGTTAAGTGGTTGAAGATCTAAAGGTAACAAGTTGAAGTGCAATAAGTTGTTGACCTAATGATCAACCCAATGAGCCAAAACTTAATGGGTTGAGTTAGTTTTTGATGTTGACTTAAGAAAACGGTCTCAAGACCATTTGGAGGTCATCCAAACGATCCCAAGACCGTTTGGGGTCATGTCATGACTAATTGGATGATGGATCAATAGTTTCAAATCAATTAGACCCACATTGAATAATGTTTAAGGGTTATCGATTCCAAACCCTAATCCAATTGAATCAAGCCCTAATTGATGATCAATTGAGGTTCAATTGAGGGTCAAATCAGTTGAAGGTTTACCTAATTAACTCAATTGAATTATGGTGATAGGTCCAATTGATGATTCAATACATATATACAACTGTTGAAGGATCCAACAATGGAAACCCTAAGTCAATTTGAGGTGTTGGGACCATACTTGGTCCATGCGGTTTTGAGGTGGTTTGGACCAAACGGTCTCAAGACCGTTTGGAACCAAATGATCCCAAACCGTTTAGGTTCATGCGGTTTCCAAATCGGTTGAGTGCATGCGGTTTCAAAACCAGTTGAAGTCATGTGGTTTCAAAAGTCAAACTTGACCAAATGGTCTTCACCCCTAACTTTAGCAAACGGTCTTAGAGGTCTACTTTACCAAACGGTCTCAAGGGAAGACCAAGACCGCATGAAGGTCCAAACGGTCCTAGACCGTTTGGAGGTTAAGTATGCAATACCGTTTGAGGTCAAAGTTGGTTAAGATCCTTTGATGACTTAAGGCCCAAGATTGTTTGGTGGATGTTTAACCTAAACCCCATGGGTACTTAAAGTGATTAAATGACAAAGTGATTAGTTAATTAATACATAATGTAATCAAAGGTGATCATGGTACTTGTACTTTAATGGGATAGTGTGATTGAGACCCATGAAGTAATTAAACCCTAATGATTATAATGGTAATGATATAAATCATGAAGTTAATTCTCTTTCATAATTGAGTTACTTAACCTAATCAAGGCTGAAGTAAACATCATACTATAGAGGATAAGAGAGAGAAGATTTCTTTTACGAATGTTAATCAAGTAAATGGCTTCCTTTATGAATGAATATCTAATTAGGGTATGATCCTTCATAGTGAGATCATAAAAACCCTAATTATAATGATTAATGAATCTTAATCCTAAATTAAGGATAATAATGGGAGTATCTCTAATGCATGGTGATGACATAGTAAACCCTAAATCAAGGTATGTGAATAGTAAACCCTAAATCAAGGTATGTGAATAGTAAACCCTATTTCCTTTTAAGGTGAATAAAAGTGAGAAACCCTAATCCTGGGTTATGCTTTATAGCATGAAGCTCTATGATTGGATAATGAAATTAGGAATCACTATTTCTAACTAAGTTAAGGGGATGATTAATCCTACCTGAATTGAAAAGAGAAAACCTAACCCTAGTAAGGGTATAGTGGTGCAAACCCTTGAATAGTGAAGTTATCTTTGTTTTGTAAATGCTGATATGAAATTTATGTACCTATTGTTATCTGTGCTAATCTGCAAGTTTTATGAAATATTGAATATAGCCAAGTAAGAACTATGATGCTTTGTTCATCAAAAAGTATTTAATGAGCCTTGTAAGCAATAATATGCAATGTTTCCTATTGAAAGGTAACAAATGAGATTGGCAGGTTGTATGAGTCATATGAAATACATGCAATGCTACTAATATGTTTACACTGTTAAATGACTTAATGGCATTGAGTTACCTGTTAAAGTGGTAAAAAGTGATTTGATGATCTAAGGGTCGAAAACCCATATTCTTGGATCATGATGATGAATTGATAGGGGATTAAGATCCCAATGATGATAAAGCTGTGAAATGAACTTGATTCAAATAGTACTCTTTCTTTATAGCAATGGTCTTAATGGTTTATGTTTGAAAACATGCCTTATGCTAAAAGAATGTTGTAATGTACTTAACTAATCAAGTAAAATGATATCATGTAGAGCCCTGACCATAGATCCATCATCGTCAGAAGTTAGGTGATGATGAAATAGGTTTTCCTAAGGGAACTCCTGGAGAGCATACTTTTGAGTGTGTGGGGGTTATGGACGCGAATATCCTTACGTCCTAATGGAGGAATTGATGTGAGATAAACATTTAATCTCTCAATCCTTCATTATATGTATATGTCGGGATGATGTATCACTAATCTCCCGATGATGTTGTTAATGCCGAATCGATGTGAGACATAAGAAATCCCTCGATTGCGAAGAGAGTACAACATGCCACTGTATCTCTAATAGCGAAGTTGCCAGAATACCCTGGAAAGCTATTATAGCAGAGACACAAGATGTCCTACATGTTTCTCCTCACACTCACTGAGGAAGGTGAGGTCATAGAAATCCGACTCTTCCGATGACCTATGTATGGTACCGATTTCGACTTCGTGGTTGGTTGGAGTATGAGAGGTATACCTCATCTCCTCAGGGCATAAGTATGTTTGTAAAATGTAATCAGCCGTGTAGCATATTTTCTTAGGTTGAACTACGAGAAACAATGATTCATGATACATTATTTATTAAGTCCTAGTTGGACAAATAATATACATGTTCTTCATATTCCTTATTAAATGAATGACTTGATATTCAATCAAGTTATAATTGAAATGATTGCATAAAGAATACTGCTTTATTTAGTTTTTCAATGATTTACCTGTTGTTGAATATTTATAATCCTACTGCTCAGTATCATTCTTTTATCTGTAATAACAATGCTTCTGGTGAAGAGTTATAACTCTCGCTGGGACAATTTTCAATTGTCTCACCCCTGTGGGATTCAACTTTTTAGGTAGATGCCGAGGAAGGAGAAACCCATCAGTGGGTGAGCAACAACAGCAATAGCAACAACAACAACATCAAGGACAGCAGTGATCCACATGTGGAGTCATTGTCTATTAGGTCTTGTATATAGAGAGTCCTATGTGTCATCTCTGTACTCTCAGGTCCTAGGAGTCAGTGGATGGTTTAATATAGATCTGAGATTTTTGGCGTAACGCCTCAAGATTTTTGTATACTGCTCATGTACAGTTTAACAGGGCAGTCAGCGTTATGACTCTCGAGATGATATAATACAGAGACGTACTGATGAATCAGTTGTAAATAACTTAACTTGTTTCTTTATGAAAGAGTTTTACCGTTTGAGGATCTCTTTACAAAAAGTTTTAATTTTTTAGTGATTTTCAGTAATTCCGCTGCTAGTTAATCGCTTCCTCATAGTTATTAACGTTTTGTTCGAACGATGTGTCACAAATACGACCAACTATTTAGCTATTGTCATCCCTTAAAAGGATCCCTCAACACAAACTGAGGCAGTAGTAGCATCCTTAAGGTCCCCAGGTTTACCTTAAGTCTTGTAAGGCGATTCATACAGTAATGGATGTCACTTGGATGGTACAATATAAGAGACTTCAGGGGAAAAGTAAAAGAGAAAATTAAATGAGTTTAGTAGCACTAATAAAGAGTATAGTTAGCCAAATTAGTTGGTCATGTTCGATTGGACAATGTAATAGTAGTAAGTTCAGTAGTCAAGTCAAGTTAGAGTTAATGAAAGATAAAAAAGACAATAATGAGGAAAGTGTTTTGATGTTTTTATAATGCTAGTGATGCACACAAAAATATTAATTACAAATTTCTATACAACTAGTCTTTTAAACTATATTACTACTTTGCTTTATTTCAATTATCCAACAATGCTAAATGCCTAATTCAGTGCTTTATATTGTTTTATTGTTTTAATCATTCACTAAGATAGTAGGCTCACTCCTCTACTCACAAATTTTAGGGTTTCCATGTGGATTGATGATGTTAATGCATTAGAGTAGATCTGTCACAAGAGTTAAGTATGAGACTAGTAAAGTTCAACCAATTCGTGTCACTTTAGGTCCTTGTAATGAAATAAGAGAGTTGAAAAATGATGATGTGCAACATTGTTTTTTATTAAGAAAGTGTGTACTTAATATCAGGAGTTGTATACATGGAATTGCAAAAATTAGAATGAATGTTTTGATATGTATCATCATATTTGAAATCAGATTAGAGGAATCAATGTTTACATTCCTTTGCAAAGTTGGTTCATGTGACCGAATGTGAGAAACCAAAGCGTTTGAAATTGGAAACAATTAAGAGTGATTTTTGTATCATGTTTAGTCATCAATTTATACCCTAATCTCATGATTCAGGGTTATTATGAGATGTGGGTGTAACACACACATTATATATGTATATATATATATATATATATATATATATATATATATAAATTAATGCTAGATATATAAAGAGGGCGTGAGATGCAACACATGGTATTAGCTTCCATATCTATAGATAGGCCATACTTTATACTATATATCTTGGAGGAAACAAGATGCAATTGATAATATTTTATATAACTATGGAGTTGGGTATATAGACGGGGTGAATATTAAACAACTCTTCTAACTTGTGTCCATACCCACATAACATGTCCTACGTCTAACCTATATGAATTATACATGAAGGTCGGACCAAGAACACTGATACTTATGTTTATAGGGGCCATGATCAGCCCAGAATGAAACTAACCCAATGTATCTATCCATCCATCTACTTAACACACACATTCACACATATACATACATACATACATACATACATACATACATACATACATACATACATACATACATATATACATACATACAAAAGCTTTCGACTCAGTTCAATGTAATACAAAATCTTTCGACTTAGTTACCTGAATTACAACCTTGCTCGAAGCACCCCATCTGCTTGCATCAAACTAGACATCACAAAAGCTTTTGACTCAGTTCAATGGTCTTACCTTTGGAACTGCCTTCGTCTTCTTGGTTTTAGAGATGATTGGATCGACATTGTCAACCAATGTGTCACCACTCCTTCTTTCTCGATCCTTCTCAATGGTTCCTCAGAGGGATTTTTTAAAAATTCAAATGGTCTTCGGTAGGGAGATCCTTTGTCCCCATTACTCTTTGCAATAGTAATGGAAGGTCTTAGCAAGAAGTTAGCTCAGGCGGTTGAAGAAAATAAAATTAGAACTTACACCATCAGAAGTGTGCCTGTCCTCTCTCATCTTCTATTTGCGGATGACGTCCTTATTTTCTGTGAAGCCCATCCTAGGAGCATCAAGCAACTTAAAGACCTCCTTCATGATTTTGGTTCGGAATCTGGCATGAAGCTCAACACACAAAAATCAACTGTGTACTTCTCCAAATCTGTTCCCAATCAGACGTCCTTGGCTGATGAACATGGTGTCCAACTGGGTACTCTCCCAACTACCTACCTGGGCTATCCTCTAGCTGACGGTAACCTCAGGAGGGTGGACTTCAACCACTGCCTCGACAAACTTAAAGATACAATCACCAAGTGGCTGGGCAACAAGATTTCCTTCTCAAGACGTCTTGTCCTCATCAAAGCAAACGCAATGGGCCTTATTCAATACTGGATGAGTCAGGGTGAGCTAACCAAATCAACCTTAAGATGAATGGAAATCCTTCTTGGTGACTTCCTATGGGGGTCTTCCATTCATCCTGCTAGTTGGCAACGTCTCTCGTTTCCTCTTGAAGAAGGTGGCCTTGGTTTGAAAAATCTTGAAGAGCTTGCTGATTTCCATACTATGAAACGCCTCAGGAATCTTCTTCTTGGTGCTTCTGTTTGGGCTCAATGGATGATGAAGCATTATGATACTAATAACTTCCAACAGCCTTCACATCGATGGGGTTACTCAACCTCATGGAGGAGATTCACTGAGGTCTGGCCTAGGTACCAAGATGTCAATGACAATTCTCTTTGGGACATCTGTCGCTCAAAACAAGCTGTCAATGTAGCTGCCTCCACTCTCTGGATGTATAAACATAATCCGAGATGGATCTTCACCTCCTATAGAGCTCTCAAGAACTTTCTTCCTACGCTTGAGAAGATTCAGAAATGGAACCCAAACATTGTCAATCTCTGTGGTCTTTGCCATCTCGAAGAAGAAAACTCCTTGCACCTTACCTCCACATGCAAGTGGTGGAAGTACTTATGGGGTCGTTCTGCTCTAAAATTAGGACTGAACCCTAAGAATTCTCTTGAAGATTGTCTCAAGTATATCACTAAGATCACTTCTAGTGATCGTGTGATATCTCTATGGGATGCCACGCTTACTATCCATACCATATGGACTACTAGAAACTCAATTCGACATGGAGGCAAATAAGAAGATGAATTGCATGCATTCAAGAAGATAGAGAAGGAGATTCAGATGCACTATCATGCACATCATCATAATCTAGGCCATATCTCTTGTAACCTGGTTAGGAACTAGGATCTTCATGTATATTGATTGACCCAATTTTGGGCCAACCACTATTTTATTTTAATCCGCTTGCCTTGCATGTAATGTGAACTACACGTCTTGGGTGTAGTTTGTAACTTTGTCCCATTTGGGGTCAGAATAAAATTACCAAACGTTTGGATACATACATACATACATACATCCGACAAGGAGTGGCTCAAGTGGTCAAGCACGATGTCTCCTCATGAAGGGATCTGGGTTCAAATCTCAGCTGCCACCTTGGTTTATCACCCTCCTGGACGTTCGGCCTCCATCACGGGCATGGGAGAGGGGGAGAGAATGCCTCTCTTTATCCCATACATACATACATACATTCCCAGTTTCCACCTTGAATATATATATATATATATATATATATATATATATATATATATATATATATATATATATATATATATATATATGGATGTATTCCTTACCAATCCGAACTACATAAATTAGTTACCCTATGATTTTAATTATTTTTGAGCATTGTGGCTACAATTTTGACATTCTAGTTATGAATTTTCACTCCCATTTATAGTTTGGAGTGGACATTCTTTTTATAGAAATGTCAGTTTTACTATATTCGACGAGTACAGTACAAAATTGATGTTTTTTTTTACAAAACAAGTCATTGTATTACAAATTTGGTCGTCTCATTACAATGTAGTGTCTTTCTAAGAGAAAAGTATATCCACATGTAACTAAAGTCTGTTACATGACTGAGATCAAGAATATATATCTGTGTGTGTGTGTGTAAATAGATATATACATAAGATATGTATCTTCCATAAGAATCTTTTTTTGTACAGACTCCCAAATTGTATTTTTGTGTAAGATATATTTGATTTGGTTTATTAAAAAAGTATATATGTATTCGTTTTGAAAATATTCACTTTATGTTATACAAACTAGCCTGAAACGCTACATTAGTTGGGTAGAGGACAGTTTTTTTAAACATTATCCATATTATTAAATTTGACCAATGTCCAATTTAATAATATGGGTTTATGCACAACCAAATCAAAACATGATATGATAAGGATTGATGTTCATTTTAAGGTATACACAGAATGTATGAAGATGTGTTTTAATGGTTATGTTTGTTATGAAGTTTGCCCCTTGGATCTAAGTTTGAAGTATAAGCCATGACAACTACTTATTCGTGCATCTTTCATTGGATACCCTTGGCAAATACCAATTATATGTAACCATCACGTCTCAAGAGACAATATTTTGTAATTACTCTAAAAATGATACCATCATAAGAATATTCACTTATGTAATTAATCACTAAAACAAGCATCTATGTTATTTCTTAAGATGTTTGTCTTTGAAGTGGATTTACAAAAGGACTAAAAACTACCAGTTCATGTGAAAATTAAATGTTTATAAATATTCTCTAAGTCTGAAGATCTTACTAATTTATGTCTTAAAGACATTTTATATAAAAGATAATTTGATCCTTGAGATGGCCTACCATGTACACAAATCTATATCAAATATTGGCCCAACCCACCTACATAAGTAATATAGTAAGTGTTTGATCAAGCTATGTGGGTCATGACATGAGCTGAGTCGATGTCATCTGATTTGATTCCCATACTATGTTTATAATTGTAAGGAGTGGGTCCCAGCAAGGGGACCATTCCATACTTCTATTTTGAAAAATAACTAAAACAAACCATATAAAACCACAATAAATAAAGGAAAGGGGTGTATAGTAATTCTCAAAATTGTACAAAACATGAAGCAAATAAGGTTTTAGTAGAGGAAGTAAACTAAGCTTGTTACAGATTAAACAATGTTATTGTCCTTGATCCCTTCTCTTTCTTTGTGAGCTATGTTCCCTCTCTAGAATGGGGCTCTGATGGAGGGTAGGGGTGTTGCTGCCTCCACCACTTCCTCCACCATCTGGAGAGTCGAGTCTGCTTGTGTCGGGTGACTTGGGCTCCTCATCACCTCCCAAAACAACACCTCAAGCCTCCTCGTCATTAGTGCCTCCTCCTTGGAAACAGTCGGGCATCAATGTTATGATCTCCAAGAATTGAGTCAATGTAGGAGAGAAGCTGCCTCTCGGTATCCACGAGATTGTTGTTGCTGATCCAAAGAAAGGCAACTTTTGAAGAAGGTGACGGTAGGCCCGTACAAGGTTTTTCAACCCTATCATGAATGAGGTGGATGATTATTGTAACGACCATCATCAAACTGACAAACAAATCATTACTGATTAAGCAGAATAAACATAAACAATGGATTAACAAAAATCACTAAAATTTAAAACCATTTTTGCAAGGAGATCCTTGTCCATAAAACCTTTACTGAAAGGTCTAAAACTCATACATATCATGATTTACATTGTACAACATTGTTTCATCTCATCTCGAGGACAACATATAACAATTGCTCTATCAAAACACAAACTGGATCAACATAAGACCTCGAGGCATACAAGCCAAAATCTCGGGATGTTCATGGAACCATTACAAACCAACTACAAGGACCTGAGAGTACATAGACGACACATAAGACTTCTATCTACAAGACACAACAGACAGTGCACTCAACCTGAGCTGTCACTGCTGCCTCGGTTGTTGTTCCTCTTATGTAAAAAAGTCTTCACCACCATGTGCACCTCCACCTAAAAATTGTGGATACCACAGGGTGAGACAATTGTCCCAGCGAGAGATATAACTCTCCGTCGACCATATTATTATTGTAGATAAACATTATTAAACTGAGCAGGGGTTCTTTTATATTTAACATGTAAGATTAATCATTGCATGAATAGAATAAGATAATCTCCTTTCTTGAGGAGAACATTGCATATACCCATGGTAGAGTTATAAATCATCTATCTACTTTGCAAGGAATGTAAAGAAACATAAATAACATCTATCAACTAAGATGTATAACTATATTGCACATCAAACAATGTTTTCCATATTTGATCCTTAAGCAGATATGCTACACGACTGAACATATTTTAAAATCACACTTATGCCCTGAGGAGATGAAGAATACCCCGTTCATCTCCAACCGACCACAAACTTTTCACAAGTCAGTACCATACAAGGTCAATGGGAGAGCCGGTTGCCATGACCTCACTGGTCTTGGTCATTACGAGACCACTTAGGCTTAGCAGGTCATCTTGTGTCGGCTGCAAATAGTTGTGCCAGGGTACGTAGGCATCCTCTCTTAAAGCTATAGTGTCAACTATGCTCTCTTAGGGGAACATCTACAACAACTGTCCCTAGTTATTGAGTTATGGTCACATAGACACCATACTCTGAGCCATGGTCACATAGGCACCATGCTCTTGAGCCATGGTCATAGGGGTACCATGCTCTGATCTACAGGTCAGTTCACTGTGCTCTTATTGAGACATTCTTATGACATTATTGAGTCATGGTCACTTAGGCACCA
Source organism: Alisma plantago-aquatica (assembly GCA_963693085.1). Taxonomy (NCBI): domain Eukaryota; kingdom Viridiplantae; phylum Streptophyta; class Magnoliopsida; order Alismatales; family Alismataceae; genus Alisma; species Alisma plantago-aquatica. The sequence continues at coordinate 1,847,219,423 of OY856409.1, forward strand.
TGCTCCATATATTCAAAAATATGCGTTCCGGGTTATGTCGCGGGGAACCCGTTTCACCATTCAGCAAATTTTGATGCTGATGGATCTATGGTTAGGGCAACATTTTATAGTTCCTAATGATGTATTACATGTATTACAACATTCTTTTAGCATCAAACAAGTTATCATTACTAATCAAAACAAATTCTACAAAGAAAGGTGTAATACATTTATCACGTACTTTTCAACTCTTCAAGACACATGATACTCGGGATCTCTGTCCCTAATCACATTAGTGGGAGTTCTCATCCCTTCACATCATCATTATTATGATTACTGGATCTGGGTATTCAAACCCTTAGATCATCACACATCATTGTTATCTCTATAATAGATAATCATTACCTCTAGGTCCTCAGACCCATGTATTCATTCTACTTGTTTACAAGTATTCCATATGGCTCACAAGGCAATTACACATCTTGTGACCTCTCACTTGGCAACAACTTATTCACATGGCTCACAAGGCCATTACACATCTTGTCACCTTTCACTAGGCAACAACTTATTCATATGGCTCACAAGGCCATTACACATCTTGTCACCTCTCACTAGGAAACAACTTATTCACATGGCTCACAAGGCCATTACACATCTTGTCACCTCTCACTAGGCAACAACTTATTCACATGGATCACATGGCCATTACACATCTTGTCACCTTTCACTAGGCAACAACCTATTCATATGGCTCACAAGGCCATTACACATCTTGTCACCTCTCACTAGGCAACAACTTATTCATATGGCTCACAAGGCCATTACACATCTTGTCACCTCTCACTAGGAAACAACCTATTCATATGGCTCACAAGGCCATTACACATTATACTTGTTATACAAGTATTTAACATGCCCTACAAGGCTTATGCAATAAGAGAAATACAACCTTCCCATTATTAGGGTTAGGGTTTCCCTTTATAGCCGAATAGGGTTTCATGTTCATATTATTAATCAAACCCTATTTCATTGCTCCACACATCCAGGAGCATATATTGATATCATAAGTATTCAATCATACTTATTTATTCTCATCATTTATCATGAAATGTTTATCAACACAAAGTATGTGTTTCTCTCTCATCTTCTCTTGGATATCGAATACATCATACTTTCAGTTTAATCCTCCTTTTTGAGAAATATTAGTCCATCCTTAACAATTCACATTATCTTTCATTAAACACCACATTCAACATATGTAACTCAATCAATCACACATGATTGAAGTGTCTCTTCCATATTGGGTATCAAGATGTAGGTATTATCATATTAAACTTTAAACCACATCCTTTACTTCATGTCATATATTCATATTGGGCATGTGGTACAACCACATCACCATGTCATGGTTTAGGATTTATTCCCTAACCAACATATCATAAACCCACATTAGATGGACTATCACTTAGATCTTATCATTTCAAATTAGCTTTGTATCAGGTATGAGCTAGGTGCTTGACCCCATATTGGGTATAAGCTATATGCTTGGTGTCATATCGTGCATCAGGTACGCACCATATCGGGAATTGAATATATGCCTCATCATGTATCATTTAAGTGGTATATATATAAGATACCCACTTAATCTACTACTTAGGATTATCATATCAGGCATCCATTATAGGTATCTTATCGGGTCACCATGTTAGGTAAGCCCTTAAACTCATGATCTCTTCATTCCTTCAAGGATCAACCTCATCATATAATTGCATGACATTCTAGATATCTTATTGAATTCTCATACCACAACCCATTCCACTAGGGATAGGGTATATTGGGTTTCAATCCATTCTCTAGGATTCTACACCACATTTGGTGGATTATAGCATATCATGCAGAAAATATGATTTGAACCTTATATTGTTCACAAGGTAGGAGTAGGTGTTATTCTTAGCATCCAAGGGATGTCACCCATATCATACATATAGTATCATTCACCACTCATCTCGATTTACCCATCATCTTAGGTTTCCAACTCTATGTTGATTAGAGTGTTCACTACCTCTATATCGTGTAAGAGATGTAGTCTAGATTTGTATCGTGCATAAGGTTAAGTGGGGTATCTCTCATATCATGCAACAAGCATGACTCATATCATGTATGAGCTAGCATCCTTTTTCACATTGGGTTAACCTCACCTAGGGTTTCATATCGGGTACATGTATTCCAACCATATTGGGTTACACTTTGTTCTTGAATCCATACCTTACATCATACATTAGGGTTTACTTAAGTATTCATATCGTGCATCAGATGTGTGTACTTCAAGGTATCAGGTACCAAAGATACATTACATGATCATATCGTGTAAGAGCACTTGCTATTCTTTACTTATATCGGGTTACCCAAATTAGGGTTTCATATATCAACTTTCAAGTATACTTTAGACCTTATATCGTGCAAAGAGTCTATTCTTGACTTCATATCATGAAAGCATATCATCCAAGCATATCATGCAAGAATATTGTGAAAGTATATCGGGCATGCATATCATGCAAGCATATTGTGCAAGAAATGTCCATACATACCCATATCGGGTTAGAGTTACTTGTGTGCATGCTTGAACCCGATATCACTTTATAAAGTGATACCATCTTCTTCAAGATCTAGACCTCCATCCTAACAGTTAAAGTTCATGGCAACAGGTCTAGGCAGCTACTAGAACTCATGATTTCATCAACTATTTCAGAAGATTTCGGAATTAAAAGTAGTTCATTAAGTATAGCAATTTAGGTGATGAATAATAACATGATAGGGTTCAAGTTATATAACCCACATTGTGATCAGCTTCAAGGCTCCAAGATCCAAAGCTCCACGTCCTAAGGTTGAAGAAGAACCTATCCAAGGTCTAGGGCTCGTTCACAACTCCTCCATGAACTAGAGATCACCATAGTGAAGCACTTGGTGAAGAAAGAAAGAAAGGAATATTCACAACCCAATATCCTACTTCAACCAAGGTTGAAGATGACAAAAGCTTACCTAAAGCTTGGTGCTCGAGCTTTCCTTGCTCCTTGAGATGCTTTTCACGATACCTAAGGGTCTTTACACAATATATCCAAGGGGAGTGGTTATGAGGATCGTAAACTTTCATAAGTTGGTGAAGTATATATACTTGGATTCATAAGATAAAGCATATAAGAGGTGTCTTCACCTTAAGCTACTAGATGACACGTGGCCATGCATGGTTGACATGTGGACATGCATGAAAACATGTATATCTTTCCATGCAAAAGTCTTGGGGATAACCTAGAGAGAATATCTCGGCCCTTACTTATCTTGTTGGGCAAGTTATCTCATCTTTCTCTCATTAAATAAGCAACCCGATACACTTTTTGTGAGGAGCTTTGCAACTCTTCATGAGCCACCTCCTTGAGGTGATCTTCCCATCATGACCTTTTACAAGACTCAACAAAATGATATCAGGCTCCTACTTTGGCTCCTTGGCTGATAGGACTCCTTATATCAAGTCTACAACTCGATACAACACATATAAGGCTCTTGCCTTCAACTCATTCTTGGTCTTTCATTACCAAGAGTATCATCACTCAATGGTGATTCAAATATAGTGAACACTTATTTATCTTTCCTCCCAAAGATACATAGAGGAAGTAGGGTTACACTAGAGGTGGCAATTTTGCATTCCAACCTTATTCATTGGGTAAATTACAATTTGTACTAAAATTGGTGCATACAACACAAGCATTATTCAAACAAGTTATAACTTGGGATTTAGGCTTTCTTCAAGCCACCACTTAGCATCATTCTCTTTCTTATGATACTAAAACACTCAGAACACATTCCACATGTGATATTTTACAATGTAACCCCTCATCTTGGGTAAATTGCACTTTTCACTCAGACTTTCATATAATGCACAAATACTTTGCAATTAAGCTCAAACTTGAAAATGAACTTCACCAGAAGCCTTAATTTCTTTTCACAAGATTAGAATCAGTTTGTAAGTATCTTACGTAAGCAAAACTTCTAGGGTTAAGCCATAACCCAGGTCAGGGGTGTTACAATTATAAACCCCTAACAAGGATTTTGTCGCCGAAATCCCAGATGAAGGAAGACAATTGTCATTCATACCTCATGTCATCAAATCTCCACATAACATCTTGTTGTCATGGAGATGCTATAGAACTTTGACCAGTACAAAGTCCTTCCACTCAGGTTATCATTTGAATCTGTCATACAAGACATATATTCAACTGCCTTTTCATTATTGACTTGCAGTATATATAATGTATCAGGTAACACCCGCTATATCAAAGAACTGTTATTCATACTTTGAATGATTCAAGTGTCAAACCCCACTTAGTTTTAAAATTTCTCTTTCAAGGAGAGATTATGGTTACATTTTTTCACCCACTTAGGTCTTTACAAGTATTATCATACATCTTTATCAAGGTTATGTTTATGCAGAGCATAAACCCCTAACATATGATTTTCCTACTAGAGTTATCTCAAGGTTGGCCCTTCTAGATAACCAAACATTATTCATCTTATCAGAAGTCATATTCTCACTTCCCCATACCACTTGTCACATCTTGGATACTAGAATTTCTTATCTTAGGACATAATATGTTACACATATCTTTACCTTGGAACCAAAGTCCAAGACAAATTGATACTTTTCTAAGTATCTATCAATAGATCACCTCTAACTCATGCACATCAAGTGTCCTTAGACTCACTTGATTGCCATGTTCCTAAAAGAAAAGAACACAAAGAAACATATTCCTTTCATCACCCCATCATTTCCCAGGGTTATTCATCAAAGAGGAGACATCATCATCTCCTAAGATTATTACATGAACTTTCACCGTTCATGAGTCATTTATACTTGTTGCATCTTAGGTTCCTTGCCATTTGCATAGGAATTATGTGGATGATCACATATCATCATCCCTTTCTTTATTATTGCCTATCATGTTCATGATTATTTCATGGTTTTATCACATTTCCTATTTCCACATTATGGGAAAGATCTTTACTATTCACACATACTTTATCAAATAGGGATCATCTCCCTTGTTCTCATTCTCTTATCATGAGGATTATATTCTTTTACTTCCTCATACACACAGATTGATCTGAGATCATCTCGGATTCCATTTTATTGTACTCAAGATGTGATATAAATGTCCATACCATATTTCCAGTTTCATTATACTCACTAGATTATCTCATAATGACTACTTGATCAGAGTAATCAGAAAGATAATAATCTAAGAGTTCTATACTCACCTTATCTTTAATAGTTGAATACCTGGCCAGGGTATACAAGTACTGAGATTAGGTAGTATTCACTTTGTGTACTATCATATTCCTTACTTTTCATATCATCAAAACATAGGACTTAGCATTCCTAGATTTTCTCCAATCATCACATATATAACTTATCCTTTTTCACACAGATAAGAGCAATTATAAAGTGTTTAAAGAAATATTGAGAAAAATGTAAGTCCTCATCTTCCTTGTGTCCTCATAGGGCTAGTCAAAGGAATCTCAATAACAACTACTTCCTTATATTTAACAAATAGAATCATGAAATGACATATCAGAATGATACTATTTCATCTAACCTGTCTCATCTCGTGGCTTGTTTACTGCCTCAGCCTGATTCTTTTGATAGAATCTTATCGTTGCCCGATTCCAACATCATGCTCTATTGCTTAGTGCAGATGGACCTGCTCGGGACATCTGTCTACATCCTCGAATGCCACTACTAGACCACTGCCTTTGAGGGTCTTGCTGACTCTGCCTCAGTGGTTGGGTCATTTCCTCCTTCTTTTTGGGATAAGAGGATCTAATGTGCCCAATCTATTTACATTTATAACACATCTTATAAGCATTCCTCAGCTTTGTCAGCCTTACAATCGATGTAGAGACCAAACTAAGAGTTCTAACTGGTGGAACATCAAGTCCTTTACCCTTTCTGGATAGCCACTCCCCTGGTGCACTAGACACTGGTTGTATTGGTGGTACCAAAAAATTCCCCTTTTTGGAACTACTAGGCCTCTGTTCCTGAGTTTGGATAGGCCTTTTCTTAATTCTTACCTCATTATCCTTTTCTAGACATTCTTTTATGACATGTCCAGGCTGTCTACACCTGTAGCAAACCCTAATTTTGGGTTGTAACCTATTTCTTTTAACATTTTTTATTGCTCCAACATGTTGATGTTGATCAACAATCATGTTGGAGTCCAAAACTTCATCATTGGGGGCTGGTAATCTGGGTTGTGTTGCTAATACCCAGTCCACTATACGCATCATTGCTGTCCTAAATTTCCCAACAGTGATATCAAAAGAAGGATTCCTTATCATAGTTGGATCATCTTGGGGATTCTCAGACAATTGTTCTTCTCTCACCTGCTCCCTTGCACCTTCTCCTGGTTCAACAACATTGCTTTCAGCAACTCCTTGTGTTCTCCAGACATCTTTATGCTTCACTCTATCTTTTACATAAGCAGAAGTCACTATAAGATATACTGGAGGACACTAGAATAGACTCAACACCTTAGTCCTATGTCTCTGTAGACTCAACAAACCTTAAGCTCTGATACCAAACTTGTAACGACCATCATCAAACCGACAAACAAACTGTTACTGATTAAGAGGAATAAACATAAACAGCGGATTAACAAAAATCGCTAAAATTTTAAACCATTTTTGCAAGGAGATCCTTGTCCATAAAACCTTTACTGAAAGGTCCAAAACTCATACATATCATGATTTACATTGTACAACATCATTTCATCTCATCTCGAGGATAACATATAACAATTGCTCTATCAAAACACATACTGGAGCAACATAAGACCTCGAGTCATACACACCAAAATCTCGGGTTGTTCATGGAACCATTATGAACCAACTCCAAGGACCTGAGAGTAGAGAGACGACACATAGGACTTCTATCTACAAGACACAACAGACAATACACTCAACCTGAGCTGTCACTGCTGCCTCAATTATTGTTCCTCTTATGCAGAAAGGTCTTCACCACCTTGTGCATGTCCACCTAAAAATTGTGGATCCCACGGGGTGAGACAATTATCCCAACGAGAGATATAACTCTCCGCTGACCATATTATTATTATAGATAAACATTATTAAACTGAGCATGGGTTCTTTTATATTTAACAGGCAAGATTAATCATTGTATGAACATAATAATATAATCTCCTTTCTTGAGGAGAACATTACATCTACCCATGGTAGAGTTATAAATCATCTATCTGCTTTGCAAGGAATATAAAGAAACATAAATAACATCTATCAACTAAGATGTATAGCTTTATTGCGCATCAAACAATGTTTTCCGTATTCGATCCTTAAGCAGATATGCTATACGACTGAACATATTTTATAATCACACTTATACCCTGAGGAGATGAAGCATACCACATTCATCTCCAACCGACCACAAACTTCTCACAATTCGGTACCATACAAGGTCAATGGGAGAGTCGGTTGCCATGAACTCACTTGTCTCGGTCATTATGAGACCACTTAGGCTTAGCATGACATCTTGTGTCGGCTGCAAATAGCTGTGCCAGGGTACGTAGGCATCCTCACTTAGAGCTATAGTGTCAACTGTGCTCTCTTAGGGGAACATCTACAAAAAATGTCCCCAGTTATTGAGTTATGGTCACATAGGCACCATACTCTGAGCCATGGTCACATAGGCACCATGCTCTTGAGCCATGGTCACAGGGGCACCATGCTCTGAGCCATGGTCACAGGGGAACCATGCTCTGAGCCACGGGTCAGTTCACTGTGCTCTTATTGAGTCATTCTTATGGCATTATTGAGTCATGATCACTTAGGCACCATGCTCCACATATTCAAAAATATGTGTTCCGGGTTATGCCGCGGGGAACCCTTTTCACCATTCAAATTTTTTTGACGCTGATGGATCTATGGCCAGGGCAACATTTTATAGTTCCTAATGATGTATTATATGTATTACAACATTCTTTTAGCATCAAACAAGTTATCAATATTAATCATAACAAATGATACAAAGAAAGGTGTAATACATTTATCATGTACTTTTCAACTCTTTAAAACACATGATACTCGTGATCTCTGTCCTTCATCACATTAGTGCGAGTTCTCATCCCTTCACATCATCATTATTATGATTACTGGATCTGGGTATTCAAACCCTTGGATCATCACACAACATTGTTATCTCTATAACAGATAATCATTACCTCTAGGTCCTCAGACCCATGTATTCATTTTACTTGTTGTACAAGTATTCCATATGGCTCACAAGGCCATTACACATCTTGTTACCTCTCACTAGGCAACAACTTATTCACATTGCTCACAAGGACATTACACATCTTGTCACCTTTCACTAGGCAACAACTTATTCATATGGCTCACATGGCCATTACACATCTTGTCACCTTTCACTAGGCAACAACTTATTCATATGGCTCACAAGGACATTACACATCTTGTCACCTCTCACTAGGCAACAAATTATTCACATGGCTTACAAGGCCATTACACATCTTGTCACCTTTCAATAGGCAACAACTTATTCATATGGCTCACAAGGCCATTACACATCTTGTCACCTCTAACTAGGCAACAACTTATTCACATGGCTCACAAGGCCATTACACATCTTGTCACCTCTCACTAGGAAACAACCTATTCGTATGGCTCATAAGGCCATTACACATCTTGTCACCTCTCACTAGGCAACAACTTATTCATATGTCTCACAAGGCCATTACACATCTTGTCACCTCTCACTAGGCAACAACCTATTCATATGGCTCACAAGGCCATTACACAATATGCTTGTTATATAAGTATTTAACATGCCTTACAATCCTTATGCAATAATAGAAATACAACCTTCCCATTATTAGGGTTATGGTTTCCCTTTGTAGCCGAATAGGGTTTCATGTTCATATTATTAATCAAACCCTATTTCATTACTCCACACATCCAGGAGCATATATTGATATCATAAGTATTCAATCATACTTATTTATTCTCATCATTTATCATGAAATGTTTATCAACACAAAGTATGTGTTTCTCTCTCATCTTCTCTAGGATATCGAATACATCATACTTTCAGTTTAATCCTCCTTTTTGAGAAATATTAGTCCATCATTAACCATTCACATTATCTTTCATTAAACACCACATTCAACATACATAACTCAATCAATCACACATGATTGAAGTGTCTCTTCCATATTGGGTATCAAGATGTAGGTATTATCATATTAAACTTTAAACCACATCCTTTACTTCATGTCATATATTCATATCGGGCATGTGGTACAACCACATCACCATGTCATGGTTTAGGATGTATTCCCTAACCAACATATCATAACCCCACATCAGATGGACTATCACTTAGATCTTATCATTTTAAATTAGCTTTGTATCTGGTATGAGCTAGGTGCTTGACCCCATGTTGGGTATAAGCTATATGCTTGGTGTTATATCGTGCATCAGGTATGCACCATATTGGGCGTAGAATATATTCCTCATCATGTATCATTTAAGTGGTATATATACAAGATACCCACTTAATCTACTACCTCAGATTATCATATCGGGCATCCATGATAGGTATTTTATCAGGTCACCATGTTAGGTAAACCCTTGAACTCATGATCTCTTCATTACTTCAAGGATCAACCTCATCATATAATTGCATGACATTCTAGATGTCTTATTGAATTCTCATACCACAACCCATTCCACTAGGGATAGGGTATATTGGTTTTCAATCCATTCTCTAGGATTCTACACCACATTTGGTGGATTATAACACATCATGCATAAAATATAATTTAAACCTTATATTGTTCACAAGGTAGGAGTAGGTTTTATTCTTAGCATCCAAGGGATGTCACCCATATCATACATATAGTATCATTCACCACTCATCTCGGTTTACCCATCATCTTAGGTTTCCAACTCTATGTTGAATAGAGTGTTCACTACCTCTATATCGTGTAAGAGATGTAGTCTAGATTTGTATCATGCATAAGGATAAGTGGGGTATCTCTCATATCGTGAAACAAGCATGACTCATATCATGTATGAGCTAGCATCCATTTTCATATTGGGTTAACCCCACCTAGGGTTTCATATCAGGTAGATGTATTCCAACCATATCGGGTTACACTTTGTTCTTGAATCCATACCTTGCATCATACATTAGGGTTTAATTAAGTATTCATATCGTGCATTAGATGTGTGTACTTCAATGTATCAGGTACCAAAAATACATTACATGATCATATCGTTTAGGAGCACTTGCTATTCTTTACTTATATCGGGTTACCCAAATTAGGGTTTCATATATCGGCTTTCAAGTATACTTTAGACCTTATACCGTGCAAAGAGTCTATTCTTGACTTCATATCGTGCAAGAATATCATCCAAGCATAACGTGCAAGCATATCAGGCATGCATATCATGCAAGCATATCGTGCAAGAAGTGTCCATACATACCCGTATCGGATTAGAGCTACTTGTGTGCATGCTTGAACCCGATATCACTTTATAAAGTGATACCATCTTCTTCAAGATCTAGACCTCTGTCCTAACAGTTAAAGTTCTTGGAAACAGGTCTAGGCAGCTACTAGAACTCATAATTTCATCAACTATTTTAGAATATTTTGGAATTAAAAGTAGTTCATTAAGTATAACAATTTAGGTGATGAATAATAACATTATAGGGTTCAAGTTATATTACCCGCCTTGTGATCAGCTTCAAGGCTCCAAGCTCCAAAGATTCACGTCCTAAGGTTGAAGAAGAACCTCTCTAAGGTCCAGGGCTCGTTCACAACTCCTCCATGAACAAGAGATCACCATAGTTAAGCACTTGGTGAAGAAAGAAAGAAAGGAATATTCACAAAACGATATCCTACTTCAACCAAGGTTGAAGATGACCAAAGCTTACCTAAAGCTTGGTGCTCGAACTTTCCTTTCTCCTTGAGCTGCTTTGCATGATACCTAAGGGTATTTTAATGATATCTCCAAGGGGAGTGGTTATGAGGATTGTAAACTTTCATATGTTGGTGAATGGTGAAGTATATATACTTGGATTCATGAGATAAAGCATATAAGAGGTGTCTTCACCTTAAGCTACTAGATGACACATTGCCATACATGGTTGACTCGTGGCCATGCATGCAAACATGTATATCTTGCCATGCAAAAGTCTTGGGGATAACCTAGAGACAATATCTCGGCCCTTACTTATCTTGTTGGGCAAGTTATCTCATCTTTATCTCATTAAATAAGCAACTCGATACACTTTTTGTGAGGAGCTTTGCAACTCGACATGAGACACCTCCTTGAGGTTCTCTGCCCGTCATGTTCTTTGCCAAGGCTCAAAAAATTGATAGGAGGCTCTTACTTTGGATCCTTGGCTGATATGACTCCTTAGATCAAGTCTACAACTCGATACAACACATATAAGGCTCTTGCCTTCAACTCATTCTTGGCTTTTCATTACCAAGAGTATCATCACTCAATGGTGATTCAAACATAGTGCCCCCTTCTTTCTCTTTCCTCCCAAAGACACATTGAGGAAGTAGGGTTACACTATAGGTGGTGATTTTTCATTCCAACCCTATTCATTGGGTAAATTACAATTTGTACCAAAATTGGTGCATACAACACAAGCTTATTCAAACAAGTTATAACTTGGGATTTAGGCTTTCTACAAGCCACCACTTAGCATAATTCTCTTTATTATGATACTAAAACAATGTGAACACATTACACATGTGATATTTTGCAATGTAACCCCTCATCTTGGGTAAATTGCACTTTTCACTCAGACTTTCATATAATGCACAAATAGTTTGCAATTAAGCTCGAACTTGAAAACAAACTTCACCAGAAGCCTTAATTTCTTTTCACAAGATTAGAATCAGTTTGTAAGTATCTTACTTAAGCAAAACTTCTAGGGTTAATCCATAACCCAGGTCAGGGGTGTTACAATTATCACCATGCTCAACGATCATACAAATTCTAGGTAAATAGCTCAATGCTATCTAGCTAAAAGGATGGATGATTAAGACTTAGAAACTTAGGGGCGAACTAGAAGTGTTCAACATCCCTCATGAACTGATCCATGCTAAAATTTTCAATTAGGAGGATATCAACATTTCTCTCAATCGAGGACTATGGTTGTTTGATGATAAACTTGTTCTGGAGCAACAATGGACACCCAAAGATGATGTTTGTAGAGCCACCTTCAAGACCGCTCTTGTTATGGCATCATTACTAGATGTGAGGAAGCATTGGTCTGTGAGGGCCATTGATGTTATAACTCTTGTTATTGGCAATTCCAGAGCTAATAAGATAGCAGACAGCTCGTTGCTGGTATGCTCTCGCTTCTGTGTGGATATCTCTACTGAACAGGAGCCTCCCCAGGTGGTTATGGTGGAACTGCCGAACAGAAACAAATGGGAGATCAAAGTAAAGTATGTTGCTTTACCTGATTGTTGCAAAGACTACAAAGATTTTGGTCACAATGATGGTTTTTACTCAGGTTCAAGAAACACTTGTCGCTTCCTATTATCAACACCAATACTCTAGGCCGTCCTGGTAGGGAGCATCAACATAGATCTAAGCCTCCCCTAGAACACATGAATCTACAAACAAAGAATGATGCAAGAAATAAAGATATGAACTCCAACCAACATGATGTGGTTGTCCTGACGGTGAGTGAAGGGACAACCCAACCAAGATCTAACAAAGTTGAAGAAGGTGAAGTGTTTGAGATAAATCAAACAAAGATGGACATATATGAAGATGGAGTACATAAGACCAGGTAGATCAAACATGTTTCTCTTGTTTAGGGTATGTAGAGAAATAGGAATCCTGGCACATCTTTGAATGAATATGTAAACCCCTTCTCAGTCTTAGACCAAATAGGGGATGAAGACATCAACTAAAACACAAAAGAAAGGAGAAGCATGGGTCTGAGGCACATCATGATCTCTATAGCTAAGAACAAGAAGACACCAACCCCAAGAAAGGGGGAGCGTCCCCAACATAGATCTTATGTCTATCCTAGCGTGGAGCTTCCATTCCAAAGACATAATGGAAAGTGAGGCGCATTCTACAAGAGATGGAAGCGGAAATAATTTTCTACTTTCAAACAAGAATCAAGAGATGCAATGCTAGTCACATGGGTTCCATGTTCTTGACAACATGGAGATACAACTCAAATCTTGATCAGGTGGAGAGTGGAAGAATTCTCATAGGATGGAATCCTAATAGATGGAAAGTGGAAATTATAAGTTCCACAATCAAATGCTTACTATGAGTTTCTTTAACGATGGTAGTTTCTTGTGTATCATCTCAAGGCTGTATGGCAAGAACATAGAAAGCGAAAAAGAATCTTTGTGAAAGATTAATGAAGATACTTCTCAAGTTGAGATTCCCTAGTTGGTTCTAGGGGACTTTAATAATGAATGGGGAAATTAAGAGAAGTATGGGGGGGGGGTAAAAATTCCCGAACACTTCATGTGGCTAAATTCAATAATGTTATGGATATAGATGGCCTACATGTGCTAAACACTATCCGAGGTTGTACCTGTTGGTCAAATAAATAAAGACCGATTGATCACATTGCGAGTAGAATGGATGCAGGTCTAACCAATGATGCATGTGTGGACATATTCCCAAAGTCGATGATAAGGCCTAGCTCTCATCCATTCAATGATCATGCTTGGAGGAAATAAGAACTTGTTTCTAAACTTTCTCTCCCTAACCTATGAGACCCCTAACCTTGCTTAAATGATTGAAAATGATTAATTACCATAATTGAATGATTAGAACCTTAATCTAACCTTTTGATATACTTTAGAATCATAATACAAACTTAAGTTTCAAATTTGGTCCAATTTGGACATTGTTTGAGCAAGTTATGAAATTTTATGTACATTTTAGACTTTTCTGCAATTTACCCAATTGGGAGGTTTTATTTGTATATTGTCACAAGAATTACGATCCTTATATGTTTCCTTATCATTCTTGACTTTTTTGTGCTATGGGGCTCCTAGTTTCTCTTGGTTTGGAGGTGTTTATCTTCAAGGACATTTTAGGGGTTTCCCCCTTTATGGATAAGGATAAGAGTAATGGTAAAGATAAGGATAAGTATAAGGGTCAAGATAAGGATAAGGATAAAGATAAGGATAAGGGTATGGATAAATAAGAGAAATTGTAGGTTCTAAGTGAGGGAGGTGTTGCATGGACATAAAATCTCTAGGCTATGGACACATGGAAAACTCATGGACACCTCATGCTTGACCCCTTCCTTATCCATGAAGCCATATATACTGATTCCTATCTCTAAAATCGAAATAATTGCTCACTACCTCTTTCCCCTAGCTTAGAGAACCTACCTTTCTCTATTTGTATGTGGAACAAAGTGATCTAAGGTGAAAGACAACCTCTTTTTGGAGAAGAAAGTCTCCTAGAGCTCCATCTAGCCCTACCCAGGGTTTCTAAGGTCATCTTCTAGGGTTTTCAACCAAGGCAAGTTGTTTTCTTCCTTCCTTCTCTATTTTTCTTGCTCTTCCCCTTCCTTAGACCCTCCTCTAATTTGGAACTCTGTTGTTCCATGGTAAAAGTTGTTTTAGAGCTCAAGATCCCACCTTTGTTGCTTCTTCTTCTAGGGTTTTGATTCCTTGTGAAGAAGAGTGCATGTTTGGCTAAGTTTAGAGCTTCCTCTTGGGTTTTCTACCTTCTTGGATCTAGTTTCTTGCTGCTAGAAGTCTGTTCTTCTCAGTAGAGGTGAGTTTTATAACCCTCTTTACTTATATTGGTTACTATAAGCTTGTTAGCTCATGTTCTTGCTTAAAAATGGCTATTTAAGCATTTCTAATTACATAGGCATGGATAGCAATATTAGACATTGCTAGAAGCATAATATTAAATATCAATGTCAGTATATTTTACAACATAAATAGGTTTACAAAATGAGCACATCTACAACACAGGCATATCTATCATCTCTCATTGTACTATATATCTTCTATATATAAGAAGATCAAACAAGGGTTATCATCTAATGTGAGGCATTATGTATATCCCTAAATAGATATGCTACATGCCTGTCTTACATCTTTTATTATGACCTAGGGAGTTTGAGTCATACCACTCAAAGTCCAACTGACCACCACTTGGTAACAATTAGTTCCATATAAGATCTAGGAAGAGCTAGACTGCAAGAGCTTCTCCATACTCGGTCAGTACGAGTCTACACCATAGTGACATATAGTCAAACTGCAAAATAGTGACATGTAGTCCTATAACTAGCCCACCTTGGTACAGGTCATGGCGTTAGCATCCAGGGTATTCAAACCCAATCACTGAGGTACAACCGTAGTTGTCCTCTAATCACATCATGTTATAATCACTGAGATCCGACCGTAGTCATTTTCAAAAAGCGGGCTAGGTATGACCGCAACCATCCTCCTGAAACACTTGGTGTCAGAATGACAAGCACCCCACATACTCTACATATTGCACTCACATTGCTACCTTAGTGATACAATCGATGATTACTTTGTACTTGATTTGATTATTAATAAAGGCAATTACACTTATTATGTTTGTGGAACTGATGGAGATTGATTTATTAGATAGCAGGCAGTACTCACTGCCTCACCCCAGAATGTCTTTGGAAACTTTGCAGTCTTCAACATACATCTGACTTTCTCCACAATGGTATGGTTCATCCTTTCAGCTATATCATTGTGTTATGGCGTGCCGGAATCTATCCTCTCATTCCGTATGCCACGCTGCGTGTAGTGCGCCTGGAACTCCCTAGAGGTGTACTCTCCTCCATTATCCATCTAGAGACACTTTAACTTTTCACCGGTCTCCCTCTCTGCCATGGCATGGAACTTCTAGAAACACTAAAAAACTAGATCCTTGGTTTTCAGCAAGTAGACCCACACATTCCTAGATGCATCATCAATGAATGTGACAAAATACTTATTGCCACCCAATGAAGCCACCTCAAACGGACTACGACATCCAAACGAACCAACTGTAGAAGATGTGACTTCACTTTTGATCTTGTCTTGAAAGAAACACATTGATGCTTTCCTATCTGACATGCATTACATGAAATGAGACCAGTGTCCTTGCCATAAGGAAAAAGTCTCTATCTGGATAGAACCTTCAATCCCTTCCGACTCATGTGTCCTAACCGTCTATGCCATAGATCTGTGTGGTTATCCTCAACTGCATTTATACAGCCGTCTCTGAGCACTTTAAGCTTAGTCTTGTACAATGTGCGAGACAATTTACCCCATATAATAACCAAAGCCCCCTTGGTGATTTTGCATTTGTCACCACCAAAATCAAGATGACAACCTTCTCTATCAAAGAAAGAACCAGAAATCAAACTCAGCTGCAAATCTGGAATGTGACGAATATCCTTCAGCGTGAGCGTGAACTGACACTTGTCTGAACACAAAAGTCTCCAATCCTGACAATTCTAGAGAAGCTGGAATTTCCCATGTTCACTCTGCCGAAGTCCCCCTTCCTGTATGAAAAAAAGAACTCCTTACTGGGTGAAGCATGATAAGAATCTACAGTATCCATCACCCACTCTGAATCATCCTCATCAACATGCAAACACTGCTCCTGGACTGTTAAGACCACATCGTCCTCATCGTTCCTATCATCTAATATTGTCGCTGCGGTGTTCTTGTCGTCATCATGCTTGTCTTTGGCTTCAGACCCTTGTTTCCTTTTTTAGACCTTACAGTCCCTTTTGAAATGAATTGGCTTGCCGCAATGGAAGCACCCTCTACTATTCTTGGACTTGGACCTACTACAAGACTTCCTATGATCCTGGAATTCACCACGGCTCTAAGATCTGTCACGGTCTCTCACTCTGTCAGCACTCCTACCCTCTGTGAAGTGTAACTCTGACCCGTTGTTACCTGAGGCTCGTCGTCGAGTCTCTTCATTCAATAGACTGCTCTTCACCTGGTCAAGTGTCAACTTACCTTCCTATGCAGAATTGTTGACTGTCACTATGAGTGTCTCCCAGCTGTCCGCTAGCAATCCTAGAAGAAGTAGAGCCTGAAGTTTAACATCAAGAACCATCTTCATGGACCCCATTTGATTTACAAGGCTTTGGAATTCATTCATATGCTCAGAGATGCCTGTACCATCCCGATACTTGAGGTTCACCAACTTTCAGATCAAGAAAGCTTTATTTGTGGCAGTCTTCCACTCATATAACTTCTTGAGCTTTTTTCACCGATCTTTGACATTGGTATCTTCTGAGACATGATGGAACACGGAGATGTCGAGCCACTTCCGCACTGTTCTGACGGTTTTTCCTATTTAACTTCTTCCAATCTGCATTAGACATAGTCTTTGGCTTTTGTCCCTCTATCAGATCGTATATATCTTTGTAATAGATAATATCCTCCATCTTAAGTTTTCAAATATGTCAATTTGTGCTTGTCAACTTTATCATCGTCGCATCTTCATCTTTCCCCATCTGGACTTGTATCTACAGCCTGCGCTCTGATATCACTTGTTGGAGATGTTGTACCGATACAATCTCGAACGTGACAAAAAGTTGTTGTAGAAGCGTTACCGACAAGCGTGTAAATCCAAAGAAGAAAAATCAGATTTAACGTGGAGAACTCTCCCCAAGACAAGGAGAGAAAAACCACGAGACAATACTGACAAACAAACACTATGTAATTAAAATTACAACTTACACTGCCTGGATTTAATTACTTCCTAAATCCAGGAAGCCCTCCCCACATGAGAACAAAGATGAGGAAGAAGAAATCACACCCAGTGTGTACAAAACCTCCCTCTTTACTTGATCTCCTTACGAGGCCGTTGTCATTGTTGGGGACTGCTTGATGCCGTTGTGACCATTGACTGGGTCGAACAATTGCCGCTGTGGCAACACTGCGTCTGTAACTGCCAACCGCTACTTTGCTTCAAGGCAAAGTCGCTGACCCTCTCTTATCAACCAAGAGAGCTGTTCTGTCAATGCACCCAATGTGTCACCGACTGTCAGCCACTATTTTGCTTCAAGACAAAGTCACTGACCCTCTCTTATTCAACCAAGAGAGCTCCACCAGTTATTCTTATTCTCTGGCACCCTCTACCACGGAAGGCACCAACAAGCAACTGGAGAGATCACACCTCTACCGGTGTGATAGTGGGATGATCTCAATGGCCTCTCCCAGGACCTCTATTTATAGACCTCCATGCATGTGGTTGCAATCAAGAATTCTTGTCCAAATCCTAAACCCACTCCTAGTTCAACTCCATGATGCACATAGGGAATCATCCTCTTTGTTCTTGGATTTGACTCTTATTAGGATTGGTAGCTGAAACCAACCCTCTCCCAAGTCCAAATCCCACTAGGACATGGGCTGGATAATATTCCTAATCCCAACATAGATACCCTCATAGTGTGTATTGTATATGCAACGACCTACACATGGTAGTCTGGACTATGGAAGCAGCTCTCATATACTAAAATGGGGGAAACTTAGAACCCACATGTATTGAGAAGATGGTCTTAGATTTTGGCCCTGTAAAATCTTAGGCTCTCGTTCTTCCAAAACCACAGATCAAATTGCAAACAAAAGTACTTTTTCTTAACATTGTTATCTCCTAAACCGCATGCTTGGTGCACTTTAGTCAAAAGAAGAGAAAGTATGCTCTTAATCCACTGATCCGCCTGGACTGCCAGTATATAATGCGTGGAATAGAGAAAGTTGTCCTGCTTATACAAAGTTGATTATGCCAGTTATAACTAATTTATAGTGCTCCGTAATAACAATGAGAAAAAACTATGCAATTTTCAAGAAGATGAGAAGCCCTTCATTCTTTTCTTTTTTCTTGATAAAAGTTCAATGTATGAATATGCAGAACGCAGAGATGTGGCAGATAAAACAAGGGATCCTGAATTATAATGAGGAGCCATTCATTCTGGTGCTAGTTTAGCTCAATTTTCCTTCATTGAGAATTAGTTTCAAGCTGTAATGATTCTCTCATTGTTGCCGATATATGGACATTGTGCAATGAAATGAATAATGACAGTGAGTCCTTGGAGTTACTATTTGTCTTTTCGACTTCTTTGAGGACATTGTTTTGTTTTAGAATAAAAACTTGTTATATATACACCTCGTGGAAAATATGTTACCGGTTTCATTGGAGGGAAAAAGTCTTATGCATACACCACCATGTGTTTGACACGTCAAAGAATATTCCCGGTATAGCCGGGCTCTTTAATAAACGAAGATGATGATTGATCCAACTTTTCTGACAAAGATGCTGGCTTATACAAGGAGCGAGAGTTGGGTGTACTTCACTTGCATACTCTATTAAGGAGAAATTGGAAAAGTCATTCAAGAGAATCCTCCATGAAAAGGGGACACCTAGCTCTTATATAATTTACTAATATTAATTTGACATTGTTGGGTCTACTTCACTTGTGCAGTTAATTTCCCGGTTGTGCTATACTAAGATAAGCAGGGGTGAGTAACATCATTTGGTTGGCCTACAATGCAATGATCCCCTATGGCTATGCCTTTCCCTAGGGATTTGTCATAGCACTACATTCCTTGTGAGTGATTTGTCGTTAAGGAAGCGCAGCAGATTCTCCCATCTACTCACCATCTTAGTGCACATAGTGACTTGGCGAAAGCTAGTGTTGCACCGAGGGCTACTTAACAAACTATATTGTAAAGGACACACGGTGGATTGGGTGACGCCATGTGGTGAATTAGGCCGTGTGTCGTACAATAATTCCCCCAATAATACAACGGGGGATAGTACTCCATATAATGCATTCCAATATCGGAAATTTCATGTATTTTGCAAATTATTTTGTTGCACTGGACGAATTAGTCAACTATTTTTAGTAGAATGAAGGACTTTCGGGTGTCTAATTTCCTGGCTTGGTCAGTATGGCATCAGGCTTAGGGCTTGTTTGGTTCTGAGTGGTTGGAAGGTATACAATGATTATCAAAACAGGAAAATCAAAACAGGAGTTGGATCGCAATGTTTTATGTTTGGTTTCACGTAGATAGTAGTGAACCTTGCCTTCAGCAGATATCCGTCAGAAACTATCACTAGCTATGCGGTGGGATTACCGCTACAACACAGCAAGATAGAACTGAGCACATGCACCTGACGATCTATTGTTTAATTGCACCGCGTGTGTTCATATTGTATGGTCGGTAGAGGCTAGCACTCGCCGATCGTGGAAAACGAACTGCGCCATGAATGGGCGCGGTTTGCGATCCTCCAATTTGTATGTTATAACAATTAGCCATGCAGTTGATTTTCCTGGTGCGGGGCAGAACAACGTCGAACCAAACGATGTGAGTTACAAAACATGTGCAGTTAGAATTCACGTTTTTGAATTCGGTCCAACCAGACGGGCCCTTAGTGCACGAGCTGTACCACAAGCTCGCTGTGGCTAAGGGCGCGTAGTTTGACATATAAGGTGCAGAGTTTTGCCTTAGTGGTTTCTCGGCATGTCTTTAATATAATTTGAAGTGTAATGTGGAATACATTCTGATTTTCAGCACTGAAGACACAGGATGTGTAGTTCTGCCTACATATAGATATTTTTCTAGCCCCTTCGATCACTGCGTACAAAACCTTGTGCACCAAGTCCATGAATGATGAAGCGGGTAAATATTGATGAAGTAGGATTCAATATTGCACGTACATCTTATTTGAACCCTATTGCACCCTGAGATTCAATCTTGGTGGGACGGAAAACATGAATGATAGTGCTCCATCATCCGCAATTTGGTGGGTACCACCATACCACGATATGCACTCAGTGTCAAACATGGTACACCAATTACACACTCAATATGAATAATGTTGCACCATAATTAATTATGTAATGGTGTACTAATATTTAGGACACACGATAATTAGTTTGCTAACAAATAAAAATTAGCATTCCAACCTAATTACATATCATTCAGCTACCCGTACACCTGTAATATAGTAGCTAAAAAGGTCATTCATTATATCGAGTTATGTGGAATTCCACATATGTTTCTAGGTTTTACATTCAAAGACTATCAAAAGGTGTTGGAGAGTTGTGATGGTTCTTACTGAAAGGACCCAAATTTGAACCACACCGACAAATATTTCTAGATTTATCACATTCTTAGACGTTCAACTTCTCCCACAAGATTTGAAAGAGGGGGAAGAAATCGTTCTCTCTTAATCCCAAAGACTGTCAAAAGGTCTGAGTCTAAGATATGTAAAAAAATATATCCTTAAAAGGTCAAATCGGCTCAACTTAATATCTAGTATAATGGTCAACCTGTGTATTCATATTGCATGTTATTGTTCGTACTGGGCACAAAACGCAAGAAAATAGAAACAAGAATTGATACCGACCCCTCCAGATGTGCAAAATGCTCTATTATTAAGAGTGTTTCCACCTTACTTAATGAAGAAGGTTGGTGCACTAATGTAGATTGGCCACCTTCTCATGATTCACAACGTCTGGGATGATGGGACTTGATCGTTCTTCTAGTGATCAATCTTCATAAATAGAGGTACAAGCAATGACAAAAAAAAGCAAGAAGAAAGAAGGCAACTGATTTCCTTTTTTTTAGATCAAAAAAAGACTAGAAATAGTCTTTGTTAAATTGAAGCTGTCAATCAGCCATTAGCGAGCGACGAGATCCTATCACATGACAGTTGTGAATCTCAAAAAAGATGTTGCGACTTATGGCATTTTGACATTACAACAACTTTTGAGTCAGGAGGAAAATCATGAAAATAGAAAATAATTTGAAGAGATGCAACACATAATAAAATTAGTAAGTGAATCAAGTGACCAAACCAAGTCGGTCTCATACCCAAGCAAGAAACCCAATGGGTAGGATTTGCACACCTCAGTGCACGTGATGTGACATTAGCGATGCACCAAGTTTAAGGTTTTTTGCACTAAATCAGCCCAAATCTGGTTAGGCTACCCTATCATGCGCACACGAAGACCATGTTCCCTTGTGCTCCTAAAAAAATCAGTGGATAAAAATATACATATAAGGAGGATGGATGTTTTAGGGAAACCCATGTGGGACTAGTGATATTCCTTTAGACTTTGAAATACCACATGCATACAAAAATTTCCCGCTATTTTAGGAAAAAGACTTCAAATAAAAATCACTAGAAGAACTCAAACAAATTTTATTCATAAACATTGGTGGAACCAAGTTCTTGAAAGAAAATATTGAGTTGATGTGCATAACTTATAGAGAATTGGTGGAACTCCGTTCTTGAACCAATTCCTTCTTTATCTAATTAGAGGATTTATACCTATATGGCATTCATAGAATCAAATATCATTGTTTTTTATCTGATCATTTAGGCCATGTGCCTACTTATCATGAGTGCTTTAGAAATCTACCATAATCTTAATAGGAGAAGCCCTCACTCCACACTCGTATAGTTAGTCTTTGTCAAGTATATATTATAGTCATATAAACCACCAGAATGACTATGAAATCCACTAAAATAAAATGTATTTAACTATTCGTTACAAATATAGTTACATCAAAAGAATGAGATACAAATTTATTGTACATAGGTCCATCCAACAACTCTATTTCTTCCATTAGAACTTTCTTCTTAGGTTTATCTTTTCCCATTAAACCTTCTTCTCAAGATAGGCGTTCATGAAGGTTGGGTATCCATCACTTTGACTTCTGATATGACATACTCCCTTTCTCCTCGATGTGCTTCTCACTAGTCTTTTACCTATTGGATTTATTAAAGGATTGACCAAGTTCAACTTTGACTTGACATAATCCATAGAAACCCCCCACATAAAAGATACCTCAAAATATTAGCATGTAGATGAATATGTCTACTCTTCCATTTATAAATTATTTTTATCTCTTTCTATGGAAGTTTGATTATCACAATGTAGAAACATTGGTGAAGAAGAGTTTTTCCTAAATTGAAAGATCCATTAGATCATGTCTCAACCTTTCAACTTCAGCTCCAACCTTTTCCAAGGAAATTAACTTGGATTCTAGAGTAGAACGAGCTATGCATCTGTGCTTGGTGGATTTCCAGACACAACACCTCCACCCATGGTGAAAATTTAGCCACTTTAAGATTTCAATTTATCAGAAACAAAATTCTGATAGTCATCATAGTATCCTTCTCACATTGTTGGGGATCTACAAAGGACCAAACCATGATCAATTGTGTCTTTTAGGCATCTTAAAACCCTATGCAAATAAATACAATTTTCATTGTTAAGAATTTGTGTATATCAACTTAATATTCCAACTACATATGCTATATCTGGATGGATATAGTTTATCAAGTACATTAAGCTTCAAACAACTTGTACATATTTGATTCCTTGGATACTAGTTCTTAGATTGAAACTAGAATTAAAAGGTATGATGAGGGGCTTACAATCGAACATTAAAAATATTTTGAGGATATTCTCAACATAATTTTCTTGAGAGAGTATAACACAATCATCACTATTAAGAAGTTTGATTCCCAAAATCTTCTCCCATATCTTTCATGTAAACATTTTAAGCTATAAAACCTTTTGTACTATTTATAATATCAATAGTAGTGCCAAAAATAAGCATATCATCCACATAAAGACATATAATACCACAATCTTAACTGTCAACTTTAGAACATAATCATTTCCCCCCTTATTTATATGGAACCCATATGATACAATGACTTTATCAATTTTCTTATGCTGTTGTTTAGGAGCTTGTTTAAAAAAATAAAGAAACTTGATTAGTTTACATATCATACGTGATTTTCCACATAAAACATAGCCTTATGATTGATCCATTTCTTCTTATGAATCTGTATTCAAGAATTCAGTTTTAGCATTCATTTATCATATAATTAACTTCTTAATTGATGCTAAAGCACTTCAAATATTAATTGATCTTATTTAACTTACAAGAGAAAATGTGTCAAATACTTAATATCCTTTTATTGTTCACATCCCTTAGCAACTAATTGTGCTTCGTATTTATCTATTGTCCCATCAGTCTCAGACTTCCTTTCAAATATCCATTTACTTTTTATGAGTTTTATACCTAGTGGAAGATACACTAACTACCATTCTTATTAGATAATATAGATCCAATCTCACTTTTAAATGTTTCCTTCTATTGGGAGGAATCAAATAAATTAATAACATCAATACAAGATTTAGGGTCATTGTCTACCATAAAGGAATAGAAGCTATCACTAAGATTCTTTTCCTCCCTCATCCTAGTGTAGTGGATCTTATAGGTTCTACATCATCAATTTCTAAAACATCATTAATATTAGATGTATTTTGTAAATTATCTTCAAAGAAAAAAATTTCATAGGATATTTCATGCAAAATATGTGCTTAAGAAATTTACATTTTTGGATTAAACAATTGTATTAAGTTCTATAATATTGTCTCTACTTCTAAGATCCAGAAATTTATATGTCAAGCTATTTTGAGCATAACCTATAGAAATGTCATTTAGAGATCTAGGTCCTAGTTTTCATTTATTAGGTTTAGTTAATAAGACATCAAGTAAACAATCCCAAACTTTAAGATATTTTAAATAAGGAAGGCATCATTTTCATAGTTCATATGGAATCATATTTATCTTCCTACTAGGAATGTGATTTTAAATAGAATAATATTACAAATTTACCACCCTATAAGCTATTGAGTGCTCCACATTAAACTAAACTAGAATTCATCATCTCTTTTAGATTTCTAACTTTACATTCAACAATCATCTGATTGAGGACAATATGGAGGGGTGTATCCATGTATGACACCATGGATTATATTAAAAATCATAGAATAGAGAACAATCATAATTTTCACTCCTATATGAGGGAAGGCATTTTATATTTGTATTGAGTTTATTTAATTCTTCTTCTTTATATTTAAGAAACCTCTCAAATGCTTCATATTTTGAATATAATAAGTATAATTTTATTTAACATGAGAAACAATATGCAAATATGATGTAAAATATTTTTCCACCTCTAGAAAAATTACCCTTTAAATTCCAAGATCCATGTGAACTAAGTCTAGAAATAATGAATCATGTTATAATATTTGAGGAAATTGTTTCTTTTAATATTTAGTTTCTATATAAACTTGACATGTACTATATAAATAAACAACATCAATTGTCTATTATATGAGAATGCTGGAGATGGAGACTTCTAGTGTGATAAAGCTCCCATCCATCTCTAGAACTTCTCCACCCTAGGATTTCCACCTCACTACCCCACTCATGGAGAGCGGGGAGGGAATCCATCATACCACCCCACATACCATTCAAACCAGCAGTAATGGCTCCATGTCAGCTATAGCTCCGCCCAATCAACCTTTTACAGTATCCATTCCACATCATTTCACCAACCCTCATAACCCCGTCCCCAACTACCTTCCCCAACATGTCCGCCCCTACGCTCGAGAGATCAGATCAAGCCCTGAGCATGCCCTTTGCCCCTATAGTGGCTCTGACATTGGCTCCTTGGACTTTTCCTGATGTAGTTGTCATCGTAGAGTGGTCCGGGATTAGTACCCTGGTGGAGGATCAAGAGGAGACTAGCAATAAATCATTGTTGGCTCTTAAAGACCCTTGAGCTGCCTTCTACAAGGATGGGAATGACAGACCTTGGAAAACCTTCTCCAAGCCCGTTCTAATAGACATGGATGAATATCATCAATTCTCTATACCGATACAAGTGTTGGGCAAGTGGAAGCTAGTGATTGAGAAAATCCATGGTTGGATGGTTCGTTTGTGGAATCCAAGAGAAGAGATGGAGGCTTCATACCTAGACAATAGACTTGTCCTCACTAGGATCTCCACCAACAATTACATGAAGAGGGTGACTGAGGCTAGACCTTGGGATTTTGATCAACAACTAGTACTGGTTAGAAGATAGACCCCAGAGGCTGGCCTTTGTCAAGCTGCCTTGAAGACCGCCCTGATGTGGAAGACTCTACCTGAGATTGGGACACAATAGTCATCCCAAGATGTGGCCATAATTTCCCATGCGATTGGGACATCTAGGGTGTTTGACAAAAAGCATCAAGGATCTAGAATTGGGTGTGCGTGCTTTTGTGTTGACATTTCAGTAGAGAAAAACCCTCCACTGGTGGTGATGGTGGGGCTCCTTGATGGCCAATCTTGGGAGATTAAGGCCTTCTATCAGGGCTTGTCTGATTGATGTAGCACTGGACATGTGTATGGACATAGTGATGGTACCTGCCTCAGTCCTAGGACTTCAACCACTTCTTCTCTACCCATCCATCTTGGCCATTCCAAGATCTGTTGCTGCCTACTGACCTGACATCCAGCTTCCACATAGGGTTCCTATGGATAGGCACCCGTACAAGGTAACCCACAACTACAACAATGTGTGGAAGGTCAACAATGGAGTGATGAAACCATTGATCCCTCCCCCTCCAGTCCTCAGGTAGGGAGAAGAAGCACCTTTGGTTGGCCCATTCCCGACATGCATTTAAAGTTGGCACTGTTCCAACTACAACATGTGTGAGTGGATATACTGTGGTTGGATCATATACTCTCGTAAAGGAGATGGACACGGTGTCCAAGTTGTAACAGATGAAGTTGTATCTGCTAGGGGGGTTGTTTCTTGGTCAATATTGTGCATGCAATCCCCATGGTCCTTTTTCGTATGTAGTTGAAGGAACAGAGAACCACATCGGTTCCTGCCTCAGTCCCACCATACACGTAGCTCCACATATAGTCGAAGAGGTGGTAGTAGCATCCAGACCCCCTCCGGTAGGGGGATGGGTGTCACACCCATTGATATGCCCATCCTTACTTGGCACAACCAAAAGAAGTACAAGTCCATTTTTAATTCTATGGACGTGCATATATGCTTTTGTCTAGAGACTAAAATCTGGAGAGTTGTCCGAGATAGGGTTTGTACCTTGTTCCCTAGAGAATGGAACCACCTGTCTAACCTTAACTAGGCTCAACTTTGTAGGATATGTATAGGGTGGAACCCTGCATGCTAGAATCTAGAACCCATTATGGAGATGGACCAGTGTAAGGGGGGTTCTCATGTACTATTACTATCATATATGGAGAACACCTTGAGGGAGATTGGACTCCACTGTGGGAGTGCATCAGAAATACATACCAACTGGACATTCCCTGGTTAGTTGTGGGTGATTTAAATAATGTGCAGTCAGATAGCAAAAAGAAAGGGGGATGGTTCATCCCCGATTATGTGTCATAGAACTTCAACAATGTAATTAATGTTGTGGCCCTAACAAAATTAGACATGATTGGTGGTCATGTTACTTGGTACAACAAATAAGGTGTGTGTAAACACATAGGTTGCGAGTTGGATAGAGACTTCATCACCGACGCTTGGTCATACATCCTTCCTAACTACTTCATCAAGATGGGATATCATCCTTTAAGCGACCACATTTGGATGCACATCAATCTCAAAGACGAGGAGAAAAGTCCTAAACCCTCTAGATTCTTGAATCTATGGTGTTCCTGACTTGGGTTTAGAGAGGAAGTTGGGAAAAGTGGGATGTAAATGTTCAGGGGGATCCTTTGTATATAGTTAGTAAAAACTCAAAAATACAAAAATGAACTTGAGGAAGTGGGCCAAGGATAAAGTCGACATTAAGAACCTCCTACCCAAAGCTAGAGAGGCCATTGATAAAACCTCTCTTCAAGCACAAATCCATCCTCTATGTCCTTTTTCCATTTAGGAGGAAAGAGAGATGGAGAGAAAGCTAGTCAATCTTGAAAAATCTTAGGAATGTTTCTTTTGGCAAAGAAGTAGATAGTCTTGTCTCAAAGATGAAGAAAATAACACAAAGATTTATCACCATGCAGTAAAGAAGAGGGTTCTCAAGGATGATATTGTCTCTATTTGCAAGGACGATGGCTCTACCATTGAGGGTAGGAAGTTGGTGGGGGTTGAGGTTGTCCATTATTTCAAAAATTTGTACAACCAACCCACTAGTTGTGCCTCTAATGTACCTCTCCCATCCCTGAGAGTCATCAATGTAATGAATACCAATCTACGTAAACAGGTAAGTGAGGAGGAGATGAGATAGGGCACTTTCTCCATATGGGCGAACAAGGCCCCTAGACCTGATGGGTTAAATGGGATATTCTTTCGTTCTTGTTAGCTTGTGATAAAGAAAACATTTGCACAATAGTGATATGGTTCATGTTGGGGGGAGGAGAATGGTGAGGGAGTTTAATCACGCCTTAATCAAGATCATCCCCAAAAAAGTTCCCACTTCTAACATGACTGACATCGAGCCTGTGTCTTGCTGCTCGATGCTTATAAGATCATTGCAAAGATACTTTCCAACTACGCTTAGGACTTTCCTACCTGATGTCATATTGCATAATCAGTGTGCCTGCATCAAGGGTAGGAGCATCTCAGATTGTGCACTCTTAGCCATAGAGTTTCTGATATAATTTGAAGTAAAGAGTGTGACAAGTAAAGCGTGTGTGAAGTTGGGCATCACTAAATCTTACAATTTGTCAAATGGGATACCTTGTGGATTATCATGGGATCCATGGGGTTCTATGACAGGTGGATCCTAATGATTCAATAGTGTGTGCAAACCACCTCCTTCTCCATTCTTATAAATGGGGTACCAATAAGTATGTTTACTGTTAAGAGTGGACTCTGCCACGGTGACCCCCTTTCCCCCTACTCTTTACTTTAGTGATGGGGGGCCTCACCACATTGATTAAGGAGGATGGGGATCACAAAAAGGTCAAGCCTTTCAAGGTCAAAGGCATCAAGGTTCTATCTCACCTTATCTTTTCTGACGACGTCTTTTCATTCTCTACCGGTCATACTAAGAGACTAGTAGACGTTAAGAAGGTGATTGTGAAGTTTGGGAAACTCACTGGTGTATACATGAGTGATGTAAAATCCAAGATCTTCCTATCTAAATCTTGTGATATGGGAAGAGGAAGACTTAGAATATCCATGGAACTAAAGAGACGATGATTCCTCAAAAGCCTATTCCCTTCATTATAATGTTCGTTGTTGGTTCCTCAAAAGCCTAAACTGCTTTCTTCTTCATTATTCCATCTATATCCCAATTCCATTCATTTAATATCCCTTTAGTATCGCTGCATTTTGGATTAGTGAAACCAAGTTTTCCACATTCAAAATAGAAATTTTTTTACTTCTTAATGTCCTTGTTACTTTTATTTTTATTATTATTTTTGCAATATTGCTGAAGGTTTTAAAATGGATTGGAAGGACTATTACTTTTCTTAATTCTATTATCAATAAAAATTGTAACAGACGACAACTCTTTATTAAAATTAGATCTTTCTCTAGTAAGACTTTAGTCTTGAACTCATGTGTATTATTACATTATCTAGTGATGATTGTCTTTCTTTTGTGTTGTAAATTATTCTTATTGTATTTCTAAGAACTAGGAAAATTTTAAGTTGAAGAAACAATATTGAATGACTCAGAAAGATAGAAATTTTCATTTTTCAAGTCATCAAGAAAATCTAAAAATCAAGAATTTTAGTTGTTATTTCTTAGTCTTCTATCATACAAAAATTTAAAAAAATCACAACAATAAACTTTTAGATAGAAATCTCTTACAAAATATATTTTTTCTTGAGGCTTTTCCAAAATTTAAATGCAAATATGGTTGGAATATGCATCAAATAGTGACTAGATATATTACTTAGACTAACTTGTTGACAAATGTGATTAGCTTTTTCCTAACTAACAGAGTCATGTTTAGATAAAGTGAATGCTACATTTGAAATCTATAAAGTAATAGAAATGTTTTCCAACCTATATCGATAATGTTGACTGTCGAAAGGTTCAATTTTAGTGAAGTCGGGCAGGGGAGTTTGCCACTCAGTTAGAACGCTAACAATTTGATTGCTATCATTGGATGACTTCACAAGCATTAACAAAGTTTCAAACTATCCATGTTGTTACCCATTACTAAATAGACACACTCTTAAGATTGTTATTCTTATTGAGTACAAATGCAAGAAAATTAAAATATGATCATTGTTGATTCTTTGAGATGTGTAGAATGTACTATCCTTAAGATTAATTATTTCTTACTCGATGATAAATGTCAGTGCAGTAGCATAGAGAAGAAACCCTCCCAAGACATAAAAATTATTAGAACGGAAAAGTATGAACACAAAAATTACACTGTCTTGGCAGATGGGACTTGGTCATTCTTCCAATGATCAACATTCATGAATAGGGGTGCATACATAGGCATCAATAAATCCAATAGAAAGAAGGTGAGTGGTTTAATTTTTTAAAATCAAAGAAATACTGCACAACATATTTATTAAATAGAATCCCACAATAAGCAGTTAGTGATAAGGGGGATGCTACCATGTGATAATTGTGAATCTTAGAATATATTTCACATTGTTGGTGTTTGGATACAACAATATTCCATGAGTCCATAGACAAAATGATACAAATATAAAATTCTTTGAAGATACATGGCACATGTAAAAATTAGTAAGTAGGACAAGTGGAAAGATTAAGCCGAAGCTGTGTCACAAAAGGCAAAATTTTTACTCCCTCTTCACGTAGTATGCAACATGCACCAATGCACCTTGTTAAACAGTTTTTAGACCAGATTGGTCTGAACCTAGTTGAGTTGTCCTACCATACGTGTGTGAAGCCCATCTTCTCATGTGATCATTAAATAATCAATTGATAAGATTCAATTTGTATAAGGATAATTATATTAATGTTATATTGATTGTGGATTAAACTATGTGATGGAAACAAACAAATCATCTCCTTTATGTAGGAGAAGGCATACATGAATCTAGAAATTTCCAAACTTGACTAGACTTGGTATGGGCCTACCAAATCTAGCTCATATATGATATTTATATTACTTCTAAC
The DNA here is from genome assembly GCA_963693085.1 of Alisma plantago-aquatica. NCBI lineage: Eukaryota > Viridiplantae > Streptophyta > Magnoliopsida > Alismatales > Alismataceae > Alisma > Alisma plantago-aquatica. The sequence continues at coordinate 1,847,250,458 of OY856409.1, forward strand.
AATCCTCTACAAGATAGAGCATGGGAAATTCACATGTTCATCTTGGATGACAGACATAAACAAGACATGGATAAAAGTTAAAGATATGATATCACAACATGTGCTCTCTGCATGACTTAGCATGACATGTGCTCTCCCCCAAACTATGCATGACATGGACTTTGGCATCTTTGACTTTGAGCCTTCCCTTGAGATTGACAAACACTAGATGTGTGAGAGTTTTGGAGCTTTGACTATGTTGGAGTTTGTATCTTGGAATATGTTAAAGGAACATGTGAGAATCATTTGAGTCTACAAACTCAGTTGCTAATGTCACTAAAGTACTTTCTAGAAAAATACTTGATAAAATATGTTCCATAGGAAGACTAGGTTGTAGCAGATAGTCAACATACTTGATAGGGAATAAACAATGATCAATGTGCTTTATAGGGCACATACAATGGTCAACATGTTTGACAAGGCATCGAAAAACAAGGAGGAAACACCATTGGTGTAGTAGTTTGAATGATCTATTACAAAAGACATGTATGTTAGACTGACACACAACCGAATGTGAAAATAATCCAAGATGCTCCACTACTATAAGACTGAAGTGTTGCCAGAGTAGAGTGACTAAGACATGGTTGATGAACAAATATATTTGCCTGATTTAGAGAGTTGACGACATCCATATGATCTAAGGAATCATCTTCTTCATCTGATGATGATGTGAACATATGAATTTGAATGATAGAGAATGCTTGGCAACTTAAAATCTAAACAGAGAGGATGGACATTGTCCTTCAACTAAACATTGATATCTGACAACATGTTGCATGCAAAAAAACCCATATGTAGACACTGGTCTTATTCCTATTTCCTCTTTTAATTTTTAAATTATGCACCTCATCTCTTCTCCTTATCCTCCTCTTCTCATCTCCTCTAACTCTCTCCTATACACCAACAATAAAGTGACCACAAAAGTGATTATTGTGGAAAAAGATAAAGAGAAACTCCCCTATGATAAGAGAAGTAGGGTACATGGGGTGGAGAGGGAAGAAAGGACCAGAGAAGGATTTACTTCATTGGAGAAGTTGTGTGTTGGACTACTCAATGGGATTGAGAGAAATTGATCTCATGCTTAAAAAAGCTTAACTTTGTTCTTGAAAGGGATGGATGGTTGCACATGAGAGGAGTTGATCTTGTTCCTGAGAGCAAATTGCATCACACATGTGAGTATAGAATTTCATGGTGCGTTAGATCAGTTGACCTGGTGAGGAAGATGCAGTAGATGAACTAAAAAGCATATTTGATGTAGATCATGATCTGATTACAAGAATCAAAGAAGAAAATAATTGGTTCTTTGTGCTACATAAAAAAGAGATTTGTTTGTTTTGTACACACAAACTAGGTCAAACAATAGATCTGATTAAATATTTGATAAATATGTATTTTTTCTTGATGGGGAGCTTATGAACTTTTCCACATAATGTAGAATGACATACAAGGTATATTTGAAGATCTCTAGAAAAATGATATGAGACATGCTACTAGAAGATGAAAATCCTAGTGACAACATGTCATCTTAACTAAATGGCACACCGAGTCAGACACCACCTCATATGATTGAATTCAAACCCATAATGGTGACACACTATGTTGGAAATCTACACGTCATTTTGATTATCAAAGATGATGAACAGACTGTTGGTGACACATTGTGCTGGACACCAACTCGGTGTGTTGATTGGAGCAGATGTCTAGTGACACATCATGTTGGATGCACACACTCTATGTTGATGGGTTGCTCTATAGAGATTGGAGTACATGTCATCTAGATGAATTATACACCGAGTAACCTGTCACTTGTGCAGTTTTCACTTGTATATCTCTTTAAGACCAAGGTAGAAACACTGGAGGACTTCCACCCTATCTCCATGGATGGATTTGGAAGGTAGAGGTGGATCTTAGAGATGAAATATTAAAGGATCTTTGGATTTAGACATGAAAAAGTAGATACAAATCTCATATGGTGGAGTTGACTTCCATCTTGAAAAAGATCACCATGGGGTTGCTGATGTTGGAAAGAACTTCCAGTTGTCAGTTCCTTTGGACCTTGATTAGTGCGTCTAGACTTGTTGTCATGAAGGTTGCATATGAAATTCGTGTTTGGGAAAGACAAAAAGATAGATAGATGGGGATTCTAGGCCATAATGAATATGATGAGAAAATGAATATTGTATGGAGTCAATAATGGAGATGATATGGCCCTTTAGATAGATAGGATGATGGGATTGTGATGGTCCTTCAGAGAGAGAGAGGGATTTGGATATGGCCCTATGAAGAGGGTGTTGGTGATGGCCATGTAAACAATCATCTATGATACCATGTAGAAGTGGAATGGCTGATTGTGTATTAAATAATGTGATATATATTAAATATCCCCTATACTTTATATAGGAGAAGATGGACATGGCTCTTGATACTTTCAAACCTAACTAGACTCTATAAAGGTCTAAAACTCTAGCCCATAAATGATAGTCATATTATTTCTAACACTATATATAAGGAGGGAGTTTTGGATCTTGCCCATGTGTGACTAAAGGTCTCTCTCTTTCCTTTAAAATACAATATACCTAAAACAATATCCTACAATTTAAAAACAAAGACTTCACATATAATTCATTGGATGAACTAAAATAATTTCATGCATAAGCTTTGGAGGAACTAGGTTCTTAATACAAAGAATTTTAGTTTATGTGTGCAACATGTCATGGATTGTGGAACCATGTTCTTGAACCAATTCATCTTGTATCTAATTAGATAATCAGTAATGACATGACATTCATAAAATCAAATACCATTCTTATGGATTATTACATTTAATCCATGCATCTACTTAAAAAATTCATGAGTGTTTTGAAGATCTGCCCAATTATCATCAAGAGTGTACCCACTCCACACTATAAATATGTACTATCATCAAGTATATATTGAACTCATACACACTACCATCAGTGGTTATGAATACCATTAAGAATAATGTATATTAAACTTTTCATTGCAAAATATTACATCATAAGAATGAGATATAAACATACAATACATGGAGAAATCCAGTGACCTAGTTTTTTCAATTGCCCTCCATAATAGGATCACCATTCATGAATGTTATGTATTGATGAGTATATTTATACCCATCTTTGCATGCAATTTTATCTGCTTTTTAGGGGTTTTTGTGTTTCTATTGCCTAGTTTTAGCATTAGATTTACTTAATTGCAATTATCTTCTCTTTTTTAGACTTTAATGCACTTGACTACTTTTCATGTAGAACAGCCAAAAATACACACCTAGAAGAATGAACAAGCCATTATAGTGCCACACCTCAAGTTAAAGAAGACCCCAGAAGCTTTCTAATGTATACATTCCAACCACCCAATTAAGAGACAAACTCCACTATTCGCCTGACTTGAGCAACTCACTATTCAAAGTCTTCTATATTCTTCAATTTTGATGCATGCCCTTCACATCTAGCCTATTCCTATTCATTTTGCCACTGGTTCGCCAAAGAACTGGTTGTGAGGTCCAGATTGAGTAACCCACATGATTTTCCTATTGGACCGAGTAAGGGCCATGCAATTAGCTGCCTTTGATGACAAGTATTCATCATTAGGGATTCAATAGCAAGGATATTATCTATAAAAGGGAACCCTTATTGTCCATTCCAAAGGATATCTAATAAGAGATTAGAAATCACATTTGTGTAGCACAAACCCTAGCAAGGAGCGAGGAGGCGGCGGTCACACTGAAGAGATTGGTCTTCCTGCACCAGGCATCATGGCCCCTTCCATTATTCCACCTACCTTTCTACTATTGTCTCTCACCATGAACGAGTAGACATTTGAGTTGGGGCATGGGGACTAGCCCCATAAGCCAATATTTTTTCTAACATGTATCTAAATTCAACAATACTATTGCTAAATAAAGTATCATTCTTCTTATTTCCTTGTCTTGCAAATTGACAACTTGCATTGCATTCTTGTTACAATCATGGATATGCAGGTTGCTGTAATCATAATTAGAACTCCTAAACAATCTTATTATCCCTCTATGTGTCCGAAAGGGATAGTGAAGTGATTGGTTTAGGATCTGCTAACATGCTGAGAATGGTCAATCGTAGTGAGGGAGTCCAGTTGGAATGAAGTAGGAACTTGGGTGTTGAGTCTACTCTATTCCAAGGGGGTTTAGTCCATGCAACGATCTATATCCCATGAGGGCACAGTAGCTAAGCCTCTATTTAGTAAACTAATATTAAGGAGTTAGATCTTTCTAGGATAATCACGCAAGCTTTAACAAGCAAAACCTCATGTTGTAGTCCTCTTTATTATGATTTTGTACTTCTTCAATCTTTATTGCTACTAGAAACAATTTAGTTTAATCAATCAATCAACTTCTCAGTTATAAATATTACACTCAATACTTGTGAATATATATAACTGCTTAAAAAGTTGTCCTTTGGGTTTGATCCTTAAGTATACTACAATAATGCTTCCATTCGTTGGAGTGGGGAATTAGTGCACAACTTTCATTTAAACCTAAGGATTATTTCCTTACAATTTTTATTGGTGAAACATTTGGAGCCCCATCAAAAATTGGCGCCATTATCGGGGAGAATGGTAGTTATATATTTCTAAAAGTTTGTGTGATTAGGAATATTCGTTTTTATGCTTGATACTATTTTCAAATCCTATAGAACTCTACTTTTCAGCTCACGACCATTCTAACTTTTTCCAGGTCCTCCTAGCATATGCGAAGATCCAAAAGTCTTGACTTAGGATTGTTGTTCGACCTTGAAATCGAGAGAACTCTCTAGAGACTTTGCAAGGAGAAAACAATGGAAGACGCAGTTACTGTAGAAGCAGCTAAAGTGGCTATCACTGCCCAATGAGAATTACTCACTATAGAAGCCAGGAGACAGGCATAAGCCAAATTCAAGACCAACTTGGAAGCCACTCAAGTAGTTGTACGCGGTAAAGAACTAAGGGACTTTTCTATCCCTAAAGGCACTGATTTGACAAATCTAGTCCAACCTTCTGGATACCCGATCAAGATAAGGGATCAGTGGGTTAGTCTATTACAAAATTCATCCTTCACAAAAAGGGATTGTAGATGAATATCAAGAACATCTCCTCAAATCTATCGACCTTTATTTGATGATGAAGCCGCCAAGTGCCTCTAAAGTTGCCATGCGATTGAAACTCTTCAAGTACTCTCTAACTGACAAGGCCAGAGCACGGTATAGAACTCTTCGAGGGGACCCAATCACAACATGGGAAGCCCTACAAAATAAGTTCTTGGAAAATTCTACCCACCCTATATGACATGTTCGATCATACGACAGATCACACGATTCAATCAAGTGCCCGAAGAATCTCTATTTGAAGCATGGGTTCAATGAAGTCCTATGCAAGTGCCCACATAATGGAATTCTAGATAATCAGATCATCAAATTTTTCTATCAAGGTGTCAACGAAAAAACAAGAAGTTCCTTGATTCCTCTTCTAGTGGGAACTTTATGGGTAGAGCTTTGAAAAAACATTGAATATTGTCAACCTTGTTGCCGAGAATCTGACTCATTAGACCGGACCATCGTGAAAAGGTGTTCTTAAAGTAGATATGGTGGAGGATCATTTAGAACTCAAATCCATAACTGAATCACTAAAATATCTGTCTCGAATAGGATAACCTCCAAAAATCCTACATTGCATATGAGAGAAAGAGCCAGACGCCTTAGGTTAAAATCATTGTGCCTTCCTATGAGATCTATCATGTAGTAGATCACAACACAATCCATTTTCAACAATTGTATGCTACCTTTCATGAGCATGAAGTGGAACCACAATACATAGTTACCTAAGATGAAGATGTGAATAATATTCATATTATCCTAGGATAGGAGTGCTATAATCTGAATTAGGCTCGTTACCACCCATGTCTCCAATATGAGAATCCAGTTGGTGATGATAGCCCAAATCAACAGACCCTACTGCAATCCACTTGAGTTAGAGCATTGTCGAACTACACTAGCCCGTGCAACCAGGGAAATTATAGATTCAACTTCCCAAGTAGGAACTACCAGTAGTGGCAATAGTATCAGAATCTAAATCAAGCTCCACCACTGCTGATAGAGCCAACACCAACCTAAGATCTAGTAAAGACACTTCAGCAAATGATGGAGACATTTCAGACGCAATTGGCCAATGCTACAACCAATCAAAAGGCCATGGAGTCACAAATTTCCCACCTAGAAGCTAGTAAAAAACCCCCAATAGACATCATCATAGGTCAATCGGAGAATAACCCCAAGAATCTAGAGCAAATAAACATTGTAATGACAAGGTCAAGGAACATGTAAGCCACACCCCGAACATCACTCATGTGTCTACCCCTCTTAAAAGAAATGAAGACCACCCAGTCAAAACCTCGAGTCATCTAAAAGTGTCCACTTGGCGGTCAGTCAAGTAGAGATTCAAACAAAAGATCCGCTTGTGATGGCAGTTCAACCAGGAACCAACAAGAACTCAACTTTTATAGCACCAACAGTCAACTCTGGACTACCAACCATGTCGACGCACCCACACATAAACCACATGTACCCTATCCATGTCGCCTCAAGCAAACCAAGTTGGATGACAGATTAATGAAATTCAAGGACACTATGAGAAACTACACGTCAACATCATGTTAATCAATGCATTAGCTAAAATGCCTACTTGGTGCAAGTACATAAATACTCTTCTATCCCTAAAGTATATGACTGAAGAATGCGAGACTATGAAGATAGCACAAATAGTCTCCAATATAGTTTAGAACTAGATGCCTCAGAAGCAAAAATATCCTGGTTCATTTAGGATAGATTGTTTCTTAGGAAATGACATACACCACAAGGGACTTTTAGGCTTGGACACAAGCATATCTATTATGCCATACACTTTGTGCCAATGTCTTGGATTTACTAATCTCCTACCCACGACTATGACCATTCAATTATCAAATGCATCAACTATAAAGCCCATGTGAATAATTGAAGATGTCTCAGTCAAGCTAGGACATGACACCTATGTCCCATGTGATTTTGTGGTAATGCAAATCAAAGAGGATAATCAGTTTCTGCTAATTTTAGGGAGACCATTCTTACCCACCGCGATAGCACTAGTACACGTTGAAGTCGACAAACTCATCCTACGGTCAGGAAAGAAGACTATTGAGTATCGAGTTCTGGAAAATTCAAATAAGGTGTATAACTCGATTGAAGTCTTCAAGGCGGAAGGTAATTTGGAACCAAAAAAATCATAGCTCCAAAACACTACCCAAGGTAGGAAGGACCAACCCAAGAGAAAGGTATACACATCCTCTAACTTTTGGAAAAGCAACAACCATCCCTTTTCCCCATTGCCTTCCATATAAAGTCCCCACCATCTCTAACTTCCTTCTACCTAGGGATGGGTAGAATTTTGAAGTTGGGGGTGGAGGGTGGGTGGTACATCGTCACCACCACGTCAACTCTCACATTTCCCCTTTTCATCCTCAAACAAATTTTCTCTATCTTGTATTTGCATCTATCTTATTTTCTATTTTAGATTTTTTTTGTTTTATATGACTTGTGACCATTACCTAGCCAAATACTTTGATGTATGTAAAAATTGGAAATATATAAATGAAGTAATCCCTTTTTATTGAGCTAGGCCGTGCAAAAAGAAAATTCTAAGGAAAAAATATGTCTTGAACGGACCTGAGCCCCAATCACAACAATTGATCATCCTTTCCCCTTGGAAATGACGATAAGTAGAAAGAGTCAAAAAGGTCAAGATGCACATTCCCCTGATATGACTTGCAACAAAAATTTGTAAATACTTATGTACCTTACATTAATTGAATTAACTGATGTAATATGATGATCTAATTCCAATGCAATAATAAAATGAAGAAGTACAAGTCAACCTTTTATATCCAAATTTATTCCATCATTTCATTCCCCTTTGCCAACCATAGAAGAAAAAGAGAGATCCTGAATAAGGAAAAAAAACCATTATGTGCCTAACCCTCAGTTTGAGGTCACATAAGTTCTCAAGCAATATAGAGGAGAGATCAGGGAAATGAGTTTGTGCCACATATTCTTTTCCCTGTTTCATCCAATTTTGATACCCAAGGGACTGATCAAAATTCTCCCTAAAATAGCCAATCATGAATGACTTGTGCTCCCTTCTATCTTGCACAAACAAATCAAGAGTATTATTGGGATGAAATCTATTCTTTGTAGGTGTTGGAGTATAGAGAAGAGAGGAACAAGCCCCTATCAGGGGATATCCAAGAGTGTCTATGTGACCTCTAAGGACTAGGGTCACTTGATCATGTTTGGTGGAAGGGGACCACAAAGTATGCTTAGTTGGGAGAGTAAGTTTGGATCCTAGTATCAATTGCTTGTTTTCCTTTTATTTTGCTTTACTCAGGATGAAAAAAGGTTTTAGTTTGGAGTAGTTTGATGAGTATATTTATACCCATATTTGCATGAGGTTTTATTCTCTTTTTAGGGGATGTTGTGTTTCTATTCCCTAATTTTAGTCTTAGATTTACTTAATTGCAATTATCTTCTCTTTTTTGGACTTTAATGCACTTTACATGATTTTGATGCAGAATCAACAAAAAATACACTTCAATTCCTAGAAGGACGTTCAAGCCCTCATAGTGTGACACCGCAACAGAAGGCAACTATAACTTTTCAATGTCCACCTTCCAACCACCCAGTTATGAGACTACCTCTGCCAGTCACCAGACTCGAGCTACTCACTATTCAAGGTCTTCTAGATTCTTCAATTTTATACATGCTCTTCACATCTAGCCTAATCCGATTCAATTTACCACTGGTCTGCCAGTGAACTACATACAATGTCGAGATTGAGTAACCCACACGATTCTCCTGTTAGACCAAGTATGTGCCATGCAATTACCTACCTCTGACTACAAGCATTTGTCATTATGGTTTCGACAATGAGGATAATATCTATAAAAGGAAACCCTTATCATCCATTATAAAGGATATCTAATTGGTGATTAGAAGCCACATTTGCATAGTGCAAATCCTAGCGAGGAGGAGGAAATGGTAGCCATAGTAGAGAGATTGGTCTTCCTACACTAGGCGTCATGGCCCCTTCCATTGTTCCACCTACCTTTCTATTGTTGTCTCTCACGATGAGAGAGTAGACATTTCTAATGGGGCATGGGGACTAGCCCCATAAGCCCATATTTTATTCTAGCATGTATCTAAACTCAACAATACTATTGCTAAATAAAGTATCATTTCTCTTATTTCCTTGCCTTGCAATTTGACAACCTTCTTTGCATGTTTGTTATAATTCTATATGTGCATGTTGTTGTAATCATTATTAGAACTTGAGAACAATCCTATTATCCCCCTGAAGTGTCAGTAAGGGACAGTGAGGTGATTGGATTATGATCTGCTAACGTTCCAAGAATGGATGGCCATAGTGAGGGAGTCCAGTCCGAATGAACAAGGAACTTGGGTGCCGATTCTGGTCGGTTCTAAGGGAGTTTAGTTCATGAAACGATCTGTATCCCGTGAGGGTACAATAGCTAAGCCTATATATAGTAAACTAATATTAAGGAGTTAGATCTTTCTAGGATAATTATGCAAGCTTTGGCAAGAAAAACCCCATGCCCTGGTCCTCTTTATTATCATTTATTTACTTCTTCAATCTTTGTTTCTACAGACAACAATTTACTTTAATCAATCAATCAACTTCTCGGTAATAAATATTACTATCACTACTTTTGAATATGTATAAATTCTTAAGAAGGTTGTCCTTTGGGTTCGATCCTTAAGTATACTATAATACGACTTCCATTTGTTGGAGTGGTGAGTTAGTGCACAAATTTTGGTTAACCTAAGGATTATTTCCTTTTGGCTTTTATTGGTGTGACATTTGGAGCCCCATCATGTATCCATCGCTTCAAATTCTAGTATGGGCATAATCATGTTGTCCTCCATGTGTTTCTCACTAATCATTGACTTAAAAAATTTGCTAGATGATTCACTACATTTGACTCTGATTGACATAATTATCACTCTAATTTTACCTATTGGCTTTGGCCTTTGAAATACCATATACATACAACACATGCAAGCATGCCCCAAGTTGTTTGGATATTGTGATAAAGTGGATTTTTGCATTATAATGAAATAATTACACTTTTGCCCTCATTATATTATCTCATGGTCTCAAATAATTTTTGTTATCTTCATAATCAATGTTGAGACTCAAATCCAAGATATAGTGAACAATGTGAACTTTATCCACATTATAACACCTCATATTTGATTAATTCATTACCTTGTCCAAATAAGAAAATTGATCCATCAAACTTCATCTTTTTGTTCTCAAACTTTTTATAATGGTTCTCCACGTTTTTGTAAAGCTATGGTCCAAATCTCACTCAAATTGGACACTCCTACTAATTTCTATGACTTTCTGAAGTTTAATCATGTTTTCCCCATTATTTTGCTTTTATTTTCGCCCTTATGTGGGTCTGCGATCCGCTGAGGTGGGTGGGAGCGATCCCTAGCCCTTGGATCAGGAACCCACGGATTGGGGCCCTGATCTGACAGTTGCAGGGTCGTCCCCTACCCCCGCAATCAGCGGAGGAGACCAGGGGAGGGGCCGAGACCCGATCTCACTTCTACCTTGGCAGTTTAAAAAATTAAGCGTACCTGGAGGCTTCCCCCGCCAATCCGGATGCGATCGCATCCTCTTTTCCCTCTCAAATCTCCGCGTAGCTAGGGCGAGTGTGAGCCGCCTCTCTAGGCCGCCGCCATGGGAGCAGACCTCCCCGATAACCCTAACCCTAGCTCCCTTAGGCTATAAAATCTGGGCTATCACCTTCGGCGAGGCCCTTAGACCCCAGCCGGCACCTCGCCTCTCCCGATCTCTCCCTCACTCGCGTTGCCCTATTTTTTCTCCGGCCGCTGCGCCGCCGCGGAGCAAGCCTGCTCGCGGACGAGTCCTTGTGCTTGGACGATCAACAGAAGCCCTTGGATCCTGGTCCACGCTGATCCAACCCGGATCAACGGTCCTCGCGCGCCCCCTGCTCCTTCAAATCCCGCGCAAGCTTTCAGAAGCGGGCAACTCCCCTGCCACTGGATCGAAGTCTGGTCAACTTTGACCAAAGAATCCAACGGCTGTCCTTTTTCCCAGCCTTTTTCCTTTTTGGGTATTTGCCTCCTCTCTGCTCGAATATTCATTTTAATGTCCAGATCTTGATGTAACCATAGAAAATACATCCTAGCTCCAAATATTACAAATAAATAGTCTATCTTGATCAGAAAAATCTAATGAACCTGTTAAAAATACTTTTGAGACCAGATTCCAAATGTTGTTCGTTGATAACCCTATATTTGATATCTTGCTTATTTTAGTTTATCAAATGGAACAATAATGATGTCTAATCTTTTGAAACCCTATATCTGACTCTATTGGTGGTTAATCTTGACTAAAACATTGAAAACCCTAGATTTGTCTCTAATGATCATCTTGAAGCCAAACTTGTTTAAATATGAGTTTAAATCTTATCTTATAACTTAGATCTAATCTAGTTGAATCGTCTACTCTTGAATATGAATCATTAGTAATCTAGATCTATGTACTTGATTCAATCTTGATTATAATATTTGTAATGAGTGATCTTGATCTTGCAAAATAATTGATATAGTTTTGACCCATCTGATCTTGAATACAAATGATGTTAGAACATGATGATGATCTAAAGACTTGATTATGACTTGAATATCGATCATGAAAATTAGGGTTAACACATATGATCCTAGAAACCTAGGAAAGTCATTCACACTTGAAAATACTTGATAGTTGAAATAATGATGGACAAATTGAAATATTGGTTGATCATAAGTGGATGACCTAACCCTAAGGTTAACCTAGGAAAGTGTAACCCCAATCTCAAATATTGAAACCTGTTATTATGAACATCATGATCTTGACCAGTGATCCAATCTTGATGATTTAGGATCTGACTCGAAGGGTTGACATATTGATTCAAATATTGATCTTACTCAAAATCTGTGGCGAAAGGTACACTATTTATATAAATCCTCCTTGATTGTATTGAAGATACTTTTATGTATCTCTTGATCGTATACTTGGCTATTTATTTGGATGAGCTATTGTTCCCTATGATTAGTCTTCTGTTTTTCTATATTATACTTTGAAAAACATGAAAACATAAATTGCATGCCCATTATGACTGCCCGTATACTGATAATGATGATGATATTGATAATGTTGATAATGTTGATATTAAGTACAATTATCCCTCTTTTGGAAGTGGGACTTGTACATTTGGCCTCCTATGTTCCTGTGGTGAGAAGGAGCCCAGTGACCTTCCCCATCGCGTTGGGGTAATAGAGTCATACAAAATATATAAGCATGCTTCTTGAATTACAGCATAATGGGAACTCGTAATAAAAGTTGAATTGCTTGAAAAACTTGTCGAAATAAATGTTGGTTTTGCAAATTGCTTGTTTTTCTTTTGAATATAAGTCCTGCCAAGTATACTATTTTGTTATAAACCGTTTTACTTGATTTTGATAGCATACCGTGCAATTGCATGATTGTGTCTCGATTTTCTTGATTTTAGGAAATACAAATGGAATATTGGATAAGATCGCTTCCGCACTCTAAATACTCTGACGACAATGACAAATCAGATATATCTCCATTTTGGGTTACTTTGTTATTTAATTATCCAGTTTTTGAGTTATTTATTTCTTATTGTATATGCCAGTGTGTTAGATCCTACGGGCAACTCAGGGACGGGCGCTTCAATCCTTTTTCTACTGTTTCGATAGTAGGATTGGGATTGGGGTAAGAACGGTTCCGTGACAGATATATCCATTATAAAATTAGAATGATCATCTAAGAATTTTATCATTTTCTAAAAGAAATCCACATCAATTTTTTGGTGGAAAAATTATAGAATAAAGAGATCACCCATACTTCTTAAATATGTTGAGTTTAATATCTCGATGTCTAAATTATATGATAGAATGTTGTAATGTAAGTAAGTAAAATATGGTATAGATATACAACTATCTCATATTGATTTTATAAAGTGTAAAATAGTCTTTGGATAAAAGGTAGGAACAAAGCGATATAAATTTTATTAAATCTAAACAACAGATGACCATACAGTTGGTTCTTCTTATATCTGGCCTTTTCATGTATACACTTTTAATATAAATTTAAAGTTATAGAACCCTTTTGCATTATGTTTAAAAATATTCATTGTTTATTTTATGAGTTTTTTACATATAAATGAAAATTTTGTTTTGAAGAAGTCCCACTAAACCCCTTGAATATTTGATAATCTTAAAAAAACCTCCTCTCTCATCTTCATCCTTATGTATAATTTGATGGTTTTATTTTAGTAATATCATGTGGTTACTTTCATTTTGTTATTAGCTCATTTTCTATCCCATATAATCATTATATATATATACTATCTTACAAGAAGACCCATAATATACAAAATTATCATCATCATAATTCCAGATCCAAGTCAATTCTAGGTTAGAAAAAGTAGATATTCTAGCACTCAAACCTGAAATAGATGGAACTCAAATTTGATTCACTTTATCCAGACACTATACTAGTCCATATTCTAAAATTAACAACTTGAAACTAACTTATAGTCTGAATTTAGTCAACCTATTTGACCTAGAGTAAGACCAAATAAGTCAACTTTAGATTGTAGTATCTAGACATAAATATTTTAGTTTTCCTACCTAGATCTTTGGCTAGTATAAATTGAAACCGAATCAGAAATATATATGTATGAACTTGAGTTGATCTAGTTTGTCATTGCTAATAATTTGAAATTACCAAATGCACACTCTAAACAATCTTTCAAAACCAAGATTGTCAAACTTAGCACATAAACTAGTTTCTTATGGGTCATATGGGATGGGGTTCACGGGTTTGAACATATCATCGATAGTCTTTAAAGCATATGTGAATGGCTCAGGTCAGACAAGTATAAAGTTATGTTTAGAGTAGTCCAACCTGCGACTAACCTGGACCTGAATTATTTTATAAGAAAATGAGCTACCAAAATTTTATAATGGACAACGATAGATTATACATAAGAAGTCCATCAAGTTATGAGTTTAATACTTTGCAAACAATGTAAACGCATATGAATTTGGGTAATTATATATACAAATGTTAAGAATGTGGGACAAAAACCCCTTTCTTTGAATGTGGGTGTTAATATTTCTCTTAAATCTCAAATCTAGATCAGATGCTCAAAGAAAACCACCTTTCCTCATATGGATATTATTAACTTTTTAATTTTTTAGATTCTATTGATATGCTCAAAATTTATACATTCATATGTAGACTTATCCAACTTGTTTTGATCCTTGATTGTTTACCAAATCCTAGATTGATAAAAATCAAAATGTAATTATGTACAACCCATCATTACACAATACAAGACCAGTTTGCCCAATATCTTGCATATACCCACATTAGTCTAGGTTGGACTACTTCTAGTGAACCCCAATACTTGTCTTATGTGAAGTTGTTAACATCTACTTTTAATAAGCATGTCAAAGTTCCCAAAATAATTTTGAGTTCTAATTTTTGCAATCTGAGTTGGATACAGATTCATAGAAACTGACAAATTTTTTTAACCATGCCATATCTCTGTTATAATGCTAAGAATATATCTCAGTATAGTAATATAACATTATGTGCTTGCATAGGTTTCGTATAAAACTAGCTAAAACTCTAGGTTAGACTAAACAAGAATATTGATACACTAACTAAAAGATTCTACAGACCACTATAGGTTAGTTCTAGGTTGAATAGACTGACTAAACTTCCAATATAAGTCGGTTCTATATTACAAATTCAGTAATCGTTATTGAAACTGGTTAGTATAGTGACCAAAATTTGGGTAGCGTTGACGCCTGATCATCTAAAAATCTAGACATCCTTTTTAGATCCCAAACCAACTTGGATATGGAATTATTGATAGTTCTATTTACATTAGTAATTTTTTAGGATAGTATAGAGATATATACAAAACAAAACAATAAAATATCTAATTATGGAAAAAAACAAGCAGATGAGATTACTAAAAAATAATTTGTCAAGTTAATAATAAAAAAATTAGGAGGTTCTTTGAACTTCTATAAAACTAAGGTTTTCTAGAGTAAAGCTCCTATTGTTACCTTAAAAAAATAAAGTATGCAAGGTTTGATTTAAATTGTTAGTCTTTATCATTTTTGATGTACCACAAAAATGTTTTTTGAAAGTCTAAAGTGTTATTTTTTTTACTATGGATCATCTATAAAGAAGAATTGATTCCAAAATTCTTAGTGTAGGAGTAGGCGAAGAAGAAATGAATATGATATTCATATTCATTAAAACACATCAAATAGATTGGTGGCCCAAGAAAGCCCCTAGAGTGCCATTGTGATCCAAAAATGATTTTCTTGTAGCCATCTTTCCATATATGTAAGAGCATTTTAAATGGATAGTGTATGCTCTAGAATTCTTTTACCAATGATATACTCACATGCATGATAAAGTAATAAATTTTTCTCATCAAATAAGTATCATACCATGTCCAACCAATATTAGAAAAATATGGATTCTAAGACATGTATCATTTGATGTCAATAAAAGGTTGATAGGGTTAAACTGCTTTTCCAAACAACATCATTATAGAAATTGTTCCTGGTGAATAAAGGAGAGAAGAGGCCTTTTTTGGTAATGTGTTTAATGGAATTAGGAATGGAGACCACTATTTTAATGTTGATGATGAAAACACCATTAGCCTAGTGATCTACCCAAAAGCATGTGTGTCAAAAGTGATTCAAATGAACACGAATGCTATGTTGAGTGATAGAAATATATATTTTAAAATATTTCCAAGGTGGAGATATTTTGGTCAGCTGATTGGTATGACAATGATTATGTTTTTGATAGTATTTGTTTAAGAAATGATACTTTAAGATAGGGGCCTTGCTATTACAAACATGAGAAATAATCTTGTCATTTCAAACAATGACCTTACCTATACTAATAGGAGCATCATCTTGTGAACAAGGTGGTGTAAATATGTCTTGATGTTGATGACACACCATTGACCAAGAGCACCGAGATTCATATGGTATTCCAATTGACTAGACGTGGCCTAGATTTTGCATATAATTCACTCAAAAGAAATTTTCCTTTGAAATTTGTCAAAATGTTGAGAATTTTAGAGGAAAATGTGATGCAGACAAGGAAAAAAGTGGTGAAGGGAATTAAGGTAGAGTTAATGAGAGTGATCCAGTCAGCCAAATTAAAGAACTTTGTTTTCCATCACAAATGTTTAAGAAAGGTTTTGTACTTGACTAGTATCCACATCGAGATTTTGAGTTTGTTAGGTGAGAGAGAGGGAAGGAGTCCATGAATTTGATAGGAAAATGATCCTGCTAGAAATCAAGCAAATGTTTTAATATATCCATATTTAAGGAGTGAATTTGAGTGCCAAAAATTTGCGAATTTTGTATTTATGGAAACAAAATTTGATATCTAAGATATGTGGACAATATCAAGGATGTGCAATGTGTTTATAATGTTTATATCAACATTTTAAGGAAAATAGTCATATATTTTGCAAACTAAATGATATAATTAGAGAACCTAATGATATTGTCAATCAAGCCATTTGATGTACCATTTTTATCATTCTTCCAAGAATAGATATAATAAATAAATATGGGGATAATGGATCTTCTTGTCAGATTCCTTTTGTTCTTATGAACTAACCCAAAGTAGATCCATTGATAGAGATGAAGAAGTTAGATAAACTAATACAATTACAAATACAATCTCTCCAACATGAGGGAAAATATGATCCATATAGATAATTGATATAAAATTTCCAATAATAGTTATCAAAGGCCTTCTCAAAATCAAGTTTAAGAGTCAAAAGAGGAGAGCTCATTGAAAGATAGTATGTATAGTCTCACTAACCATAAGTTAGTCATCTTGAATATGTCTAACTTTTATGAAAGTAGTCTACACATGACCCGTGATTTCACTAACATGATGTGTGAATCTAAGGTCGAATACTTTTAAGGCAATCTTGTAGGAAGCACTGATGAGACTGATGGGTCAAAAATATTGTACACAAGTACAATCATCTTGTTTCTTGATCAACATGATCTGAGTTTGATTCTTCAATTAGTGGAGTCATTTCATCATGTGGGAGATGTAGTTAAAATGACTTTGGGAGGATGTTTTGGTGCTTTCCCATTGGTTATGGTAAAAATCCATGCTAATACTATCTGTCCAAGAGATTTTTCAACACCAATATTTATCATCATTCTTTTAAATTTCTTCATGAGTGTGTAGATGTGAATATCAAGGTTAGAAACTTTTGGAGGGGCAAAACATATCCCAATTTAGAATTAATAGCTTAGAGTATGAACCACAATGATTAAATAAGGTTCTAAAATGTTCACAAAAATATTTGATAATATTGTGCTTATTGGTGATCATAGGCTTATAGATGGATATGTAATTCATATGAGACACCTTTTCTACAATTATAGATTTTGTGAAAGAATTTAGTATCTTGTCATCTTTGTTAATCTCAACATTCTGATATCTTTGTTTCCATAAATTTATTATTTGGCATTCAGTGAAAGAAGCTCCTATGTAATAGCTTGTATATGAGTTGTCTAAGGAAGAGGAAAACTATAAAAATGGAAAAGATCATGTTTGAACTTTTTATGGATGTTGCAAAAGTTTGTTTTGTTGCAGAAAATTAGTTTGGTCCTTAACCTCTTTAGGTTTTGATGGTAGCCTAGATTGGTGTCAAACAAGTTATAAGTATCCAATAAGTAAGAACCATATTAGCAAAAGATTTATTATTGGTCCAAAATCTATCAAAATGAACAGATTTTGGGCCCCAAGGAGAAAGGTTGGTATCAAGAATGATCAGTGGTGGATCTAGAAAATCATAGTAAGGAGGTAACTGAGTTAGATGAATCATCATCAAAGTTGATACTCAATGGTTAACGTCTTTTTGTTTTAACAATCAACAAAAACTAGACTATATAGAAACAATCTTACATATGTTCTTCTCAGAATTTGAACCAAAATTTCAGTAGGAACACAAAAATAGAAAGAGTATGCCAAGATAGTAAAAGCTCTCCATACACCACATTAAATTTTCTCTTTAAAAAACTCTACACTAAAGCATTAAAACAACATAGAATAATTGAAATTTTTTAAAACATCTTCCATTCATTTTCTCCTTCTTTCTTTATTCATTCATAAGAAAATTGAAATACTTCATGACCAACAGTAGATGCTCAAACATTTTGTTTGGATAAATTTTTAGAGAATTAATCAACAAAAATAGATTAGATATAAAGAATAATACATATTCTCTTCTTAAAATTGTAAATCAAAATCTGAGCAAGTGACAAGTAAAAAAGAAAATACCAAAATAGTGAAAGATCTTCCTACACCACATCAACGTTACTCTCTAAAAAGATATTTACACTAAAATGTGGAAACAACAAATAATACACAAAAAAATTAAGAAGTCTTCCTTTTCTCCTTGTTTCCGTACTTCTTAATAAAAATCTTAAACAACAAACAAGGATAGATGCTCTATCATAATCTTTTTTAGAAAAAATGTGTGGTTGTCGAGAGTTGAACCTAGATTAACAAGTACAAATCAGTAAGGATCAAGCAGTTGTGCTACTAGGTAAAATTTGAACTTTTATTGCATCAGAGAATGTAAATAATATTTCATGACTCGTGGGATAAAAGTTGACATGGATCAAGACTGGGAATCGAAACTGCTTATGTCGATAAGAGTTTAAAGAGACATATCAATCGTACTAGTGGCACCTCTCAACATACTTAAGATACAAAATAGATGTGATTTCTGGTTGCATTTCTACAATTATATATGTAATTTTTATATATGATTTTAGATTTGGAGGGGGCTAGATCCCTAGAAGCCCCTCCCCTTTTGATATGCCCCTGAGAATGACAGGAAAGTGTTCAAATATACTATGACCAATAACCACAATATATGTAAGAGGATAAGTGGAGTCCCATGCTTGTGAGCAAAGAAAATAGCTCCTCTTTAGACCATGTCTCACCTCTATTCCAATGTAACTTAGATTTGAGGTAGAGAGGTCAATGAGGGTGTTGTCTGGAATGAAGTTGGTCAGTTTATGGTTGTTTCTATCATGAGAATAGATAGGTCTTGGGTCTGGTTTATCCAAGTGCTAGACCTAGTGAGATTGAAATCACCTCCCAAACCCCAAGGGAGATCTCTATATATACTGAGAAGGTTAAAAATTTGAATGATATAATTGTCTTTTTATGCCTAGATTCACCATAAACAGTGGTGAACCAAAATAGTTTGTTGTCAATATTCAAAAAATAATAGAAATGACATATATACCCTAGTGTGTGTTGATGTGCTCCAAAATATTGGGGTTTTAGCCAATGTAGTCTTCCACTGAGACCCACATAAGAGACTTGAATCCAAAAAGTGATGAAATTACCACCAATGGTGTTTATTTGGAAGTTAAAAATATTTGACTTAGTTTCTAGGATGGTGATAGCATTATTTTTTTGGATCTCGGTAAATTGTTGGATAATTCTTCTTCTCTATGTTGTGGCGATACAACGTTCATTATAAGTAACAAGTTCGTTGAAAAGATGGTAACCACAAAGGGTGGTTTAGAGAATCAAAGAGTGAGAGTGAGATTAATCAATTGATTACCCAGTAGGGTGGTAGGTCTTTTGTTAAACCAACCAAGGTCATTCTCTAATTTAGATTGAGCCAACTTATGGGAAAAAGAGATAAAATTTGAAATATTTTCTATGAAATAATATCTTTAATATGATCATAATCATGATTGTGCTCTATTGGATAACAAACATAAAAGGGAAGAAGATTACTTGATTTGAATATGGAAACACATTCTTGTTTTTTTCTCAAGGGTGTGAGCGAAAGTGTCAATAGATAAGATGGCCTTTAAATATCCAGATTGGGTTGCATCAAAAATTATTTTTCTTGGCCCAATTTCGTGTTGTTGCCAGTAGAAGGCAGGGTTTGAGCTTTGATTTGTTTAATCATGGTATTCATATTGATCTCCTTGTCAAGTGAAGATTCATTCTTATGAGTATTGTGGAATGACCCCGTAATGCTTTTGTTACGTAGTGACTGATCAAGTAGAGGGAGATTAGGATTTGTGACAGCATCGACATGAGGTTTATAGAATTGTGTAGGCTTCTTGTTGACATGGTATTGGGTATGTGATTCGTTTGAGTTTTTGTGGTATTCATGTTGGCAGTTGGACTAATAGGTTTATTGTTGAGTTATTTTGGTTCATTCTAATCCAGACTTGACCTTTGTTGTTGGCAGAGCGGCCACACCGGCATAAGGGTTGCCTTATATAATGATACAGATTGTACTGTTTGCAAGTTATACCCATCCAAATGGCACCTATAGGTATTTAGAGACACGAAAATTCTGGAATGTCTTGAATTACTTCTATGCTTACAATAAGTAATCTTTTATCTCCTTTTGGGCAACGCAAAACAAAAAAGTTTAGAGTCGTTGTCCTTTTTCCGAAAAGCTTTCACGTCAGTTCTTTCACACCAATCCCTGCACACAACAAGAGAGAAAGATCGTAAGAAAGTTGTGCTTGTCTACAAGGAGCTGAAAAAGGACCATGCTACCGTGCTACATTGTGCAAAATAAAGAAAACAATCGACTGTTCAAGCGTAGAAGTTGAGTCATATGATGTTCCCATGTCGGAGTGCACTCTAGTGCCAAAGACCGATACTCTAAACTAGCGACGCATATGCGGACTTGTTCATTACAATATTCAAGCACTAGCTTATTTGTGTTCTTTTTTGTATCTTTTGTCGAGAAATTTTGTCGTGAATTGTGTGCGTGCGCGTGGGGCGTGAGGTGTATTTTTTCTTCTTTTGGTAAAACGATTTCATTGATAGGAAATTCGGAGATACAGTAATATAAACGGAAATTCGGAGATACGATAATAAGGTTCAGAGTACACTGTTTTGCAAGCGGCAAGAAAGATAAGCTTGAACAGAAGAAGTACAAAATTTTCATGGAGGTGTATCCTTTTCGATAATAAGGTTCTTAATCACCGACCGGTTCACCCAGACGCCACCATGCCGGCTAGTGCACCATAGTACCTCCGTAAATGATGTGAATCCCCTTGAAAGGTGCGGGCCAGTTGATTATGGCCTCCAGACTCGTTCCCCAGTATGACATATTGACATGTACTGTGTTGGTTGATTCGT